>MU223707.1:3493997-3504709 GCA_018584345.1 Thuja plicata | reverse complement strand
GAAAGAGGTCATGGGGACTTCCTAGTGGTCCTAGTATGCCTTATCACGCATTAGGACACCTAGGAAGTCCCCATGACCCCTTTTAACATATTAAAACACTCAAGTTTGTCCTAAGGGGTCCTACAACTCCTTGTGACACCCTTGAGCATTGTATTGTGTAAAAAGGGGTCATGGGGGATTCCTAGGGCTCCTACTATGCCTTATCACATATTAGGACCCTTAGAAAGTCCCGATTACCCCTTTCATTAGATTAGAATACTCAAGTGTATCCTAAGGGGTCCTACGACCCCTTGGGACACACATGACTATTCTAATGTGTCAAAAGGGGTCATGGGGACTTCCTAGGGGTCCTAGTACACCACACCACGCCTTAGGACCTCTAAGAAGTCCCCATGACCCCTTTCAACACATTGGAATGCTCTAGTGTGTCTGAAGGGGTCCTACGACCCCTTAGGATACATTTGAGCATTCTAATGTGTCAAAAGGGGTCATGGGGACTTCTTATGGGTCCTACTATCCCTTATCATGCATTAGGACCCCTAGGAAGTCCCCATGACCCCTTTTGACACATTAGAACACTCAAGTGTGTCCTTAGGGGTCCTATGACCCCTTAAAACACAATTGAGGATTCCAATGTGTCTAAAGTGATCATGGGGACTTCCTAGGGGTCATAGTATGCGTTAGGACACCTAGGAAGTCCCCATGACCCCTCTAGACACATTAAAACACTCAATTTTGTCTTAAGGGGTCCTACAACCCCTTGGGACACATTTGAGAATTATATTGTGTCAAAATGGGCCATGGGGGCTTCACTGGGGTCCTAGTATGCCTTATCATGCATGAGCAACTATAGAAAGTCCCAATGACCCATTTCAACACATTAGAACACTCAAGTGTGTCCTAATGGGTCCTACGACCCCTTGGGACACACTTGAGTGTTCTAATGTGTCAAAAGGGGTCATCAGAAATTTGAAGGAGTTCTAGTATGCCCTATCATGCGTTATTACCTCTAGGAAGTCCCCATGAATCCTTTCAAAATATTGGAATGCTCAAGTGTGTCTGAATGGGTCCTATGACCCCTTAGGACACACTTGAGAATTCCAATTTGTCAAAAGGGGCCATGGGGACCTTTTAGGTGTCCTAGTATGCCTTATCACAGGTTAGGACCCCTAGAAAGTCCCCATGCCCCCTTTCGACACATTAGAACACTCAAGTGTGTCCTTTGGGTTTCTACAACCCCTTGGTACATACTTGAGTATTTCAATGTGTCGAAAGGGGTCATGGGGACCTCCTAGGGGTCTTAATATGCCTTATCACGTGTTAGGACACCTAGGAAGTCCACATGATGCCTTTCAATATAACAAGATTAAATATGTTATACGGGAAATATTTTTCCTAAGAACCATTATTATGGTTTATGTATAATTTTAGGGTTAGTTGCCAGGATTAGGTCTTGTGAAAGGGCGTGTCTTTTCACATTAAACCTTTGATAAATATATTTATAGTGAAACATTTGTACCAAAAAAGGGGGGATGATTATTATCACGGCAAAATGGGAAAACTCTCTCGAATTACAGATTTGAACCTAATGTCCAAATTTTCAAATGCAAATGTCAGATAAGTGGTTTATGCTTTTTGAGGTTATATAGTTTTTACTTTCAATTAGTTTTTCAGATTACTCTATGAACTAGGGTATCCTACTATGTTCTTTCTTTGACTCATTTGTTTATGGTTAATTTGTACAATTTGAATAGCAATTGCAAGGTCTGTGAACCTATCATTGTTCGTTTCAGGCTCTTAATTTGGGTTAAAATTGATAGGACTAATTGTATAAATTATTTTGAATTTTTGATTCAACGGAAGCCTGTAGGATGATGGTCTCGCTTTACAGAAGTGAGTTACCTTAAAACCGTCTTTGACTATACGTATGATTGAATGTAATTGACTCTATTCCCAATTTGGCATCAGACACTAATCTCATTTCATTTGTAATTGTCATTTTGTTCTTTCTGTAGTTTATATTTTTATTTGATATCTCTCTTTACAAAGCATTCAGTTAGGTTTAGCATTATTTTCAAGCCTTCGATTAAGATTCAAGCTACTGATGATTAGGATTTAGGTTTATTGCCTTTCAAAGGATTATTAACCCCTTTGGAAGGATTTTCTTTTGTTGTGTATGTATTTGTGCAGTTAGAAAGAATATTTGATTCAGGCCTACCAGCCTTGGCTCAATCGAGTCAAAATCATAGAGGCGTTTGTTTATGCCTGTGAATTGGCCTCAAATTGGTCTAGCATTTTTGAACACCAACAGGCCCATTGTTCTTTC
This sequence comes from Thuja plicata, assembly GCA_018584345.1. NCBI lineage: Eukaryota > Viridiplantae > Streptophyta > Pinopsida > Cupressales > Cupressaceae > Thuja > Thuja plicata. Next base: position 3,502,383 of record MU223707.1, on the reverse strand, counting down.
TCTGCTTCACCTAGACATGTGAGCCTTTTTTTATATTCATCTCTATTTCTCTCTCTTCTTATGTCAGAGTGTAGGTTCATGATGTGATGACACCCATCTACTCGATCGCACTCTCTCCTCCACTGGCCTGGCCGGACACTTGGTGACCTCCCATTATCCCGCGATCCTTTTAATCTTCTTGATGTCTGATCATGGGAGCACAATGTGATGACATGTGTCCATCTCCATCCACTCACTCTCCTCTCTACTCCACAAGTTCTCATCTTCTTGCTATCCTGCATTCCTTGTCATCCTTTTTGTGTCAGATCACAAGATCGCGAGCTTGTGACACTTTTCACCTTTGACCTCACTTTGTTGTGCTACTATGATAGGCGTCACTCTATCACTATCATGATATATTTCTCTTTCCTCGTCACCGGGATCACTCGATAATGACAAGTCGCCATCTGTCTTCTCTGGACCCACAATGTTGTCCGCTCTTCTTGGATACATGTCAATCCCTCATGATCCTATGAACATTCTTTGTCCTCACCAATGGGATTGCGGGATAGAGATGAGTCACCACCTATCCTCTTTGAATGACTTGAACTAGCTAAGTGGCATCATCTGGTTACTCAATTTCTTGACCCCACACTATTACATGGAATCACCTCACGATCCCACTATGTTTCTCTATCTCTTTAATAGCCTGTCAGACCGTGAGATCATGAACGACCGCCACCTATCCTACCTCGCTTTGCTTGGGTCCATAAAATTTACCTTTTGACTGTCACCTTGTCTTCCATGTGACTGCCTTGCACATAGATGCTCTACCAAAAGGAGATTTCCTTTTGGCTACCTTTAAGTCGTGCAAAATGACTTATAGCTCACCCACACTGTGAATATGGGATAAGTTCTTATAGCCTTTTCTTGTTCTCTACACGTCCAATGTGAATTCTAAGCATTTTCTTTATGATTCCACTCGTCCATACTCCTTTAATGGTGACTGAATACATCGTGGAAGCTTTCCCAAGGGCTGCACTACGTCTCTCCACAGCATGCTAGTCTCAAACCCTCATGGGAGCCCATTTTATCCACATTCCTTGGACTTTTAAACCTTTTCTCTTTAAGTCCATCAGTGGAAGGAAATTTGGTAGCATCTCTTGTGACCTCTCAAGGATGTCTTCCTGCTAAACATAAAGAAGCAGTTGCCATGCATATGCATTGGGTAGAGAGTTGTTAGTAGTATAAAACCCTACTCATGGAAGGTAAAACCCTAGCAAGTACATTAGTTTGGTCTTCAATTTCTAAACAATTCTATGACTAATGGGATCACCTCCCCCATCATGAATCATTGGTGTGTTCTCATAATGAATATGCCTGATATGGCATTGGGTGTTTATGTAATTAGGATTTGACCTAAAATATCATGTGTCTTGACAAACACTTAGGAAAAAGATGGAAAACTAGCATCTAAAACATTTAAACATCTAATTAAATTATAAAAGTAAAAAATTATATCTTGTTATGTAGGGAACTGTTTTCAATCACGCATATAATGTTTATATACTACACTATAAGTTAAAAAATAAATTTATAAATCTTTTATATAAATAAGCTTAAACAAAAAACATTATTAATCCTATTAATAGTTAACAATATTCATTTATTATTAATCAACTATTCACTAGGAGAAGTTCAATGAGATAAAATTACACTATTTGTATTGAGGTTAGGTCACACTTTGTATTAGGTTTAGGATTTAACGTTAGGACAAGATTAATATTTAGGATTGATGATTAAGATTTAAAGGTCATAGTTTACTTTGATTTTTAATTCACTAAAAATTTAGTTTAATTTATTATTTCAATTAAAAAAAATATTATTTTAAAATTTTAAAATAAAAATATATCTTTATAATAGACAGAACTTGCTTTTTACACGAAAATAATAATTTTTTTAAAAAAATTAGCCCATATAAATATCTATATCACTTTAGTTTCTGTTCAAGACATTTCACAGGTTATGCTATTTTAAAAAGTAAAATTGTGGAAGTCTAAATTCAGGTAGATGCAGATCTTGAATGTCTTTGTTATTTATGATATTTGCCAATTTAAGCGATTAGTTTTATAAATTCTGTGTATAGTATTTTACAAAGGGCCACTAAGATAATTTCAGTTCAAGTTACAAAAATATAGACCTAATGTTTTAAAGGAAAAAATATTACGTATAGTCCTCATCATGCTTACGTATAGTCCTTATCATGCATTGTTTATTGACAAATACAATCTTAGAGCAGCTGTATTGTCCTTTAAGAAAATGATAAAACTATAAGTATGCTAGTAATAATTTCCACATTGTATAACCGAAATTTATAGTTTAAAAATTGTCATCTTATGCCTATGTCTGCCGATATAAATTATGTTGAATTTGTATGTTTCTGGTTGTATTTTATTTGTTGAGGAAAATAGCATTACGCCGGATTTGTCTGTATTACGTTGGATTTGATGTGATCACGATAATAACATTGCGCAAATTTTATATATATATATATCCTTCTTTCGTTGTATTTGATGTGATCTCGACGCTACCATAGTGGTCTGCGTTCCCTATGTTATATTGAATCAAGAGCCTTTTAGTCCAGTTTGTAAGATAATCTTCCAATTCCTGCAGCGATTATTGAAAGCCAATTCCCAGCAACCAGAATAATGACTATATCTGATAATGGAATTCCTCTTTCCATATTGGATTATTCATTCAATGAGATAGGTGGTAATCAGCTTGACCCATATCTGCCCATGGATGTTAACGAGCTTGACCCATATCTGCCCATGCCCATGGACAGCACGTATGGTCTGTCAGACGGAATTATGTTACATTCGCTCATGTCGTTACCCTTGGAATCAGATATCGCTGCACTTGACGATATCTTTCAGGCGCCGGAACCCGAAATATTTGCTTTCGGGGACAAAATAATGAGCCCTGATTTCTATAACATCTTTCCTTTCGACGACGTCCTCATATATAATTTTGAGTTGTCCGGGCAGTACGAAGAATGTTCTCAGGAAGAGAATTCTCAGGCTGTAAATGATATTTCCGTGCCACCAACAAATGATATGATGTCGTGTGAGCAAAGCCTGAATTTGGATGGAGCTAATGATGGTAGCTCTGATCACGAGGGTCTGCATGGAGAGGAAGAGAAGGGGATGGAATTGGTTCAACTGCTGCAAGACTGTGGAGGAATGATAGGGGAGGGGAGATATGATGAGGCTACTGAACTGGTGATCAAATGCAAAAACATGTCTTGTCAGATGGGGAACGCCACACAAAGGCTGGGCTATTACATCTCCGGCGCCCTGCACGAGAGAATCGAACTCCAGACTCTCAGCATGTTAAATGACGCAGCTAAAACAGTTCCAGATTTTGTCTACAATTTTGACGCGGAATTTGACAAAAACGAGCTTTGTAGGCTGCTAGCTTACTCTAATAGAGCTCTGTCTTATATGAAAGTGTTGCAGTTCACGTCTGTGCAGGCAATCATAGACGTCGTGGGAAATGCCCAGGAAATTCATGTAATAGATCTGGGGATGCGGACTGGATCGCCCTGAGCAGTATTGATGGAGTACCTGGCACACAGATCTTCCTCTTCTGTTCCTGCTATTGAGCTTCTGAAGATTACAGCAGTTTGGATGAACGGTGAAGAGCTTCGTAAATGCGGAAAAAGACTTCATGAGCTGGCTAGATCTTTCGCGATTCCATTATCGTACAAAATGGCGGAGATCTCAAGCATAGAGGAGATTAAGCAAGGTTTTTTCGCTGTGAAATCTGGCGAGGCGTTGGCAGTTAATCTTCCAGTTGTTCTGGGAAATTTGTTATACGACCCGGTAATTCTGGAAAATCTGCTGAGTGTTATTAAGAAACTCAGGCCAAGAATAATGGTGAATGTTGAAGTAGAAGCGCAGCATAATTCTCCATCTTTTGTGAATAGATTCCGCGAGGTGCTTTTCTATAGCGTGGCGTATTTTGATATGTTGGATGTTACCATGACAGACAGAAATGATATTATGAGGGTGAAGCATGAAGAATTAATGGCTGGACGTCCGATAAGGAATATGATAGTCCATGTGGGGAAAGAGAGAACTGTTAGGCATGTTAAAACTGGTGTGTGGAGGTCTTTGTTCGTAGAAAAAGGGTTCAGGGAAATGAGCTTCAGCTTTCAAGCTATGTATCAAGCTACATTGTTAATAGAAGAATGTGGTTTCAGGGAACATTACACTCTGGAGGCCGATGGACATGCCATAATTGTAAAGTGGAAAGGAACACCATTATATGCACTCTCGGCATGGAGTGGTGTCTAAATTATCTTTACTGGCGATTGCTGAAACAAATATCTACATATTGTGCAAATATTATAATAAAGTGCAAAGAGTTTCTCGCCCCGTTGGAATGAACAATAGCTTGATAGACCAATTGTTTGGGCTGTTTTACTTTTCTTTAATCATTTTAAGTAGAAGTCAATATGTAAGGACACGACAAGCAGAACTGGGAAAATGCGCTACTGCTATGGTATTATCGCTCCTTTAATCAAACTGTCCCTTCATCCTTTTTGGAAAATTTCGTTTCTTCTCGTCCTATCTGTTATGGAGCTGGCTTTCAATTTATTTCAAAATTTGGAATGTTCGGAATTAACAATTTTATTCAATTTTAGAAAAGTCAAAGTAATAGTTTGAAAAATTGATAATATAAATAGAATTAAACTTTTAATGTATTACTAAGTAATATATCTTAAATGAATTATAGATAATTTGATATGAACTTTTTCTTACAAAATAAAATATATAAGATTCATATAATATTTAATTTAGTTTTATTTAATAATTTGTATTTCAAAAAGTGATTAATTAATTAAGTAATATTAGTCATTGGGTGGTCCTACAATAGTGTATCCCACTTTTTGGCCAACTTTGATAACATTCTTAGAAAAAAAATCATTTTCGAACACTTGTTGCTCCAAAACTATTATGAATTTGAAGATGATGTAAACTAGAGTCTTTAAGAATTTTCTTTCTAATTTCTAAACAAAAATCACTTTTCGAAAGAGAAGGAAAAATGAATTTAAATGAACTATATATATATATATATATATATATATATAAACTTTAAATTTGAAATATATATTTTAAATTTAAAGTTTATTTAAATTCATTTTTCCTTGTCCTTCAAAAAGTGGTTTTTGTGAAAAAATTGTGTTTTTAAGAAGTAAATGTCACTTGGATTAGCATAACATTTTTTATAAAATATGATAACGATGTAATTCTTTTGAGATTATATTTATAACTTCAATATCTAAAGGATGGAATTGGTTTCATTCATTTTGAGTCAATATTTCATAGTTTATTGAGTTTTAAAGTGGCAGTAACTATAATTTAGACATAAAGTCTCTTGGATCGCTCTAACTTGATCTATATATATCAAAAAAAAAAATTTATTTTTTGTATAGAAATGTGAAACACATACTCTTTTCCTACATATTTTTCATAATTTTTTTTTTGTAATTTACTATTTTTCCCAAAGCCTTGAAGAGACAGGTTGTTGAATGGCCAAACAACCTATGTTTAGTTAAATTAATATTTGAAAGTGACAATGAACTCAATATGTATTGAAATTATATTCATTAGAAAGCTTGTTCTGAATAGCATCATTTGAAATCATGTATTTCAGAAAAGCATCTTGTTTGGTCTTTATCTCGGGCCTTGAAAGGCCATTTTTTTTAGTTTTCTTTTTTCTGACAGAAAAATTTCAATTTACGAGTCTTCATGCGAAGCACCCCTTTGCGTGAAGCCATCTGAGGGGCTTCATGCAAAGGGTATTCATGCGAAGACCCTTATGTGAATAGTCCGACAAGAAACACCTCACCATAATTTTACCCGACCTACTTCGCGCGAAGTAGGTCGGCTAATTGTGAATTTGTTATTTTTTTTTTAATTTAGAATGGTATAAATGTAAAAAAATTTCTTTCCAATTTTTACCGAATTGAAAAAAATTAATTCACTTTTCTATTATTAATCAATTTTTAGGAAGGCGGTTTTTGGAGAAGGTTTGCAATATCTATTTTTCTGAAAGCATAATTTTGAAGGCGAGAAATATTAGATCAAAGTATTTTTTTAGAAGAGAATTTTTATTGTCGATCTTTTGGAAGACATTTTTAGAAAGAAGAAATGGGGAACAAGAAGGGAAGGTAAAGTAAATCTGCTAGAAAAAGGTCACCTGGTACTGAGCAAGGAAATCCTAAAGTTGCATTAGCATATTATCATCAAACTAAAGAAGGTGAAAGACAAGCTGAAATAGAAGGTTCAAGTCAAGTCAAAGAATTGAACATTGAAGAAGGGTTATAATCACTCCCTATGAAAGCTCAAGAAATTGATGTTGGAGAAGGGTCAAGATCACGTGCTCCTACTGGTATGGATGAACTTAAAAATTTAGCTCAAACTGTAAAGATGAATATTAATTATAGAAACTTAAATCGTTTACTTACAATGAATGCGGAGAATTTGAGATCATTTGCTAATGTTCAACCCTTAATTCTTGCTAAGAAGAGGTCAATGAATAGGAGAGCAAGATAAATATTGGCTTAATTTAATAATTTTGAAACACTTGAACAAGCTCAATTGATTTCAATTGTACTTAAAAACAAAAAGTTGGAATGGGGCATTAAAATTATTGGGTATAGACACAACATCAAAGAAGATAAAAGTTGTTGACATGCAAATTGATATGATTGAAAATATTAGGAAATGTTTGAATTAGGTAGGGAAGCAATCTCTAACTAAAGATAAGACCATTACAAGAAAAGTTATGTTGACATCCATTGTAGGTAACACTATGCTCTGTAAAAGATAAATATCTTCAGTTTCATCTCAGTTTGATTTTAGTAGGAAAACAATATCACAATATGTTAATAGGAGAATATTTTTGGATGATAGAACCTTGGAAGGCAATTGGACAATCATGTGTAGAGCTCCTCATTATGATAGGATTGATGAAGGAATAATGAATTTGGTCACATTATTTTGGAATGATAATACACGTCCTTCATCAAACAATAGAGATGTTATTAGACATAGAATTTTAACTAATCAATATGAATATCATACAAAAAATTGGTTGGACACAACACAACATGAAATGTATGTTTTATTTTTTAGTTCAAATCCTAATATAAAGATTGGCCAAACATTGTTTGAAAGATTGAAGCCATATTATATCAGGACAAACAAAGTGTTTGAAACTTGTTGTTGTTGTTATCATATTGAATTTAATCTCCACTATCAGGTTTTTTGACTGTTTGTAGAAGACACTTATGGTTTTGAAAATTCTCCTCCTAGTAGATGAAGTGATTTCATCTCATCCATTTTATGTGACAAAAAATATGATGCAGCCGGACAAATAAATCACATAAAAGCAATATGTCAAACATGTGTTGATTTGACTCTTTTTCCTTTGAAAAATGAAAACATTGATATAACAAAGATGGTAAATTGTAAGATTTACCATTTGGGAAAGAATGAAATAAAATAAAATTTGGGAAAGAATCTAAAAAGTTTAGAATATGTTGAAGAGGAGATAAATTTTTGAGTATTTATGAACAAATTTAAAAAATTGATTCAACCCAACATTCATCATGTTTTTTTTGCAAAGTGACAAGCACAACAATTCCAAAAAATAAGAGACAATTTCCCACTTGGAACTATTGTATCAGTTGTTGATTTCTCATAAAAATATTCCTTTATTCATCAAAGGGCAATTCAATCATAATACTATTTTTTAGACCAAATTACTATTATGGTACATGTGTGTTATCAAAACACACAATTAGATTTGGATGGTATTCAAAGCACATTTGAAGCATGGGTCATCAAGAAAGAATATCATTTTTATATAAGTGATGATAGAGAGCATGACATTCATTATGTAGAACACTACTTCAAGATATTTTTTTAAAATTTGAAAGAAAGAGGTATAAAAAATTGATAAACATTATGTTTGGTCAGATCGATGTATTGCACAATTCAAATCATCCAGATCATTTTATGCACTATGTAGATATCATCGTAATGAAAACATACATGTCTAGAGTTTATTTGAGAGTGAACATGGAAAAGGTGAACATGATGGTGCTGGACCTTGCATCAAATGTGCTCTACAAAAGTATCAAATGAGTTATAAGGGAGTTTATATAAAAAAATTCACATGAATCTTTGAATGGTGCAAGACACATTTCACACCAAATGAGAATGACATGTCATAAGGAATAAATTAAGCAGTACCACATAAGAAATTTTGGGAGATAAAAGGTATGCACACATTTTCAAATTATTCATGTGTGCACGATATATATATATATATA
>MU223707.1:3415602-3475055 GCA_018584345.1 Thuja plicata | reverse complement strand
ACCCATTCAGATAAAAATGTGATCTGGTTTTGCAAATTGTGAAAATGATTTGCAAAACGGTTTAAAACAAATTTTAAATACTTTTAAAAAATGGGCACCTGTTTTTTAAAAACGGGTGCCCATTTTGCTACGGGTACCCAAACCAAAATGGGTGCCCGTTTTGAAAATGGGCACCCATTTTATATTCACGGCTCGGGCACCCGAACCATAACTGGCACCCGTTTCTTAAAAAACGGGTGCCCGTTTCTGGTTGCCAATTTTTTTTGGCCGCGGACTTCCGCGGAATTGGCACTCAACTTTGTGCTTGCACCCCAATTCCTTCCTCCTGTGCATAACCCTTGCATACCAGTCTAGCTTTTTTTCTTGTCACATCTCCATGTTCATTCAGTTTGTTCCTGAATACCCACTTTGTGCCAATTACATTTTTATCTTTTGGCCTAGGTACAAGTGTCCAAGTTTTGTTCTTCTCAATGTGTTCAATTTCCTCATTCGTTGCTTGTATCCAATCTTCATTTTCTAAAACATCTTTTACTATTTTGGGCTCAAATTCACATAACAGACATGTGTCCTTTTTCAACTTAATTCTTGTCATAACAACAGAATCCTTTGACCCAATGATTTGATCAGAATTGTGATTTATTCTCACATATTTTGCTAGGGTAGGCTCAGCCCTTGCTTTAGGTTCATTGTCTGTATTCAGTTTTGGTTGATTCCATGACTCGACATCTCCACTAGATAGCTCGACATTCACTTCCAGTTGCTCGACAACTCCACTCTGTGACTCGATAGGTGCATGTTGTTGTAGAGTAGTAGTCTCAGGTAGTGAATTAGAATCTTCCTCATCCCAATATATGAATGATCTGTAGCTTTCAGGCTCTTGTATACTTTCAACTTCATTTCTTTCTGCAAACTCATCAATTCTTACATTTTCACTTTCAATAATTTTGTTATTATTAGAATTCAAACATTTGTATTCTTTGCTTTTCGTTGAATAACCAAGGAATATGCCTTCTTCTCCTTTGGCATATAGTTTTCCATTTATGTTGTCTTTTGGTATAAAACATTTTCTTCCAAATACTTTAAAATACTTTACACTAGGTGCATAACCATACCAAACTTCATAGGGTGTAGCATCTATAACTTTCTTGACTTGAATTCTATTCAGTGTATAGACTGCAGTACTTACAACTTCTTTCCAATATTTTTGTGTAACATTTTTCTCCATCATTAGTGTTCTAGCACAGTCCATGATAGATTTGTTCCTTCGTTGAGCAATACCATTTTGTGGAGGAGTCCTGGGTGCGGACATCTATCTCTTTATGCCTCAGTCATTGTCAAACCTGTTAAACTCATTATAAATAAATTCTCCACCTTTAGCTAAGTACCATTTAAATAACTAGAATGCATCAGATTTTTCTTTGAGAAACATTACAGTCATCATTCTTGAATAATCATCAATAAATATAATAAAGTATCTAGCACCACAATAGCTTCTTTCTCCAATGGGACCATAGAGATCAGTATGGACCAATTCTAGAATTTCCTCTATTACATGTATTTTGCTCTTGAAACTAGACTTAGTCATCTTTCCTAGTTGACATTGTTTACACATAACATTCTTAGGTTTCTTTAACTTGGGTAGCCCTCTAACCTTTTTTAGTTTACTTATGCTTACCAAGTTGTCAAAGTTCACATGACACAATCTCTTATGCCATAACCAAACATCATTGTATTGTGCAAATAAACATGTTTATCCAGATAAATCCAGATAAAATAAGTTACCTTTAGTCTGATCACCACTTCCAACTAATTCTCCAGTAGAATCATAGATCTTTGCCTTTTTATGATGGAATTCAACTTTGTAACTAGAAGTGTTCAGCTGTGCAACACTCAACAAATTGTATTTTAGATCATCAACCCAATACACATCATCACATCTAATTTTCTTAGTCAGGTTAATCAATCCATTACCTTTGATAAGACATGGTGAATCATTACCAAATTTTACATATCCTCCTTTACATTGGTTTAGGGTTTCAAACTTATCTTTGTCAACAGTCATATGATGGGAACAACCACTGTTAATGATCCAATGATCATTTTTTCTCATATAAGAGATTAGTACATTTTTCTCATCATCATCAGAATCTTCTTTCATTGCAACATAAACAACTTCTATATCATTATCATCAGAATTATCAATGTCATTGTCAGAAGTTTCTTCAGCAATATAACAAGATTTCTTAGCTTTGTCTTTGTAGTCCTTATATTTCCTAAAGTCTCGGTCATCCTTTCTATCTTTTTATTCTTTTTATTTGTTGTCCCTTCTCTCATCTTTTTCATTTTTATCAGGACATCTAGCAGCTATATAAACAAATATGTTGCATGTAAAACAAATAATAGGAATTTTACCTCTGTATTTTCCTTTTCCTCTGGATAGCCTTTTTTCCATAAGTGCTTCAATTTCTTCAAGATCATCATCAGAAGTGTCACTATCACTGTCCACATGTTTCTTTCCTTTCTTAGATTTATTGACAACCAGTTGTGATCTAAAAGCAGAGTCAATCCCTTGTGGATTGTAGTTATCATAATTTGACATTTCAAATACAGTGAGTCTGCCTATCAGATTTTTTTAGATTCAGATTATTGTTAGGAGTACATCTCAATTCTTGAATTGCAGAAACTCTAATAGCATACATAGTAAGTAAATTTCTCAGTACCTTGCTCATAATGGTACTGAATGACATTTACAACTTCTTTTACTCTACCATAGTACAGAATGACATTTTGACCTTCTTGCATTTTCATCTCATCAAACTTACATCTTAGACTTTTTGATTTAGCTCTCAGCAAATTTGTGTCTCCACCATAGACAGTTGAAAGTTTGTCCCACATCTACTTTGCATTTGTGTATCTCTTTATATCATCAAACTCTGGATAGCTCAATGAGGAGGTGATCTCCAATATTGCTTGATTGTGCCCATGCTTTTCTTTTAGTTGTGTAGCTGTGAGAGGAATAGTAGGTGGTAGATAGGCATGTTCAATAAGTCGCTTAGCATCATCTCCAATACTAGAAAAATGTAGTTTCATCAAACTCTGCCATCTAGGGAAGTTATCTTTGCTCAGCTTAGGAACCTCCTTCTTATACATCTTGATCTTTTCACTCCAAGTACCTTCAAACTATTTTAAGGAGACCAAAGCTTTGATACCAATTTTTAGAATGAATTTAGAATAAATGAGAGGGGAGGGGTGATTCAGTTATCCTCAGGTCTAGATGTAGCAAATAAAAACTTTCTATATTTCAGATCTACTCGGCAGTAGTAGCATAAGTCAGCAACTTAATCATGCAGTTTACTGTAAATTGAAATTAGCTTGTAAAAACATAACAATAAATTAAACCATAAGCATTCACACAAGTTGACACAAGTATTTAATGTGGAAACCCAATATTGGAAAAACCACTAGTAACATGCTACCAAGTTTTCACTCTTCTGAAGTGATGCCCTGTGAGGAGTCAACCCTATAAAAGGTTACAATAACACACTGCTAGGTCTGACCTGGTTAAAGGATTTAATCACCCTGTCAGGAGTGGCCTTGTTAGAGGACTTAGAACATTCCAATCTAAATGTTGCCTTGTTGGAGGATTTATACAAATGACTGTTAAGTCAACCTTGTTAAAGAATTTAATTGATACAATGGTAAGAAAGTAATTAGTAGTTCTGATCTGGTACATACAACTTACTTAGCAAATTCAGATCCCATCACAACTCTTGATGTTAACTTGCTGGATAGCCTGCATTGTCATTTCAACCTTCTAATATGCTTGGAAATTTGTCAACCAATCACACATGCAACTTTCTGCTTCTTCCTTTTTCCTTCTCTACTAGATCATGCCAAATAGTAAATCAACTATGCAAACCTCTTTCATACACATACACTCTTGCACCCTAAATGAATAACCCCTTGAGGTTATCATATACCTCTTTGTCTAAGTTAGATAAATATTTTGCCACTTAAACAAGATCGTAGATCTTAGGTTAGATCAGATCCAACAGATCATTCCATCTTTGCATTACATTTACTTCTCCAAAGTAGTCTCTAATTAAATCTTGAAACCATGCATTAATTACGGCTACCCATACATTAAATGATGTGGATCAATCTTTAAATAATATTACATATCCCAATAAAATTAACAAAGTTGACCAGAGATCTCAAATCTCATCATTGATCCAATTACTGTAAGTCAGCCAGCATCACTATTTTCACTCATAAATTTCAATGGTGCTCAGCATTGAACAATTTTGCTCATCACGAACAACTTTACTTGGCACAAGCAACTTTTCTCGGCATAGAATAGCCAGAAAAACTATCTTTGAAAGATAAATAACTAATTACTTTGCCAGAGTGCCAACTGATCAAGTACCCTTTTATTTTCCTTAACTCAACCATTCACTTGGTCTTCTTGTTAAATATTCTCCATCAACAATAGATATGGTACTCAAATAGATAACAATAGTCTCACCAATTAAGGTTTGACAATAATGAAAAAATAACGATCGCTTGCATTGTCACTTTCCAACAATGACAACATTATGGATACTAATGTCATTGACTTATTAACTTTACCGATGACCCAGCAGAGGAAGTTAATAAAGATGAAGATGTCATTGTTGAAAAGGACACAACCAATGAGCAGGACACAACAATTGATACTGCACAAGTAAATATTCTAGGCAACATGCCAATATTGATACAAGCTATCAATATTCTACAAGAATAAAGAAAATCACCTAAAAAGGATACTCCCAAGGAAGTAGGGGAAAAAGAAAAGAATGACAACACCAATGGTAAGGATAACATCAGAGTCACTCAAAATGTAACCAATACTGATAAGGTTACTGGAGGAGATAAAGAAAAGGATGTACATACAACAAAGAAGAATGCAAAAACAAAGAATGATGAAGTTAAGGACACCGATGAAGGAGACGATCCTAAAGATGATACTCGTACGGAAACTATAAAACATGCTACCAATGATGTGAAGGTAAATGTGGAGACATCTACAAATACTGGACAAGCTGAAACTGACACCAAGGAGAAAAAAGAAGCACAACAGGTAACTTCATCGAGCACAACTGAGATAGCTGAGAAATTGGAAATGGCTTTACATTCTAGTGATTCATAGAAGAAGAAGAAGAAGAAATCAAAGAAGATTAAGTTTGAATTCATCTTGGATGAACTTATAGAAATACCAAAGTGTGACCCATCTACACTTTATTTTGAAGTATTACAAGAATATGGAGAAATATACCTAAGGAAGGCATTTCTAGAGAAGCTCAAGAAACAAAACATGGACTCCATTGTACTAGAGACAACAGAGGACATATTACATCAAATTGTGCCCAATGTTGATATTAATCAAAACAAGCCAATACTAGATCAATTAGAAACTCTCATCGATGCAATAAAAACTCAGAATACAGATGTAGATAAGACAATTGAAGAGAAAGGAGAGCTGAAGTACCAACAAAAGCTTATTGAAAAAATTAGCCAAGAAGTGGCAGTCAATAAGGTAAAGCTATCAGAATTCATCACTGAATTAGATCCAATTATAACTAAAGCTATAACATTGATTCAAAAATTGAGCACAATAGACAAATTCACTAAAGAGAATAGTGACAACATTGCAAATCTGGATACAGATCTAGCAAATAGTGCAAAAAGCTTAACCACCAAAGGAGACAATGCAATTAAGTTGCATTATGATAAAATCATTGAGATCAAAAGGTTAAGGCATGAACTATGGGAAGCAAAGACACACTTTAGGGAAGAAGTTACCGAGCTCCAAGCTCAACTTCTACCAAACCTTGCGAGTGATACCACAATAGTGGGTTACACTTTTTTGCCTAAACGGACATTGAAGTCTACATTTTGAGAAAAACTTTCACATTCAGATGCATATTGTCGTTAAACTGTTTGAAATCTAAAGATGAAGTAAACTAGAGTCTTTAAGGATTTTCTGTCTAGATTCTAAATATATTTTTTAAATTTTTTTGAATTGATTTTAATGGTTTTTTTTTCTCCCACTAAAACTGCTATGTTGTTGAAAATGTCATTTTCAAAAAGGTACAATGACTCTGTACAACATAACTTTTTTTCTAAAATAGATAACAATGCTCTTCTTTTGAATTTGGTTTTGTAACATCCATACAGAGGGCATACAATTGGTTTGATGAAATTATCAGGATTATTGCATATTTTATGAATGTTTGAAGTAGAGTCAACCATAATTTTTACATACCTTGACTGCGTAGCAGATAACTTGTGTATTTATCAAAATTCAAATATTTTTTTTTGATAGAAAGAAGACTTCAAACCAGAGGACACTATTTATACTATTTTTCATTGAATGTCAAACCTAGAATTTTATATTTGATAAAAAACCTACATCTGATGCACGTCAAAATACATAAACCTAATTAATTCAAAATTTTTCAAATCTATATTCGTTAGAAAGCTCATTCAGAGTACTTGTGTGATGCAAAAGGAGGTGTCCCTATTCTTCCATTTGAGCCTTACGCTTGAGCCCTAAATCCATGAAAATTGCATATTGCTATTATCGTTTGTAGATGGCCTCAATTTTGGGGGTTTCAATAGAAAGTACTTTCAATAGAAAGTAGTTTCAATAGAAACTAATTAGTTTCAATCAAAACTACTTTGTATCAAAATTACTTTCTCAGTTTAACATGCATATGGGTAAAAAGCATAGAAAATTTTTGACTAGTTAGTTTCGATTGAAACTGAGTTAGTTTTGATCAAAACTAACTTAGTTTCGATCGAAACTAAGCAAAAAAGGTAGTTTCAATCGAAACTAAGAATGTTTCGATCGAAATAATCAGGTACTTTCTATTGAAAGGACTTGACTAAATCATCCCTCCCTATGGATTTTGTGAGGAATTCCTTCCTCCAAAAAAGTGTAACCCACTATTGTGGGATCACCCTTACACTGCTTCAACATCATATCAGTTTAGCAAGGCAACTGATAACAACTCTTGAGATATCTATAGCAGACAACACCTATGACATGCACTCCAAGATCACACTCGAGAACATGGCTCTAGAGAACCTAAAATAAAAGTGGGAGAAAATTATGGAAGACATGAAGTCTTCACACTCCCACATTTTTGATAAGCTCTAAGGTAAAGACCTTTTCCCTTAATATCAAAAAAGGGGGAAAATGATAGTACAAAATAAAAGAGAAAATGATATGTACATTCATCCATTCAGATAGGAAAATGGAAGATATGTATATGATTATTGATATGGAAAAATGATATTTATAAGGAAAGACATCACGTGTGTAGATATACTGACATATACATAGGGGGAGTCATTAAATGACTAAGGATTATATATGTTGTATATAATTAACATTTTTATTAGTATTTTTCACATATCAATTTTTGATACTAATGTAAAAATGGGAGATTGATGACATTAATTTTCCATTAGTATGAAAACAACACTTTTGGTAAGAATACACCGAAAGATGGGACAAGAGAAAATCAAAGATTAGATAGAAAGAGATCACCAAAGATGACTAAGTGCAAAGTGAACAGATGACACAATTTAGTGTGTAAAATGAAAATGCAAAGATAGAAAGATAAAGAGGAACCCAACGTGTAGGATACAGTGCAGACCGATAGATAGTTAAAGTGCAACTGAAAGAAAAAAAAAACTAAAGGACAGTCAAAGCATAACCTACAAATAGAAACCAAAAGTTAGTTGCAGCTCACAAAAAGTGGATCTGACTTCCACATCAGATAAAGAAAGCTTATCCTATTTATAGAATATTGATTTGGTTTTAAATACATTTATTTAGGGACAAGAAACATGAATCTAAGTGCTTTAATCAGTCTAACTGATTTAAAACACATAGACTTGGAGATCTAGGTACAAGTTGTAAATCTGATCTTAGAGTTAACATTGTTTTTCTCAAAACTTGATGAAGTCAATCCATCTATAAATAGATGATCCAATCATTCTTTATACATACATGGAAGAGGATGTGAATAGAGAGGATAAGATGAATGAAGCCAACGAGCACATCTATGGATCAGATTGAAAGTTTCAACAACAAGAACAACAAAAGGTGAATTTGGCTATTAGAACCAAGAACAGAGGCTACCGAGAATCAGAAGTATTATTCAATCATAATTAGGTGATAATATTTTTCAAGTAAACTAAATTGAATTTGTATCAGCAATAGGATATTGCATTTACCAAGTCAATTTGTAATTTTCTATCCTTTTAACAAGTGGAGCAAAGTGTAAAAATCCTTTCAAGGAAGGTGGATTTAACAATCCAACTTAAAATCTCTTAACCGAGTGCACACTAAGTAGTGTTGCTAAAGCTCCTAACAGAGTAGACTTTAACAGGTCTCCACCGATACTCTAAATAGGGTAGATCATCAAAAGTGGTCAAATTGTAAGCCTTAACCGGCCCCTTCCAATCTAAATATAGTGAAGATTTTGTGCGTGCCATCCCCACCACAGGTTTTACTTTCTAACAAGAGTTTTCTGCGATATCATATCTTGTGTTATGTATCAATTTACTTTTATGAATGTTCACATGTATGTTAATATTATGAATTGATATAACTCACATCAAGATAAGTATAGATCAGATTGAATGGATATATAATTGATTACAAAGGTTAATTGATTAAAGGATAAAAAAAATTTAGAGGTACTGATTCGCCCCTCCCCTCTTAGTACATACTTCCCATTAATCCCAACCTGTAGGTGCATGAAATCTAGTGCCACTAGTTGTTACTGATACATTTGATAGAGATGAAGATGAGAACGCCGATGATGTTCCTTTTACTTCTACTTATTACGATCATATCTCAGGATTGGTAAAAATTGGTAAGTATATATTTCACATTATATGGTCCATTGAGCTGCATCTCTCTCTCTCTCTCTCTCTCTGTATATATATATATATATATACACACACACACACACACACATATACATACATATACATATACATATACATATATATGTGTGTGTGTGTCTCTCTCTCTCTCTCTATATATATATATATATATAAGTGCGAGAGATGTCTTTGCAGTGATTGCTGAGTGTGGAAATGTAGGAGTTGGTTATTATTTATCGTGTTCTACTATAGAGAGGATGGAGTTAATTGAACCTAAATAAAGTGATGGAATGTTTTTCCCCATAGGTTTGTATATGTTTTACATCAATATATTGAACTCAATTTGTAAATTTGTAAATTTAGTTTATTTAAATTTATATTGTTAAAATTTGTGACTTGCAGGTCTAGTTGTTTTACATGGAACATATTTTAAGCAAATAAAAGCAATTCAACATGTTATTCACTTTTTTTATTAACAACCAGACAATAATGTGTTTCAATATAGTCACCTAGTAGTTTCCACCTCCATTTGTCTCCATACAGTTCAATCTCAACGTGGACGTTGTAAGTGGAGACTAGATAGTGAGGATCATGAGAGAATATTACACATTATGCATGAAAGTTCTAAACCACTTGAGTAGGTCTAGACAGTATAATATGTAAATCTATTTAATGTGTTAGAACCTACTTGATATCTCTAGATTAAATGGACTATACTTTGTTGATATATTTAAACATATGATAGAGTATAATTTGTTGATATATGATGGACCTATTTGATGGTTCAATGGTTTTAATATATAGAATTTAACATGTATTCTTTTATATATATGCTTGTGTACATATGGTTTTTATAGATTGCATATTAGTTAAAGATATCCTTAAGACATTAGTTTGAATACTAAAACATGATGAAATTAGTTAGATTACTTATGACATGTCATTTCTAGAATGAGTTAGAATAGTTATTGTTAATGATTTTAATATATTTATATGTATAATTTTATGTAATTTTGACATATATTAGTTGATTAACTTATATCCCATTAGTTATATATTAATTTCTTATTTTTTATGATATTAATTAGATCCCCTTAAGACATCCCGTTAAGACCTCCCCTTAAGACATTTGTTAGATTACTAATGACATTAGTTAGATTACTAATGACATTAGTTAGATTACTAATGACATTAGTTAGATTACTTACGTTTGCTTTATATATATATTCTTGTATAAATGTATGGTTTTATATGTATTCTTTGATTCTTCAATGATTTTATGTAAGTTTTAAATATATTAGTTGATTAAATTATATTCCATTAATTACATATTAACTTGTTATTCTTTTTTATATTAATTAGATCTCCTTAAGACATCTCCTTAAGACCTCCCCTTAGGACATTTGTTAGATTAATAACGGCATTAGTTAGATTACTTATGTATGCTTTTATATATATGCATATAAAATCATCTAATGAAATCATCTAATAAAACTATCCAATCAAATCATATCATCTAATCAAATGAAACTGTCTAATCAAACCATCTAATCAAATCATATCATCTAATCAAATGAAACCATCTAATCAAATCTTACCATCTAATCAAATCATATCATCTAATCAAATGAAACCATCTGATCAAATAATATCATCTAATCAAATGAAACCATCTAATGAAATTAGTTAATCAAATGAAACCAAATCTATAAATCTATATAATGTCAAATCATAAATCATCTATGTCTAGAGGTTTGGATAGCATATAAATATAAGTCTCAAATCATAAAGTAAAAATATCAAACATATAATAATGACATATATAATGAGTCTCAAATTAAATATTTGTGCACAACATATCCTAATCTAGGGATTCATATAGGCACATGCAAATAGAGTGACCCTTTGAGTGATTACCATGACCATCCTGTAGCTGTGAAGCATCAACTGATCCCTAGGAATATAAATTCATGTATATATTTAATAATGTAAAATACTTGAAACATGTTATAAATGCATGTTTATGTTAGAATTAATTTAGAATAACTAAGAGGGAAGGGGTGAATCAGTTATCCTCAAGTCTAGATGTAGCAAATAAAAACTTTCTATGTTTTAGATCTACTCGGCAGTAGTAGCATAAGTCAACAACTTTAATCATGCAGTTTACTGTCAATTGAAATTAGCTTGTAGAAACATAACAATAAAACAAACCATAAGAATTCACACAAGTTGACACAAGTATTTAACGTGGAAACCCAATATGGGAAAATCCACCAGTAACATGCTACCAAGTTTTCACTCTTCTTGAATTGAGCTCTATGAGGAGCCAACCCTGTTAAAGGTTACAATAACACACTGCTAGGTGTGACCTAGTTAAAGGATTTAATTACCTTGTCAGGAGTGGCCTTGTTAGAGGACTTAGAAGATTCCACCTTAATGTCACTTTGTTAGATGATTTATACAAATGACTGTTAGGTCAACCTTGTTAAAATATTTTAACTGATACAATGGTTAGAAAGTAATCAGCAGTTGTGATTTGATACATACTATTTACTTTGCAAATTCAGATCCAATTACAGCTCTGATGTTAACTTACTGGATAGCCTGCATTGTCATTTCAACCTTCTGATCTGCTTGGAAATTTTTCAAGCAATCACACATGTAACTCTATGCTTCTGTATTCATCCTTCTCTGCTAGATCATGCCAAATAGTAAATCAACTATGCAAACCTCTTGCATACACATCCACTATTGATGAATAACCCCTTGATGTTATCATATACCTTTCTATTTAGGTTAGATAAATCTTTTTCCACTTTAACAAGATCCTAGATCTTAGGTTAGGTCAGATCCAACAGATCATTCCATCTTTGCATTACATTTACTTTTCCAAAGTAGTCTCTAATTAAATCTTGAAACCATGCATTAATTACAGTTATCCATACATTAAATGGCATGGATCAATCTTTAATTAAGATTACATATCCCAATAAAATTAACTAAGTCAGCCAGAGATCTCAAATCTCATCATTAATCCAATTACTGTAAGTCGGCCAACATCACTATTTTCACTCGAAAACTTCACTGGTGCTCGGCATTGAACAAATTTGCTCCTCACAAACAAATTTTCTCAGCACAAGCAACTTTTCTTGGCACAAGCCAAACTTGCACGGCACAGAACAGCCAGAAAACCTATCTTTGAAAGATAAATAACTAATTTCTTTGCCAGAGTGCCAACTGATCAAGTACCTTTTTATTTTCCTTAACTCAACCATTCACTTGGTCTTCTTGTTAAATCTTCTTCATCAAAAATATATATGGTACTCAAACAGGTAACAATAGTCTCACCAGTTAAGGTTTGACAACAATGACAAAATAACAATTACTTGCATTGTCACTTTCCAACAGTTTAAACTTACATATATTTAAAAATTACCTGACCACTAGTAGGTGTCACATCAGCTAAATCTCTCCTATGAAGATGCTCTAAGCCCACACTAGAGGTAATGTGATCTGCCCGAGAGTCACGAGATTCCTTTGGCTTTGAAGCACGATCTAACCTTTGCAGATTTAGTACAACAGTTGGTTATATACATGTGCATAGTATATACTATGTAAAGTACTTGAAATATATTTAAATACATGTTACTAAAATTACTAACTTTAAAAGTAATTTAAAACCAAATATTTTTAATAATTTTTATTAGATCTCTTAATGTTTTCTAACATTTTCTAACATTTATACTACGATTTCTAATGTTTTGTAAATATTTTATAACATAAAAACTAAAATTCTACTATGGTTTTCTATCATTTTCTAATATTTTCTAACATACTAAGTTACATTTTTATAACATTTGCTAACATTTTAATTACAGTTTTCTACTATTTTCTAATGTATATTAAGTTACAATTTTTGAATATTTTTTAATGTATACTAAGTTACAATTTTCTAATATTTTCTAATGTATACTAAGTTACAATTTGCTAATATTTTCTAATGTATACTAAGTTACAATTTTATAACGTTTGCTAACATATTATAGAATTTATACTACGGTTTTTTAATATTTTCTAACATTTTCTAACATTCTACTATGATTTTCTAACATACTACTATAATTTGCTAACATATTCTAAAATTCAATAATTATTTTCTAACATTTCTACAAACTAAATATTATTTAAAACAAATAATTAACTAAAATAAATATAAAACATATAATTTACAATAAAAAATGAGAAAAATGTGTGTACCTAATACTACTAACAATCAGAAGAGGTCAAAGAAGCTTAGGAGGTGATGATGTCATACTAGACGTCACTGGTTCTCTCTAAGCCTTGGGTCCACAAAATCTCCAATAATTAATGGTGGATATGAAATGGGTAATCAGAAATTTATAGAAAATATGGTGAATAATGAATTCGTGCGATGGGGGGCTTCGTGCAAAGTACCCTACGTTGGGTAGTTCACGTGAAGTACCCCCCGTAGGGTACTTCGCGTGAAGCCTATTAACCACTTTGTGCGAAGAGGGTACTTTGCACAAAGCCATCAAAAATGACTTTTTTTTGGAAGTCCAAATTCCTTCATTCTGAAAAATGGGACACACCATTGTCATTTCACCCAATTGTAAAATATACCTATTTTTAAACACATTCAATAATGTGATAATAATTAAAATAGTAGTTAGCAATGCTGAAGGAGAATGGAAATTGTGGGGGATTTCTCAAATGGAGAAGGGGTTGCAAATGGGGATGAAGATGAAACTGATAGGGATGAGGGCCTTTCTAGTGTAGAATTGGATTTTATTTGTGTTTTATGTTGGTGGATTTGGGGTCTCTCACTTCCATTTCTAAGGAGGGTGTGGTTTTTTGGTGATTGCTTACCCATCTACGAGATGTAGGGAGTCTTTCTGAGGTTTTTGGAGATAGCAATTCAGGTGTTGGAGCTGATGAATTTGTTTTTGGGGTCTCCACACCTATGGCTATCCTTGTGGCTTTGGATTTTGGAGCATTTGGTCTCAACTTTAGTGTTTTAAGGATGTAGTCTATGCATCACGGTGATGGTGGTAGGATGAGTAGCATCTTTGGTGAGGGTGGATCTTTCCTTTAATTTTTACTAGTTATAGCCCCTTTTTTTGTTGAGGGTTTCTTGCTTTTTTGAGTGTAGTGGAAATATGTGAAAACGTACTAAAATATTCTTTTAGGATTCTATCTTAAATTTTGTGACTTTTTCTTTGAAGACTACTACCATAGGTGGCTTCTTTTAGGAGCTTATTATTTTATGTACATTTTTTTATTTATCTAGGTGATATATTTTACACTGGACTATACTTGGATTTTTTCTTCTATTTCTTTCTTTCATGTGGTTTAAATATATGTATATTATGTCTGGGATTGATGTGTGGAGATCTTCTTGGAGGTTGTTACTCTATGAGTTTAGTTCTTTGAGAATTCAATTTGGATTTATTTTTAAGGTTCTTCTCTAGGTTGTGGGCTTTGTTCTTTTTGTTGTGGGGGTTTCCTTGGTGTTTGGGAGGAGTCTTCTTTGGATGACAAAGAGGAGGTTGTTCCTCAGGCCTAACCTTCCTTTTGCCAATGTATTTAACCTTCTCAATCGTTAGCCTACTTTTTTTTATCCGTGTTTACCTCTTTGATCAATTATTTTTGTCAAGCTTGTGGATGGTGTGTTTATTGTTAATGATAATTATTTTGTGTGGTGTATGACACATTTTTTCTTCTTCTTTTTCATTATATTGTTTGTCAATTTTTTTTTCAATTGATTTCCTAAAGTATTTCTAGACCAATTTCAAATTCTTAATTTTTTGTTGAGAATCTCTTGTCATTTTTAAAGAGAAATTTTTCTACTAAAGATTGAGTGGCCTCCTTTTCTATATCACATGTTTTCTCTATTAAGGGATTCTTTCAATTCTACTCCTTTCTTCTCACAAGTCTCTTATTGAGGTGGAGAGATCCCTATAGAGGAAAATATCTTACTCATTTCTCCTATTGAGTTGGAGAATATATGTCTGGAAGAGGTTTTGTGATATTATTGTTATACACTAAATTTTGTACCTTGCTAAGTTATTGAGCCTAACAATATAGTATAACATGGGAATCACTTGTAGGTTTTGTGACCTCTGCTAACTGAAGTGAAGCCTCTGGATTCTAGGCCAATTCCTCTTGGATAATCACCTTATTTGATTTTGAAGGTGATACATTAAAGGTAACATTAATCATACTAGGTGATACATTGAAGGTAACATTAATCATAGTTCATAGTGAGAAAGCTAGCTTGAAAATCCTGAATCTAGTAGAACACAAATTTCTAAATAGGTTTGCATAAGTATCTCATAGAGAGATCTGAAATGAAAATATGCTATTCAAGGAAAGAGAAGATTTCACACACAATAGCATATCGAAGAAGATAGACATAGAATATGACCTGCAAAAAAACACACACTCCAGCAAATAGGCATAGGAATGAGACAAGGTAATAAGGGATGAAAAAAATCAATAAGATTATCTAAATTAAATCACCCCATAGTAGTGCACAAAGATGCAAAAACAAAGAAGACCCAAGAAGTCCAAGATTTATCTAACATTAACCACTATATTATGCTTTAGTAAGAGAAATACATACAAGAAAAAGCTTGAGGACAAAGAAAATATCATAGAAAACCTTTGCATAATCTAGAACTCAATGAGAAATTAAAAATAGATGAAAAACTGAGGGAAAAGAGAATTCCATAGAAAGTCTTGCATAAGATGAAAAACCTAGCTATAAAAACTTCTAAAAGTACTTATATACAACCTCCCCTAGCACACAAGCTTGGGAGTCAATCCATTGATTAGTTAGGGAAGAATTTGGGGTACATTAGATATTCATTAAACAATGCAGAAAACCTAAAATAGTCTTGTCTCTCCATTAATGTATTCCAAATATATATTTGAAGATTAGATTAGTTTTGAAAATATCTCATAATGCCATAAATTTGAGCAAACGGATCAGATCGATCCATCTACTCTCTATGAAAGTTGAAAAAATCACCACCATCATGAAAAACTCTGATAAATATATTTGAATATTTGAATTTAGACATAAACGCTCACAAGTGGCATAGAAATATTCAATCCACAGCCCAAGTTTGAAACTTAAACAACTTTAAAACATAGTTGTGGATCTCCTTTAACTTTTTGTGCCTTTATTGCATTTAACCCGGGGCACGTGGAACTTGGTCACTCACTTGAGACCATCTCTCACAACAACCATAAACTTGTATGATTATGCAACACAAACAATTAATGGTCAGTCACGCACTTGCAACTGATAGCCATCAACCTTCCTAACCTCAATGAGCTCGTGACAATGGCTAGTCGCGCGCTCACAAACATTTCATACTATATCCTTAGACCTTCATGACTATGTGATTAGATCAGACCTCCATGTTTCATCTTTTATCACACTCGCAGTTCCTATATGAGCATTTCACCTTCTTCTGCGAGTCTGGGACCATACACCACATGGAAAATCTTTGTTATGTCCATCCCGTCTCCCTGGGTGTTGGCCCCAATATGACTTTGAACATGTGGAAAGAAGGTGCAATGCCTCAAAGATTATCAAGGATTTAAACCTGTTGTTGCATCTTCCTTACTTGTTTTGTCTTTATCCATGCCCTCTATGGACATGTTTCTTCAAGGTCCAATGCCTTAATAGATAGATCTCAAGCACTTATGCATTGAGGGTTTATGTTGACCGCTCAATCAAATGGGACTTGCTCAATCCTTAGCTTGCTAAAGATAGGCCCAGGTTCTGACAACCTTCCACACTTCACTAAGGTGCAATGCCTTGATAATTAGATTTTGATCAACTTTGCATTGAGGGTTTATGCCGACCGTTTGATGGAAAGAAGACTTGCTCAAAGATTATCTTTAGTTTTTACCTTAGCTCGGCCCCACCATGGACACGTGTCTTCAAGGCGTGATGCCTTAAAGATATTTTTCATGCATCTTTGTCATTGAGGCTTAACATCAATTGTTGGATCTATCTCTCATCTGATCTTTGCCTCAATCTTTCCTTTGAATCATCTTTAACCCTAGGTAGCTGAAATCCTTTGTGTCTCTTAGTTGCTACATCATTTTTTTAACTCTAAGTTTATTAAGAGATCACATGCCAGCCACAAAATCAGACCTAATATCAACAATCTAAGCTTACTCTCTAGAACATAGAAGAATATTAAATTTCCTTGCAAGATCATGAGAAAACCATTCGATTAAAAACACATCCACGGTCTGCCCCAAATCTTGAGATCAACTAAGAATATTTCATCTCCTTTTGAGATCATACGACTAAAGCACTCTTAGAGTCGCTGAATGAAAAATTATATTCCCTCTAGGTTGCATGAATAAGAGATAGCAAGGGAGATGTTAATGCACACATGATAAAAATAATAACTTAAATGGCATGGAAAAGGTAATGAAGAATTAGACTGGGCCACCAAGAACTTAGGGTTTTAAGGAATTCATAGGGTTTCTTACATTTAGGTCTTATGAGAATAACTAGGGGTAAAATCAGTGACCTAGCAATATGCTGAGAATAAGATAAAGACTAGAAAGCATGATAGGAACATACAAGCTATACTCTACCCTTGTGGTAGCATCATTTTTCTCCACTTGTAGCCAATTTGTGCATAATAGGAAATTTGGGTAACATTTTTGGCAATTTCTGCTGAATGTCAACCTGCTAGACATATAAAACCAGTGGCCTTATGACATTCCATTGGGAAAGGAGTCCTCATTAAGAACAAAAGAGATTTTTGAGAAGCAGGAAGATTGAAACCAGGAGGAGGAACAACAAACAAAAATAGTCCTAAAAGGGACTATACAAGCAAAAACAACTAACTGTGCACAAGCACTTGGAGGAAAGAAGGGAAAAACTAACCTAAAAAGCAGACCATAAACTAAGAAAACTTAATTATAGGGTAGGAAAAACCTAAAATCAAGGCTTTAGGTGAAAAATATTGACTAAAATGGGAAAGATTTATCCTACAAGAGTTGATAGTTGAAAAGCATTATGTTCCCTACACTGAGTGATCATAAATGGGCCTCCCCAAAGGGAGTCAAACTTGGTATGCCTAACATGCCTATATCTGAGTTCATCCCACTTGAGGACTTTATCCTGAACATTGAATTTTCTTAATCTAGATCTCCTATCAAAGCTCTTCTTGTTTTTCATTTGTTCAAAATTCATATTCTACATGGATTTGCATATATTCTCTTCCAACTTGATGAGGTTAGAATATCTTACATGCAAAGAGTCTTGTTCTTCAAAGAGGACAAGTTGGGTAGCAAGGTCCAGAGATGGTAATTCAATTGAGATGGAAAATTTCACCTCCTTTTCATAGACTAGCATATTGAGAGAGTTTCCAATGATCTTCTTAGGAGTTATCATCTCTAACCATAAGGCAGACTTCAATTTGGAGTGCCAATCCCTCTGATTTTCTTGCAGTGTCTTCTTAGATATCATGATCAGATTCTTGTTAGTAGACTCAGCCAA
Organism: Thuja plicata; assembly: GCA_018584345.1. Lineage (NCBI taxonomy): Eukaryota > Viridiplantae > Streptophyta > Pinopsida > Cupressales > Cupressaceae > Thuja > Thuja plicata. The sequence continues at coordinate 3,456,556 of MU223707.1, read as the reverse complement.
ACCATTACCCTAAGGGTAATAATTGGAACTAGTGTTTAGGAAAATACAATTCCTAGCTACCCATTCAGTGACTCTTAGACCTATGAAGGCAAGTGCATTATCTGATATAATACATTTTGGGATCCCAAATCCGTGAATTATGTCATCATAAAAGCTCAGGAAAACACTCTCATTTTCTTCCTTTAGTGCAATAGCCTCAGTCCATCAAGTGAAATAATCAGTAGTAGTGATTATCCACTTGTGACCTACACTGGATGGGGGGTTAATTAGGCCTATTAATTCAATGCCCCACTTTACAGAGGGTTGGTCTATCCTGATTGGTTGGAGGGGCAAGGCTGCAAGCCTTTCCTTACCTATAAACATGGCACACTTCATGCACTTTCTTACATGATCATGACTATCTTTAAAGATAGATGGAAAATAATAGCTAGCCCTCATGATCTTGAAAGCAGTATTCCTAGCAGAGAAATTTCCTCCAGAAGGTCCATCATAGAATTCATTTAGGACACCTGCTACCTGTTGTGAATGAATGCACCTTAAAACAACACTATTATGATCCATTCTAAAAGGATCTCATTAATGATCACAAAAGGAATAGATTACAATTTGTAATACCTTATTTTTGTTGAATCCAAGTATGCAGGGCATTCTCCTATCTTTAAAAAATGAATCGTGTTTGGCAACCAACCTGCTACCTTTCCATGTTCTTGTATTGAATACAAAACTAAGGATGCATTCACTTGTTATTGATCCTTAGGAGTTTCATCTTTTGTAAATTTTTCACAAAGGCCTCTTCCTCATACTAGTTTGGTATCCTAGATAACAATGTCATACTCCATGACTCTAGTGATCCAACCAACTCTTTTCTCATTTAGGTCTTTAGAAAGAAGGAACTCTTTAAAACTTGGGTGAGTAACTCTCAATTGTACTGTGAGTCAACAAATGTCTAAACTCTTTGAGGCTTTCTACAATAGGATGTATATGTTTTTCCACTAAAGAGTACCTTTGTTCATACTCTTCCAAGCCTTTGCTAAAGAAAGCAATAGGTTGCTCCAATCCTTCAGGGTTTTGTTGAGTCAACATTGTAGAGATGGCATCAGAGCCTCTATAAGAATAAAGAATGAATTATTTGCTAAAATAAGGATTTATTAAGGAAGGAGCTTATGTCATAGCCTCTTTAATGGATTTAAAACTATTCTTTCTTTCTTTGCTCCAACAAAAAACTGCATTCTTTTTCAACATGGTTGTTAAAGGCTTCATAAGATCTGCAATGTTAGGAGAGAAATGCCTGACAAATTTAATTCTTTTGATGAAGGATTGAAGAATTCTTGTGAGGTGGCAGGGGTAACTCTAGAATAGTTTCAATCCTCTCAGGGACCACTATACTTCCAATCTTAGAAACCATATAACCCAATAGCTTCCCTTCATGTACTACAAATATGCACTTCTTGGGATTGAGGGAGATCCCAAACTCCCTACATCTTTCAAATATTTTCCTCAAACATTTGATGTGGTCTACTTCATGTTTATAATATTCAATGATATCATCTAGGTACATTAGCACAAACATGTACATGAGGCTTTTAAAGGCCATATCCATAGCATTTTGGAAAGTGGCACCTGCATTTGAGAAACAAACACATATCTTTTGATATGCCATGGTTCCCCATTTGTTTGTAAATGTAGTCTTATATTGATCCTCATCATTGACTAATATCTAATTGTACCCTAGATATCCATCTAGTAATAAAAAATGTTCTGATCTAGAGAACACTACAGAATCTATTCCATGGATGGTAATGGGTGGCTATGTTTTACGGATGCCCTATTCAGGTCCCTAAAGTCAACACCTAACCTTAGTTCCCCATTATTTTTATTAATAGGAACAAGATTGGATACCTAACTAGTAGATTTAATAGGATATATGAAACCACTTTCTATCAGTTTGAGAACTTCCTTGTTCATGAAAGGCTCTAGTTTGGGGTTAACATGCCTCTTCTTCTGTCTGACTAGTTTGAAATTTGGATCTAGCTCAATGGTATGTTGAGAAAGTGTTTGATTAAAGCCTTTGATATCTTCATATTTCCAGGAAAATACATCACTAAATTCCTAAAATAATTGAGTGTAAGCTTGCTTCTCTGAATTAGTGTTCACCTTTCCAAACTTTAGGCTTCTACCTAGCTCTAGTTTTAAATAAGCATAGTGTTCTTGTTGAACTACCAATCTAGTATTATTCCTTTTTTCTTGGTCATCCTTATTGAAGATAGATTCTAAGATGACAAGGCCTTTAGGAATCTTATTAGATTTGAGTTTTACCACTTGGCCACCATAATTCTACATCAACCTATCGTGATTGTACTCTAAGGAGACATCTCCCTCAAACAAGAATTGCATAATTTGTTCATCATTTTCAAACACCTTCCAATTAATATAATTGTGAGAAATGAAAGACCTGACAATAATGTTGACATTTTGTTGATCCTTTCCTACTAAAATGTTATTAGGGCTATCAAATTTGGATCCAACAGAAGTAACCTATCTGCATTCTGATTTAACTTCCTAGGGATTGCAATGATATTGAAAGCATGGAGTTATTCTATTGCATTCCAAACTCTATGGTTGTAGTCTTTCATTGTCTCACTGTTGGTAGCACTTATCCCTCTTACTTGGATAACAACAAATTAACTATCAGTATATACTTTTAGGGCTCTAATCCCTCTCTTTCTAGCCAACTCTAGTCCATTTACCAGACTCTCATAGTTGGCAGTATTGGTTGTGCAAGAAAAAAATAAGCTAAAGGTTGTATAGTATTTCTCACCTTTTGGGAAGACTATCATTTCACCACCACCAGATCCATGTTTTCTTCTAGCACCATCAAAGAATAGTTCCCAAACCTCATTTCTTTGTTCTTCTAAATCCTTAGTGTTTTCTTTTACAAGATTTGGCTCTATGAAACCATCCTCTTGTATCTTGTAATTCCCCAAACAAGCATCCCAAATAACATTATCATGGGCCTCTAAATCTCTTTTTGATCCCTATGCATCTAGATAAATATCTGAGATGCTCTCTATCTGAGTATTTGTCTCCTTGATGATTGGAAAATCATTACTATCAAGTGCAAGACAACTTGCATTGGATACATTAGACACATAATGTTCTATATGATGTACTGTTAATTATTTATATTTGATAGTAACTTTTTTTCCATATCTAGTATGGAAAAGCATATGAGACCAGTCAGAAGAAAGGTAGCCTCCTATCTTGGTAGTGAACTCCCTTGATAGACATATGTCAAAGAGAGAATGGAAGTCTATGATATATATGTCAAGGAGGATAGAGAAATTAGGGCTCTCATGAAGGATCAAGATTTTATCCTTGGCCAAAACTATTGTGTTTATCGATGAACCATCAAGTTGTTATACTCTCTTTTGTAATGGTTTGAATACTTAATTCCTAATTGGTCAGCTATCTTTTTGGGCATGACTAAACTAGTAGCTCCACTATCTACCATACAATTATGTAATAGAAAATATCCAATAATTAATGATACATAAAAGGGAGGTTGTTGTGAGTTCCTATGTTGAATGGCTTATGCTTTGGTGTTGCTCCTTGGAATCTTCTTCTCTTGATCAATGTTGATGAACACTGGCTTAGCTATCTAATTTGTGGTTTATTGAGGGATTGCCACTTCACCTATAGCCCTCTTCAAGATTTTAGGTTTCCCTGGAATAGCCAAGGAGTCCCACATAAACATAGTCACATTCATCTTCTTAATGTTGTCCACAATATTGAAAGGCACTGTTGCATGGACCTTTTGATGTCCTTTCACATTTATGGGCTTAACCTCCTTGGGAGATTGAATCTCCTTGACTGGAATGGTGGGAGCCTTTGTTAGTATGGAAGGAATAGATGGATGTAATGAATCTACAAATATAATATCTTTTCCTCTATCTTCTACTTGCTCCATGTCCTGGGATCTTCTCTTGAACCGAGTATTAGCTGCAACTGGAGATGCACCGTTTACTCCAATAAAATCTTCCTCTTCTCAACTAAAGAGAGAAGTCTCATCAGATTCTACATATTGCTAAGGTAATGACCCACTAGAAGATGCTTCTGGTTGGGTGTTTAAGGCATTTTGTGCCATGAGTGCTTGATTCACCAATCTGTTGAAGCATGCAACATAATTATGGGATTAATTGTAGGGGAAACACCACTCATTTTCTAATGCAAGATTATTCTGACTTGGAACCATATCTCTGTCTGGATTTACATAATTTAAAGGTGCTAGATTATAAGGTTGGAATGGAGTCTAACTATAGTTATGTCTTTGGCCTTGATAACTTCTCTGATATGGTGGTCTATTTTGTTGATAAGATTGTCCTTGAGCTTGATACTTCTGGTTAGGACCTTTATTTTGTTGTTGAAAAGGTGGTCTAACATCTTGATTCTTCTTTTTAATATGGGTCAACTCTTTGGTTAGGGTCTATAACAAGTTTTTCATTTCTTGTTGACCACTTTTCATCTCTTGCAGTTCTTGGGAAAAGTGTGCTCTTGATTCCTCATTGCTACAACTAGCTTGAGGTGCTATGATAGTAGGTATAGGGGTGAATGGAGGAATATCCAGAGGCATATTGGGATGGATATTATGGTATATAGGCATGGGTGGCCTTCTAGCTATCATCCCAGCCTAAATTAAACTATTTTATGCCTTAACAACTATGTTAAAAGCGTGAGGTGCCTCCCATGGATTAAATAATGACAAATATGTTGTTGTTCAAACTTTGCAACAAGTATAGAAAATCACCATCTGCTAGAGGCCTTAAAGAGATAGGTACCCTATTTAATGTCTTTAGGAATCTATTATTGAAATCCATCATCTATTCTTGAGGGGCTTTTTGTATAGTAGTCAGTTTCTCTACTAGGGACAAATTATCTTACTTGTCTTCAAAGTACATGTTGAGAGAGTCTCCAAGTTTGTCCCATGAATCACTGGAACCAACTGCTAGAGATCTAAACCATTCTAGGGCTTTTCCATTAAAAGAGGATACCAAACACTTAGTAGCCACATCTTCCTCAGTTACATGGTGTATATTATAGATGGTAGCCACATATCTGTCGTGTTCACAAGATATGGTATTGCTTTCACCTATGAAATCAGGCAAACTCTTGAATGCTTCTTGTGGTACATCATGATGTTGAGAAACATTTAATGGACTCCCGTGATTAAAGGTTACAAATTCAAACTATCTTTCCATTGTAGGAATTGTTACTTTCTAAATAGAAACTATATGGGTTGGACATCGACATGGTAGGGAAGTTAAATTTATTCAAAAATATTTTATTAAAGACCTTCCTCTTCTTCTTTGATGGAAAAGCAAGGGTATTTCCTCCAAAACTAGGGGTATGGACTTTACTCTCCTTGTAGGAGATGTAATTTGAGATGGTCTCTCTTTTCTTCTTGTTGGAGGAAACTCTAAAAACTCAGAAGGCTTTTAACTCCTTATTTATATCTTTTTTATAAACTTGAATATGATTGGTTCTTCATTTTCTTTATACCAATGGAGTCACTAGATATGATTTAAAGAGAAACCTCTTTATGTATATACTATGTAATTAGCCTATCAGAGATGACATAGTCTTGAAAGATGAACTTCTTTTGTGGTCCCACTGGGTGTCCCAGAATTGTTATACACTAAATTTTGCACCCTGCTGTAAGATATAGATATGTTGGAGAAGGGTAAATACCTATCTTACCAAAATGTAAAAGGGAGGATATGTTTATTAAAAGTGTATAATGTATTAAGAAAGATTGGTTGGATTGATTATTGATTATCTTGAAATGTAATGTTTGAAATAGGAAATGTGTTGATGTATAAATCGTTCTTTGAGTTTCCTAGATTGTATTGAATTCCCTAACTTTAATTGATTTGAATTGTATTGATTGTATATTGGAATTGTGATTAGGGAGAAGATAAGATGTTCCTCTTTTATTCCCAAATACACAAATGGGAGATCCAAGTTGATCAACCCCAAGGAAGGGCTAATGCACAAATGAATCAACTATTTGGAAAGGGGAATAACAAAGGAGATACCTTAAATTGTGTTAATTCTATGTATAGAAATGATATATGATAGTAATTGAAGGAATAGGAGAAATGCACTAACCTTGAAATATTGCAGATCAAAGAATGCTATTTTCTAAGGTCTGTATTGAGTTTCTGGAAAAACTAACAGTTAACCCCAAACCAGAACACAGAGATGAACAAAACCCAGAAATATTTTTCCATTCTGATGTTGTCTTATGAAAAAGGTCGACCTTGACCCACAAATGTCAACCTTGACCCAATAATGTTGACCCTGACCTGCACAAGTCTAACAGAAAATCTATTCACGCCGTCTGAAAGAAATCCAAAAAGGGTATCCAGATCTGGTCTCAAATCAACTGTTCTATATCTATACCTACAAGAAAAAGGAGATTGTTTGTTGTGGGGAGGGGTTTGCCTCGATCAAACCCCAGTTTCAGAATTAACCTCAAATATATGTAATTGAAATTGCATAAATGGACAAAGTAAATGCATAAATTCACCTTACTTGAAAAATTCCTTGTGGCGTATTCGAATCCTTGAATCCAGAAGTATGCCTCAAAATGTGGAATGTAGAAAGGTAGGATGTATTCAATCTGTTTCTTGTAGATCTTGAAAACCAATTCTTGAATGGGTTCTTGAATTTGGAATAGGCTTGGAAGAAGGTGGATGGAGAGATTACCAAAAGGGCACTATGTAGCTTCAATCCTTCAATGGCCTCCAATGGATCTCCTTCATGAAAATAGATACTTGGATGGATGAATGCTTTCTTGAAATCTTGCTTGATTGCTTGCTTGATGATGTTTCTTAATTGCTCAAGGATGCATAGGCCTCAATAGAGAACTTAGTATCACTTAGAAGACTTAGAGAAAATGAGAGAGAGAGAGTTCCTTTTTATATGAAATTAGGGCACAATCTTCTAAGGAGGCCTACATAGGAAGATTAAATTCCCATTAAATCCTTTACCCCTATTTGAGGACCTATATTAATTATAATTTAGGAATCAACGCTTCGAAACCCAAAACAGCCAACCTGAAAGTGGGAAATACATTTTTCAAAGGCTGTCCTCCAAAAATTGTGAGACCCCAAGATCTGAACCCTGGGTCACAGTTGAGGTCGATCCTGACCTAGGTCAAGGTCGAGGTTGACATAGACCTAGAAGGTTGACCCTACCCCTGAAGCCTAGAATCACCAGTCTGTAGTTCAAAATGTAGAAATCAGGCTAAACAAGAGTGGAAAGAGGGACAAAAGAGGGGGAAGCCATGTCAAGATCAAGAATCCATTCAAGGCGCTTTTCATGACCCCAAACCACTTACTCAGAAGGCTAAACATGTCTACAATGGAAGTGCTTCCATTTTCTGACTATACACTTGGTAAGCGCTTGAGACTAAAAATCTAGTATAACATGGGAATCACTTCTAGGTTGTGGGACCTCTCCTAAATGAAGTGAAGCCTCTGGATTCTAGGCCAGTTCCTCTTGGATAATCATACTATTTTCTTTTGAACATGAAATTAAACATGGAAGGAAAAGGGATAGAAGGACAACTGAAGGGAAAATTTTGAAAATAAAATTATCCTACTAGGTGATACACCAAAGGTAATATGAATCATAACACCGTAACCAAGCTAGCATGAAATTCCTAAATCTAGCAGAACATAACTTTATGAATAGGCTTGTATAAGTATTTCATAGAGATATCTGAAATGAATAGAGGTTATTCAAGAAAAGAGAATATTTAAAAAACAATAGCATATCCAAGGAGATAGACACAGACTGTCACCTGCAAATAAACATACACTCTAGCAAATAGGCACAAGAATGAGGCAAGGTAACAAGGGATGAATAAAATCCACAAGATTATGTAAATCAAATCACCCATAGTAGTGCACAAATATGCAAAAAGAAAGAAGACTCAAGAGATCCAAGATTTCTCTAACATTAACCACTATATTATTCTTCAGTGAGAGAAATACAGACAAGAAAAAAATTAAGCACAAAGAAAATGCCATAGAAAACCTTTGCATAATCTGGAATTCAATGAGAAATTACAAACAGGTGAAAACCTGAGGGCACAAAGAATGCCACTAAAGTCTTGCATAAGATGAAAAAACTAGCTATTAAATATTCTAAAACTACTTATATGGGTGCCAGCAAGAAGTTGAGTCCATTTTTTGGGAAAAAAGTGGAAGTGTTTTTGCTATTTTCAAATTTTCTGTCAATTTATGTCAAAATTTGAGGCATTGAGAGCTTGAATCTAAAAACACTTCACTAATGTAAAATGTAGTGCTCACAGTCTACTTTTCAAATATGTAATTTATTTAAATACCCACATTGTAGGAAGTGTTTTTTGTACGCATGTTTAAAAACTACTTTTTCAAAATGAATGTTTCAGGACCATACCACACACGTGTACGACCACCATATTTTGATCTAAATAAATGAATTTTTATGAATTTTTAAGGGAAAAGATAACTAAGACACCAAAGATTGATGAGAATATTTTTGCTTTTTTTATTGAATATTTTTATAATTAATTTTTAATTGACTATAAAATATATCTTTGAAACCTCTGGTGTACGACCACCTTAATTTGATGAAAACTTCACATTTTTTCAATATTTTTTTTATCTTCAAGTAAATTCTATTTTGATTGATGTTATATAAATTATTTTTAAAAAAATGTAAAAACAAAAAAGTTATTAATGTTTTAGTGGACCTTACTATTTTAAGCTTAGGTACCACTTTTGATTAATAAATATTTTAAAAATAGTAAAATTGATCATATCACTATAAAATTTATATTTTAGAAATCTAGAAAGTAAGTACTGTAATGGGTTTTCATTTCGTCAAAAAATTTGTTTAGGAAGACCCTCAAAAAATTACAGCAAGACAAAAATCTGGTATTCAAATGTCTTAGCCATTATTTTGGAGGTCCAAGCATAGGCTTGCTCCCACTAAGCCTGTTCCGAACTAAAATCCAATGCAAAGGGTGGTCTTTTAAATTCTAAATTTAAAAAATGGGCACATGATTAAAAATGTGTACCCATTTCTTAAATATAATAAATTGACATAGAAAAATATGTTTCTTTAAAAAAAAAATTTTAAAAAATGGGCACCCATTTTGAAAAAAAATGGGTAACCATTTTTAAAAATAGGTACCCATTTTGGAAAGATTGGGCACACGTTTTTTGAATTTTGGATTGGGTGTCTGTGCCTAAGATGGGTGCCCATTTTTTAAAAATGGATGCTCATTTATAGCAGCATTTTTCAATTCCACAAGACTTCCGTCAAATTGACACCCAACTTCTTACACTTACCCATATACAACCTCCCCTACCACACAGGCTTGGGAGTCAATCCGTTAATCAGTTAGGGAATAATTTGGGTTACAATAGATATTCATTAAATGATTGATAAACCCTAAAACAATATTGTCTCTCTATTAATGTATTCATGAAATATCTTTGAAGATCATATTAGTCTTGAAAATATCTCATAGCGCTATAAATTTGAGTAGACAGATAAGATCGATCCATCTACTCTCTCTGCAAGTTGGAAACATTGCCATCGCCATGAAAACCTCTAAGAAAGATATTTTATTATTTGAATTTAAACATAAACGGTCACAGGTGGTACGGAAATATTTGATCAATGTCCCAGGTTTGAAACTTTAACAACTTTAAAACACATTCATGGATCTCCTTTAACTTGTCATTCCTTTACTACATTTAACCCAGCATACATGGTACTTGGTCACTCACTTGAGACTATATTTCACAACCACCACAAACCTACACAAGTGTGCTATACTAACACCTAATGGTCAGTCACGTACTCACAACCGCTAGCCATCAACCTTCCTAATGTAAGCAAACTTGTAATAATGGTTATTTGCGCACATGCAACCATTTCATACTACATACTCAGACCTTCGTGACTATTTGATTAGCTCATACCTCCACCTATAAGGTTGTCTAGCACTCGCGGTTCCTAGCTGGAAATTTGATCTTCTTCTTTGAGTCTATGACCATACGCTACCTGGAAATTGTTTTTTATGTCCATTGTGGGTGTTGGCCCTGATCTGACTTTGAACACGTGGAAAGAAGGCATGATGCCTCAAAGATTATACATCTTCATCTTAGTGATCAAGGATTTATGCATTTTGTTAGATCTTCCTTACTTTCTATTTCTTTATAGCCTTTTTTGGCCTGGGACCCATGACATCATCCATACCAGATGTCACCTTGGTGCAATGCCTCAGTGGTTATATCTTGATTATTTCTACATTAAGGCAATACTTTTGGATTAGGCTAAAAGCTAATCTCCCAAGAACACCTGCATGCACATTTGTCACAAGAAGAAGCAAGATACAGAAGACAGAAGAAGAAACTATGGAGGCCAAAAAGCCAGAGGAGACATCGTATGCAACAGAAAACAATATATTAACAATATGTTTCTACAAATTACAATGTGATGTGAAAACTCCTTAATGAAATGCAAAGAGGTGAATCCTTATAAAAGGATTCATGAAACCCTAAAAGGGAAACCTTAAGGTTAGCTAAAGAAAACTAGAGTGAATAGGTGAGTTAGTAATTAGATCATAATGATTTAATTAATATCCTGATACACTATTACTCTAACACCCCCCTTAAGATAAGCTTAGGGAGAAGCAAAACCTAGGAAACTACTACAGAAAGTAGGAAAGATGGGTCCCGACAACAAGGCCTGATCAGGTACCAAAAACAAGAAATAAAATAGATGAAGGAAACTAAGCCTCCAATCTAGGGAAAGATGTCGCAGAGAAAGGAACAAGAAAGAGCAAGAAGCATCTCTGAAGCATGTAGCTATAAACTCTATCATAAGAGACTGCTAGAACCCCCACTGAAGTGCATGACTAGGTAGAGAAGACAATGTCTAAAGATTTGATCAATCGAACCAAGAAGCAATAGAACTAATAGGTGACCCCCCCATAATGCTAAACCGGGAGAGGTGACAGAAACACTAAAATGCAATGCCAGAAACATCTGCAGAAAGCAGAACCAGGAACACCAACAGTGCAACATAAGTACAAAAATAGGATAAAGGGTGGTGTCACCAACACACAGCATTGGCTAATGTCATGGAAGGTATGCTCACTTGACAAAGGTCGATGACCCTAAAATGGCATAACATCTTAACCCCCCATGGCACTTTATAACTAAGTGCGAGTACAAAAACACACAGGGGGTACAAGATCCCAGATATGCAGAAGTAGACACTTTATCTCAGTGCATTTATAGAACAAAGATGCAATAGAAAAGATACAACAAGCTCAGAAGTCAAAAAGAAGAGTGAGCCAGAAAGTCAAAAGAGGAGATCCCAGGACCTGTAGAACCCAAGTAGTCTGCCAGAGTGCAAAAACTGCCAAACTCAGAGGAGAGATAACTTGGAGTAGAATCTAGAAAAAAGACCTCTACAACTGAATAGTTCACTGAACCATCTTTCTGACGATATCTAGTTTGCCAAAAATGGAGTCCGGATGAGCCAGATATGGCTCCCAAAAGGCAAAAACAAACATCGGACTTCAACAGAAAAAAATACTGTCAAAATAGAAGAATCCAAAGCCCCAAACTCCATCATTAGAAAGTTCTCAGAAAGAGCTTTTCGACGATATATGGAAGTCAGAAAAGACCCCTGTATGCTCAAGATAGAGAAAAAATAGTCCGGGAGAGTTAGAAAGGCCTCAAAAACAAGCTTTAAGCCCCTGGGGCTAAAAAAATTTGGGCCCTCGAGCGCATGGAGCGCGCAGGGGGCTAGGGCCAAGCCCCTGGTCTGGCATATGACCAGGCGCATGCAAAGGAAGGCCGCGGGGGCTAACAAATTCCCGCTGGCGGAGTGGCGCTTGAGCGGAGGCCGGGTAGAGCGGAGGCCAGGCGGCGGGGCCACGGAGGGTGCTGGGCGGTAGGGGCCTCCGAGGGCGGCGAGGGCTGCCGAGGGTGGCACTGGCCGGAGGAGCCTAAGATCGATGACAAAGTGGTGGGCACAGGGCAGCGCGCTAGCCAGGGGCGGCGTGCGGGTGGCCTAGTGGTGGCGCGCTGGCAAAACCACTGACTGCGTAATAAAAATGCATAAAAACAATTAAAATTTGTTTTTTTTTTAATTTTTGCATCAAGAAACGTGCACGTACGACCCTAGAAGACCAAGAAATTTCTCCCAGATGCCCCGGTGTCCAAATCAGATGTGCCTTATATGGATTCTGGGGTTTTTGGGCCTTCCAGACGCAACCGTGAGGTCAGTTTTGGTCCAAAATGCCCCAAAAAATAGAGACCCCCCCAGAACCAATAAAAAATATAGAAAAGACTAGAGAACTTCAAACCCTCGCTTGCTTCAACAAAAGAAGAACAGACAGCTGCAGGATGGCTCTGATACCATGTTGGATTAGGCTGAATGCTAATCTCCCAAGAACACCTGCATGCACATCTGTCACAAGAAGAAGAAAGATACAGAAGACAAAAGAAGAAACTATGGAGGCCAAAAAGCCAGAGGAGATATCATATGCAACAGAAAACAATATATTAACAATATGTTTCTACAAATTACAATGTGATGTGAAAACTCCTTAATGAAATGCAAAGAGGTGAATCCTTATAAAAGGAATCATGAAACCCTAAAAGGGAAAGCCTAAGGTTAGCTAAAGCAAACTAGAGTGAATAGGTGAGTTAGTAATTAGATCATAATGATTTAATTAATAACCTGATAGACTATTACTCTGACAAATACATTGTCTGTCTGATCAAACTATAGTTGATTGTTCTTTAGTTTATTCCTTTCGACTTTATCCTGTCCTGCCATGGAAATGTGTCTTCAAGGCGCAATGCCTTAATGGATATATCTTGAGCACTTATGCATTGAGAGTTTATTTTGACTGCTCGATCAAATAAGACTTGATTGATCCTTCAATGGATGATGATGGGCCCATGTTTTGACAACCTTCCATGTGTCACCAAGGCACAATGCCTTAATCATTAGATTTGGATCAACTTTGCATTGAGGGTTTATGACGATCGTTTGATTGAAAGAAGACCTGCTGAAATATTATCTTTAATTTTAATCAGTGATCACAAATGGGCCTCCCCAAAAGGATTCAAACTTGGTATGCCTACCAGGGCTGGATCTAAATTCATCCTATTTGAGGACTATATCCCCAAAATTGAATTTTCTTTATCTAGCTCTCCTATCAAAGGTAATCTTGTGTTTCATTTGTTGGAACTCCATATTTTGCATGGATTTTCATCTATTCTCTTCAAACTCCATGAGATGAGCATATGTGACCTACAAAGGGTCTCCTTCTTGAAAGAGGAAAAGTAGGGTAGCAAGGTCCAACAATGGTAATTCATTTGAGATGGAAAATTTAGCCTCCTTTCCATAGAATAGCATATAGAGAGAGTTTCCAATGATCTTCTTTGGAGTAATCCTATCTAGCCATAAGGCAGACTTTAATTTGGAGTGCCAATCTCTATGATTTTCTTGTAGAGTCTTCTTAATTATCCTAATTAGATTCTTGTTAGTAGACTCTGCCAAACCATTACCTTGAGGGTAATAATTGGAACTAGTATTTCAGAAAATAAAATTCCTAACTTCCCATTCAGTGACACTTAGTCCTGTGAAGGCAAGTGAATTATTTGATATAATAGAGTTTGAGATCCCAAACCTATGAATTATGTCATCATAAAAGATCAAGACAACACTCTCATTTGCTTCCTTTAGTGCAATATCCCCAGTCCATCGGGTGAAATAATCAATAGAATTGATTATCCACTTGTGACCTACACTTGATGGTTGATTAATCAGGCCTATGAAGTCAATGCCCCACTTTACAAAGGGTTGGTCTATCCTGATTGGTTAGAGGGGTAGGGCTTCAAGCCTTTCCTTACCTGCAAGCATGGAGAACTTCATGCATTTTCTTACATGATCATGACTATCTTTAATCATGACTATCTTTAAAGATAGATGGAAAATAATAGCCATCCCTCACGATCTTGAAAGCAGTAGTCCTAGGAGAGAAATGACCTCTAGAAGGTCCATCATAGAATTCATGTAAGACATCTACTACTTGTTGTGAATCAATGCATCTTAAAAGAGCACCATTATGATCCTTTCTAAAAAAGGATCTCATTATTCAACACAATTAGGAATATATTGCAATTTGTAACACCTTCTTTTTGTTGAATCCAAGTTTGCAGGGCATTCTCCTTTCTTTAAAAAATGAATCATGTTAGACAACCATCTTGCTTCCTTGGCATGTTCTTCTATTGAATGAAAAACTAAGGATACATTCACTTGTTCTTGATCTTTTGGGGTTTCATCTTCTGTTAATTGTTCACAAAGGACTCTTCCCCTGACTAGCTTGTTAACCTGGATAAGAATTTCATACTCCATGACTCTGGTGATCCAATCAGCTCTTTTTTCATTTAGGTCCTTAGAAAGTAGGAACTCTTTGACACTTTGGGTAAGTAACTCTCAATTGTACCTTACTGGGAGTCAAAAAATGTCTAAAGTTTTTGAGACTTTTTACCACAGCTAGTATATGTTTTTCCACAAAAGAGTACCTTTGTTCATACTCTTCCAATCCTTTGCTAAAGAAAGAAATAGGTTGCTCCAATCCTTTAGGGTTTTTTTGAGTCAACATTGCAGAGATGACATCAAAGCCTCCGTAAGAATTAAGAATGAATTCTTTGCTAAAATCAGGATTCAGTAAGGCAGAAGACTCTTTCATAGCCTCATTAATGGCTTCAAAACTATTCTTTATTTTTTTTCTCCAACAAAAAAATGCATTCTTTTTCAGCATGGTTGTTAAAGACTTTAGAAGATCTATAATGTTAGGCAAGAAATTCCTGACAAATTTATTTCTTCCGATGAAGGATTTAAGAATCTTCTTGTGAGGTGGCAGGGGTAACTCTAGAATATCTGCAATCCTCTCAGGGTCCACTATAATGCCTTTCTTGGAAAATATATATCCCATTAGCTTCCCTTCATGTACTAAAAATACACACTTGTTTGGACTGAGGGAGATCCCAAAATCTCTACATATTTCAAATATTTGTTGTGGTCTAATTCATGTTTAGAATAGACAGTGATATCATCTAGGTAAACTAGCACAAATGTGTACATGAGGTTTTTAAAGGCCATATCCATAGCCTGTTGGAAAGTGACACCTACATTTGAAAAACCAAAAGGCATCTTTTGATATTTCATGGTTCCCCATTTAGTTGTATATGTAGTCGTATATTGATCCTCCTCATTGTCTAGTATCTGATGGTACCCTAGATAGCCATCTAGTAATGAAAAACATTCTAATCTAGAGACGCACTACAAAATCTGTTCCATGAATGGTAATGGGTGGCTATCTTTTAGGGATGGCCTATTCAAGTCCCTAAAGTCAACAAATAACCTTAGTTCCCCATTCTTTTTAGTAATAGGAACAAGATTGGATACCCAACTAGGATTTTTAATGAGATACTGATGACATGTAAATGATTGAATGTTTGAAGATGTTAAGTTGATCACCAAAATGTAGAAAGACAATGCAACACATTAAATTAATTAATGGATTGTATTTTCATTGATGTAAACTTGTTATAATCTGATCAGTTTATTCAAAGTGTTAAAGAATTCACAAAATTAGAGAGATAAAGATTATGATTTCAGTGATGCATAAAAGACAAGTATTCACTAATTGAATACATACACCAACATTTAATGGAACTTGACAGACAGAGAAACCCAAGAGCAAAGTCACAGTGATTCCTGAGCAAACAAACTTAGAGGCATTACTGATGAGTAGAATAACAAGCATTACTAATGGCCTAAATTACAATGTTAACCAATGGAAAGACAAGCCCGAAGGATAGACAACCCTGATGCATAGACAACACCAATGAAGAAGCCCAAGGAGAATTGAAGTGTTGACTGAAGCTATCAAAGAGTTAAACACAGAAATTAACTAAAGTTTAGAAATGACCAAATACTTAGCTGGAAGAGCTAAATATAGACTTAACTGGTCATTAACATTTTTTTCATCGACAAGTTAAAGCCAAAGATAAGTAAAATATTTAAATCTATGTTATCCAGTTTTCAAGAAGATTTCTACGAGATAAAACATGAGTTAAGCTTTAAAGAAATATTAGCTAAGATTGCGGATCATGCAATGAACAAGAAAATCAAGAAGTGAGAAACGGTGATATCATGTTTATAAAGAGACAATCTAATTCATTATGAATTAGGGGAGTGAATAGAAAAAGAGGATGTTGAAGGGAAACTGATGAAGAAGAACTTAATATAGTCTTGATTAATCAAGCTAAGGAAAGAGCTAAAGATATCTGCAGACACTGAGCAATAGAGAAGTATAGCATCATTGAGAAGAAATAAGTGGAGAAAACGTATTGAAAATACATATTGATCGGAAAGGTATAATGAGATTACAATAGATCTAAAAATCTGCAAGCCTAAGTTGAATGTATGAAAAAATGATTTACTATTTCAGTTTAATCATTGATTCAGAAAGTCTCTTAACCAAGCAATACTTAACAATCCTTTCTATATTGAGATACATTCCAAGGAGTATCAAATTTTTTTATCATGAAGATAGCATGAGATGCCAGATACTATTTGACAAACTGAACTAGGTTTGGTCATAGAATGTAGCATAGAGATGCCCGATATCAAGTGACAAACTATTCTATTTAAATTATCTAACAAGGTCACACCTAAAAGTGCTTTTGTAACCATTGAAAGGGTTGGCTCTTCACCGAGCTCATTTTAGAAGAGTGAAAATTTTGGGTTACCTGTCCCAAGTGGTTTTTTCTTAACAGGGTTTCCACATTAAAAATCCATGTGTCAATGTTTTTATGAGTCATTAATTTAGTGTTTTTCTTTACACATAACTAATCTAGATTGATTGGTATACACTAAGCAATTTACTATTTTTTGGTAAATGAAAGACTGCTATTCGGTAAACATTAAGAATAAGGTTTAATAGTGAACTCAGAGTAGTAGTTATTTGAAAATTTTATTTGAAGACATACATCTTGTAGGACTCAAGATAACTAGAGGCTTAATATTGTAGTACTAATTTTTTGGGTTGATTTATTGGAATATTTTTTAGGCCATTGATTCACCCCCCCACCCCACTCAGTTATTTCTAACAATTGGTATGAGAGCTTGTGTGCTTAGAAAGGGAGTTTAATAGCTCAAGAAATAAATCAAAAGATGAACAAGCAAGATGTGCCCAAGTTGAATAAAGACAAGTGTGCATCATGGAAAATCATAATAAGACTCTACCTATTATGTATTGCTAATGATGTTACTGAACACTTTGATACCGAATATGTGTTTACTACAGGACCTCATACTCTTGAGAAATTGAGAGAAAAGAATGAGCATAATTGCATGATGATAGAACATGCTTCATACACTCCAAAGTTGAGTTTAAAGG
The DNA here is from genome assembly GCA_018584345.1 of Thuja plicata. NCBI lineage: Eukaryota > Viridiplantae > Streptophyta > Pinopsida > Cupressales > Cupressaceae > Thuja > Thuja plicata. Next base: position 3,438,999 of record MU223707.1, on the reverse strand, counting down.
TGTCAAAACTTACACCTCTTCAAAGAAAATTTGGGATAAATTGAATATGGTACATAGAGGAGATTCTAATGTACTAAGAGCCAAGGAAGAAAACCTAAGAGGGAGGTTTGATTACCTAAGGATGAAATAAGGAGAAAATATCACTCAATATAGCTACAAAATCAAAGATGTAGTCAATGTTATCTGAGGATTTGGAGGTGTACTTGAAGAAGAGATAGTGGTAATTAAAATCCTAAGAACCTTACTTCCTGTATATGCTATTAGATTATATTCTATTCAAGAAATGAGAGCATTTCCAAACAATAAAGTTACTCTAGATAGTCTGATTGGTAGAGTAATTTCATTTGAGATGAATAAATTTGATAATAGTGTCTTACCATCTATAGAGTCGGCATTCAAATATTCTTTGAAAATTAGTAAGTCAAGTCACAGAAGCACTATTAGAAATGATAGTGAATGTGATAATGAGGATCAAGGACTTGATGAGATTCAAGCACTAATGGAAAGAAGATTGCAGAGAGGAAAAGGTAGATACAAAGGTAAATTACCACTTGTATGTTTTAATTGTAAAAAGGTTGGGAAATTTTCTCCAAGATACCCTAACACAAGAAAATATGACAGAAGTAATGACAGAACATATGAAAATAAGTTTGATTGAGGTGATAACAAAGATTACCAAAGCAACCGACAATTTGAAAGAAGAGATACTCGAGACTACAAGGACAAAGGAATGAAAGCTTGTTACCTAGCTAAGAATAGATATGGTGATACTTAGACCAAATCTGAAGAAGACATTGAGATGGTATTTGTAGCCATGAAAGATGATTTACACAAAGAAGAAGATGAAGAAATGTATGTAGAAACTGCACTCATATATAAGGTTAGTGAGAATGATGTTTGGATTATAGATAGTGGATGCACTCACCACATGACCATTGATAGAAGTAAGTCACTAAACACTAGATGTTTACTTTGAGATTTTGAGCCTAAATATGTTAATACTGAACTTGAAAATGAAGAATGGGTCAGTGCTATGAATGAAGAAATAGAACAAATTGTGAAGAACAGTACATGGACACTAGTACTGAGACTAGATGACAAGAATGTCATCAGTACCAAAGGGATATTCAGAAACAAGTTGAATGAGAATGGAGAAGTCACAAGAAATAAATCAAGATTAGTATGCAAAGGGTATGTACAAGAGCAAGGTATTGATTATGGTGAAACCTTTGCAACCGTTTCTAGATTAGAAGAAGTAATAATTCTTCTTTCTTATGTTGCAAGCAAAGGATTTAAGGTATACCACATGGATGTCAAATATGCATTCCTCAATGGAATACTAGAAGAAGAAGTATACAGTGAACAACCAGAAGGGTTTGTTGATCAGGACAAGAGAAAAATGGTATGTAGACTACATAAAGCCTTGTATGGATTGAAACAAGCACCTAGAGCCTAGTATGAAAGACTTCACTCCTATCTCATTAGAATTGAATTTGTAAGAAAAGGTGAAAATAACAATCTGTACTTAAAAGAAGATATCGATGGTAATATTTTGAATGCTAAAATATTTTTTGATGACGTAATTTTTGGGGGAAATGAAATGTTATGTATATCCTTTGCTAATGGAATGAGAAAAGAATTTGAAATGTCTATGTTTGGGGAGATTAAATTATTTCATTGTATAGAGATTCTTCAACAAGATGCAAGCATATATATCACTCAGTCCAAATACATCAAGGAAGTGCTGAAGATATTCAAGATAGAAGATTCCAAACCAGTTGGAACACCTATGGCTACCAGATGTAAGATGATCAATAAGACAAATCAAATGAGGTAAATCGAACCTGGTATAGATCAATAATTGGCAAAGTAATGTATGTTGTTCATATTAGACTAGATATTGCACATGCAGTTGGAATAGCTGCAAGATTATCTGCTAATCCCAAAAAAAAACATATGACTATTGTCAAGAGAATTCTGAGATATCTAAAGAACACCGAGGACTATGGATTATGTTATAAAAGAGAAGAAAAATCTAAGCTACAAGTCTATATATATGTTGATTGGGCTGGAAACTTAGATGACTTAAAGAGCACAACTAGAGGAGCATTCTTCATGGGTGACAAACTTGTCCAATGGATCCGTAAGAAGTAAGGATGCATCTCACAGTCTACTGCAGAAGCAAAATATGTGGCTGTTGCTACAAATTTCTCCAATATTGCCTAGATCAAACAATTGTTGGAAGGTATAAATATATGAAGATTCTTGAACCAGTGATTATCTATAGTGATTATACCAGTGCAATTAACATTTCTAAGAATGAAGTCATGCATGCTAAGACTAAGCATATTCCTATCAAGTATCACTATTTAAGAGAACAAGTGTAAGAAAAAGAGGTGATACTGGAATATGTTCAATCCAAGGAACAATTAGCTGACATATTTACCAAGTCATTATCGAAAGATACATTTGAGTACATGAGAAAATGACTAGGGGTCCAACCCTTGTCTAACATCATTAAGCTGACTAGGAGATTGCCTCAGCCTATACACAGATTAGAAGATCATTCATGTTGATGCAAGAACATAGATGGATTGAAAAGATACATCTGTACACAGCAAGGTAAAAATTTGCACCAAAAACTAGAGACAATGTATTGTTGATGGATAGAGAAATTCAAGGAGTATATTATAAAAATGGATGGAAGATGATATGGAAGAATTTTTTGGCATTGTTTTCAAAGGGAGATATTATCTCATTATCAGGAATTATCAAAAGGGAGAGATTATCTCATTATCAAAAAGAGATTATATCATTATCCATGGAGAGAAGTTCCTAGCAATTCAAAGGGGGAGTTAATCATTATCCAAAGAGATTAATTACATATAAAATATCCATCAAAGGGAGAGAAGTAACAATGATAGAGAGAAAGGGAGAGAGTCATGTCAAAAGAAAAAGAGATGATCAAGAAGAGGAACAGTTAAGGAAGAGAACATATCAGAAACAAAGACAAATGTTGCTACATATATCTACTAAAGGAATTGAATATTAAATAACACACTCTGCAATAAATAAATCTATGCTATATGAGCTTACCGAGTGCTAGAAATTTGTTTAATTTATAAAAGGAGAGATTGGTGAACTTCAACTCTTATATTTCATATTGTATTAGTAATAATATAGTGTGATAATGTAATGTGTTACCATCAATGCCAAAGCGAGAGATTGATGACGTGTAACTGATTGAATGTTTGAAGATGTTAATTTGATCACTGAAATGTTGAAAGATAATGGAAGACATTAAATTAGTTAATGTAATGTATTTTCATTGATGTTAACTTGATATTATGATTTCGGTAATGCATAAAAGACTAGCATTCACTAAGTGACTACAGACACTAACGGTTAGTGGAACCCGACAGATAGAGAAACCTAAGAGAAAAGTCACAGTGATTCCCGAGAAAAGAAACTCACATGCATTACCAACAAGAAGAATCACAAGCATTACCGACAAATAGAATTATAATGTTAACCGATGAAGAGACAAGCCCAAAGGACAGGCAACACCAACGGAGAAGCCCAAGGAGAACTAAAGTATTGACCAAAGGTATCAAAGAGTTAAATAACAAAATTAACTGAAGTTCAGAAATGACAAAATACTTAATTGGTAGAGATAAAGATAGACTTAACTAGTTGTTAACATTGTTTTCATTGACAAGTTAAATCTAGAGATAAGTAAAATATTTAAAGTTGTTTTATCCAATTGTCAAGAAGATTTCTACAAGATAAAATAGGAGTTAATCTTTAAAGCAATATTGGCTAATATTGTGGATAACGCCAAGAACAAGAAAATCAAGAAGTGAGAAATGGTGATATCATGTCTATAAAGGGACAATCTAATTCATTATGAATTAGGGGAGTGAATAGAAAAAGAGGATGCTGAAGAAAAACTGATGAAGAAAAAAATTATACATTCGTGATAAATGAAGCTGAGGAAAGAGATAAATATTTTTGTAGACACCGAGCAATAGAGAAGCACAACATCACCAAGTAGAAAGCAGTGGAGAAAAGGTATTGAAAAGACATATTGATCAGAAGGTATACTGACCATACAATAGATTTGAAAATATGCAAGTATAAGTTGTATGTATGAACATATCATTTACTATTTTAGTTTAAGCATTGATTCAGAAAGTCTCTTAATCGAGTAGGAATTAACAATCCTCTCTATACTGAGATACATCCCAGGGAGTATCAAAAATTTTGATCATGAAGATAGCATGAGATGCCAGATACCATTTGACAAACTACATTGGGTTTGGTCATAGAAGGTAGCATAGAGATGCCCGATATCAAGTGAAAAACTATTCTATTTAAATCCTATAACAAGGTCACACCTAATAGGGTGCTTGTAACCTTTAACATGATTGGCTCTTCACTGAGCTAATTTTAGAAAACTAAAAATTTTGGCTTACCGCTCCCAAGTGGTTTTTCCTTTAACAAGGTTTCCACATTAAAAATCCATGTGTCAATGTGTTTATGAGTCATTACTTTAGTGTTTTGTGTTACACATAATTAATCTAGATTGATCAATATACACTAAGAAATTTACTATTTTTTGGTAAATGAAAGACTGCTATTCGGTAAACATTAAGAATAAGGTTTAGCAGTAAACTTTGAGAAATAGTAATTTGATAAGTTTATTTGAAGGCATACATCTTGTAGGACTAAATATAACTAGAGGCTTAATATTGTGGTACTAGGTTTTTGGGATGATTTATTGGGATATTTTAGAGGCCACTAATTCACCACCCCTCTATGTTATTTCTAACAGATATATGATATGACTCTATTAGTTTGAGAAATTCCTTGTGCATGAGAGGCTCTAGTTTGGAGTTAACAAGCCTCTGCTTCTGCCTAACTGGTTTGGCATTTTGATCTAGCTCAATGGTATGTTGAGAAAGTGTTAGATTAAAGCCTTTGAGATCTTCATATTTCCAGGAAAAGACTTCACTTAATTCCTAAAATAATTGAGTGTAAGCTTGCTTCTTTGAATTAGTGTTCACCTTTACAAACTTTAGGCTTCTACCTGGCTCTAGTTCTAAATCAACATAGTGTTCCTATTGAACTACCAAGCTAGTCTTATTCCTTTTTTCTTGGTCATCCTTATTGAAGCTAATTCTAAGGTAAAAAGGCCTTTAGGCATCTTTTTATATTTGAGTTGTACCACTTGGTCACCATAATTCTACATCAACCTATCATGATTGTACTCTGATAAAACATCTTCCTCAAACAAGAAGTGTAGAATTTGTTCATAATTTTCAAACACGTACCAATTAATATCATTATCAGGGATGAAATACCTAACAATAATCTTGACATGCTATTGATCATTTCCTACTGAAATGTTATTAGGGATAGCAAATTGGGATCCAACATTGGCTAACCTATCTGCATTTTGATTCAACTTCCTAGGGATGACAATGATATTGAAAGCATAGAAATATTCTATTGCATCCCAAACTCCATGCTTGTAGGCTTTCATTGTATCATTCTTGGTATCACTTATCCCTCTTACTTGGCTAACAACCAATTCACTATCAATATATACTTTTAGGGCTCTAATCCGTCTCTTTCTAGCCCACTCTACTCCATTTACCAAAATCTCATATTTGGAAGTATTTCTTGTGTAAGAAAAAATTAATCTAAAGGTTGTATAGTATTTCTTGCCTTTTGGGGAGACTATCATTGCACCACCACTAGATCAATGTTTGTTTCTAGCACCATCAAAGAATAGTTCCCAAACCTCATTACTTTGTTCTTATGATTCCTCAATGTCTTCTTTGACAAGATTTAGCTCTATTAAACCATCCTCTTATGTCATGTAATTCCCCAAACCAGCATCCCAAATAACATTATCATGGGCCTTTGAAGCTCTTTCTGATCCCCATTCATCTAGATAAAAATATCCTAGATGCCCTCTATCTGAGTATTTATCCCCTTGATGATTGGAAAAAAATTACTATCAAGTGAAAGACAAATTGAATTGGATACATTAGACACATAAAGTTCTAGATATGATGTACTACTAATGATTTAGATTTGATAGTAACTTTGGTTCCATATCTAGTATGGAAAAGCATATGATACCAGTCAGAAGAAAGGTAGCCTCCTATATTGGTTGTGAATTCCCTTGATGGACATATGACAAAGAGATCATGAAGGTTTATGATGTATATTTCAAGGAGAATAGAGAAATTAGGGCTTGCATGAAGGGTCAAGCTTGTATCCTTGGCCAAACCTATTGTCTTTACTAATTAACCATCAAGTTGTGTTACTCTATTTTGGAATGCTTCATACTTAATTCCTAATTGGTCAGCTATCTTTTTGCGCATTACTGAACTAGTATCTCCACTATCTACCATACAATTATGTACAAGAAAATCTTTAATAATTAATGATACATAAAAGGGAGGTGGTTTTAAGTTCCTACCTTAAATGGATTCTTATTTGGTGTTGCTTCTTAGAATCTTCTTCTCTTGATCAATGTTGACCAACACCGGCTTAGCTATCTAATTTATGGGCTATTGAGGGATTTTCACTTCACCCATAGCCTTCTTCAAGATTTCAGGTTGCCCTAGTATAGCCAAGGAGTCCCACATAGACATAGTCACATTCATCTTCTTAATTTTGTTCATAATATTGAAATGCACTACTGCATGGACCTTTTGATGTACTTTCACCATTATGGGCTCAACCTCTCTTAGAGATTGACTCTCCTTGAATGGAATGGTGGGAGACTTCTTTACTATGAAAGATATAGATAGATGTGATGACTCTATAGATGTAGTATCTTTTCCTATATCTTCTTCTTGCTCCATGTCCTAGGCTCTTCGCTTGGACTGAGTATTAGCTACAACTGGAGATTCACAGTTTACTCCATTAAAATCTTACTCTTCCCAACTAAAGATAGAAGTCTCATAAAATTGTACATATTTCTAGGGTACTGAACCACTAGAAGATGCTTCTGGTTGGGTGTTTAAGGCATTTTGTGCCATGAGTGCTTGATTCACCAATCCATTGAAGCATGTAGCCAATTTATGGGATTGATTGCAAGGGAAACACCATTCATTTTCTAATGTGCAAGATTATTCTGACTTGGAACCATATCTCTAACTGGATTTGCAAAATTAAGAGGCACTGGATTATAAGGTTGGAATGGCCTGTAACTGTAGTTATGTCTTTGGCCTTGATAATTTCTCTAGGATATGGTGGTCTATTCTATTGATAAGATTGTTCTTGAGCTTGATAGTGTTGGTTAGGACCTTGAGTTTGTTATTGAAAAGGTGGTCTAACCTCTTGCTTCTTCTTTTTAATATTGGTCAACTCTTTGGTTAGGTTCTTTAACAAGTTTTTCATTTCTTATTGACCAATTTTCATCTGTTGCTAACCACTTTTCATCTCTTGCAGTTCTTGGGAAAAGCCTGCTCTTGATTCCTCATTGCTAGAACTAGCTTGAGGTGATATGATAGTAGGTATAGGGGTGAATGGAGGAATATTCAGAGGCATATTGGGCTTGATATTATTATAGATAGGCATGGGTGGCCTTCTGGTTATCATACCAGTCTGAATTAAACTATTTTTTTCCTTAACAACTATGTCAAAATCCTGAGATAGTGAGGTGCCTCCCATGGGTTGAATCATGACAGACATGTTGCTGTTCAAACTTTGCAAGAAGTATAGAAAGAACCATCTACTAGAGGCCATACAAAGATAAGTACCCTATTCCATGACTTCAGGAATTTGTTACTAAAATCATTCATCTTTTCTTGAGGTGCTCTTTGTATAGTAGTCAATTTCTCTGCTAGGGACAAATTATCTGACTTGTCTTAAAAGTATCCATTGACGGAGTCTCCAAGTTTGTCCCATGAATCAATGGAATAAAATGCTAAAGTTATAAACCTTTCTAGGGATTTACCATTAAAATTGGCTACCAAAAACTTAGTAGCTAGGTGTTCCTCAGTTACATGGTTTATATTATAGCTTGTAGCCACATCTTTGATGTGTTCACAAGCTGCGGTATGGCTTTCACCTGTGAATTCAGTCAAACTCTTGAGTGCTTCTAGTGGTACATCATGATGTTGAGAAACATTTAATGGACTCCCATGATTGAATGGTACAAATTCAAACTCTCTTTCCATATTAGGAACTATGACTTGCTGAATAGCAACTGTATGGGTTGCACTTGGACTAGGTAGTGAAGTTAAATCTATTAACAACTCTTTTCTTAAAGACCTTCCTCTTCTTCTTGAATGAAAAGAAAGGATATTTCCTCTAAAATAGGGGGTCTAGACTATACTCTCCTTGTAGGGGATGTCCTTTGAGATGGTCTCTCTTTTCTTCTTGTTGGAGGCAACTCGAAAAACTCAAAAGGTTTTGAACTCTTTATTTCTATCTTTCTCATAAACATGAATAGGATTAGGTCTTCTTTTTATTTATATCAATGGAGCTGCCAAATATGCTTTAAAGAGAAAACTCTTTAGGTTTGTAGTATCTAATCAACATATCAGAGACGAAATAGTCTTTAAAGATGAACTTCTTTTGTGGTTCCATAGGGCATGCCAAAATTGTTATACACTAAAATTTTCACCCTGCTAAGTGCTTGAGCCTAAAAATTCTAGTATAACATGGGAATAATTTCTAGGTTGTGGGAACTCTTCTAACTAAAGTGAAGCCTCTAGATTTGAGGCCGGTTCCTCTTGGATAATCACCTTATTTTCTTTTGAACATGCAAGTAAACTTGGAAGGAAAATAGATAGAAGGAGAACTTATGGGAAAAGGCTGAAAAGAAAATTATCCTACTAGGTGATACACCAAAGGTAACATGCATCATAAAATAGTAACCAAGCTAGCATGAAATTCCTAAATCTAGAAGAACACAAGTTTCTTAATATGTTTGTATAAGTATTTCATAGAGAGATCAGAAATGAAAAGAGGCTAATCAAGGAAAGAGAAGATTTCACAAACAATATTATATCCATGGAGATAGACAATGACTATGACCTATAAACAAACATCAAATTCAGCAAATAGGCACAAGAATGAGACAAGGTAGCAAGGGATGAACAAAATCCACAAGATTATCTAAATCAAATCACCCATTGTAGTGCACAAAGATGCACAAAGAAAAAATGATTAAGAGATCCAATATTTCTCTTACATTAACCACTATATTATTCTATAGTAAGAGAAATACAGATAAGAAAAATGTTGAGGACAATGAAAATGTCACAGAAAACCTTTGTATAATCTAGAATTCAATGAGAAATTACAAATAGATGAAAACCTAACGACAAAGAGAATACCACAGAAATTCTTGAATAAGCTGAAAAAATTAGTGACAAAAGCTTCTAAAACTACTTATATACAACCTCCCCTAGCACACAGGCTCGAGATTCAATCCATCAATCAGTTAGGGAAGAATTTGGGTTACAATAGATATTCATTAAACAATGAAAAAAGCCTAAAACAATCTTGTTTCTCCATTAATGCATTAAGGAAATATCTCTGAAGATCAGATTAGTCTTAAAAAATTCTCATAGCACCATAAATTTGAGAAGATAGATTGGATCGATCCATCTACTCTCTCTGCAAGTTGAAAATTTCACCACCATCATGAAAACCTTGAGAAAGATATTTGAATATTTGAATTTAAACATAAACAGTCACAGATGGCATGGAAATATTTGATCAACGTCCCAAGTTTGAAACTTTAACAACTTTAAAACACAGTCATGGATCTCCTTTTACTTGTCATGCCCTTACTGCATTTAACCTAGGACACATGGCGCTTGGTCTCTAACTTGAGACCATCTTTCACAACTACAATAAACCTACATGAGTGTGCACCACTAACCACTAATAGTCAGTCACCCACTCACAACTGCTAGCCATCAACCTTCCTAACCTAAGTGAGATTGTGACAATGGCTAGTCATGCACTTGCAACCATTTCATACTACATCCTCAAACCTCCATGACTATGTGATTAGCTTAGACCTCCACATGTCAGCTTGTCTCGCACTCATAGTTCCTGGCTAAACATTTCATCTTCTTTTGTGAGTCTATGACCATACGCTACCTGTCAAATCTTTGTTATGTCCATCCTAACTTCTTGGGTGTTGGCTCTGATCTCAATTTCAACACATGGCAAGTAGGCATGATGCCTCAAAGATTATACATCTTCATCTTAGCAATCAAGGATTTACGCCTACCATTGGATCTTCCTTACTTGATATGTGATTATTACCTTTTTTGACCTAGGAACCATGACATCATCGATCCCAAATATCACCTTGGCACAATTCCTTAGTAGTTAGATATTGATTATTTTAGCATTGAGGTAATACACTGTCTGTCTGATCAAACTAAACTTTATCGGTCTTTACTTTATTCCTTTTGAATTTACCCTGGCCCACCATGGACATGTGTCTTCAAGGTGCAATGCCCTAATGGATAGATCTCAAGCACTGATGCATTAAGGGTTTACACCAACTACTCGATCAAATCAGACTTGCTCGATCCTTAACTAGTTGATGATGGGCGCAGGTTTTGACAACATGCCATGTGTCGCCAAGGTGCAATGCCTTGATCATTATATTTTGATAAAATTTGCATTGAGGGTTTAGACCTACTGTTCAATTGAAAGAAGACCTGCTCAAATATTATCTTTAGTTCTGACCTTAGCCCGACGCAGGCATGGACATGTGTCTTGAAGGCGTGATGACTCTAAGATATTCGTCATGCATATTGGTCATTGAGTCTTAACGCCAACTGTTGGATCTATCTCTCGTCTGATCTTTGCTTCAAAATTGTCTTTGACACATCTTTAACCATGAGTATTTGAAATCCTTTTATGTCTTTGAGTTTCTATATCATTTCTTTAACTTTGGGTTTATTGCGAGATCAGACGCCAGTGATAAGATCCAAGCTAAGATCAATGATCTGTGCTTAATCTCCAGACCATAGAATAATATTTCATTTCCTTGTGAGATCACGAGACAACTTCTCGATTAAAAACACATCCATGGTCTGTGCCAAATCTTGAGATCAAATAAGCATCTTCTATCTCCTTCCGAGATCATGCGACTGAAGCAATCTCAGAGTTTCTAAATAAAAAATAATATTTCCTCCGGGTTGCGTGACTAAGAGATAGCCAAGGAGATATTAATGCACACAAGAAAAAAATAAGAACTTAGGTGGCATGGAAAAGGTAATGAATAATTAAGCTGGACTACCAAGAACTTAGGGTTTTAAGGAATTCATAGGGTTTCTTGCATTTAGGTCTGATGGCATGAATTAGGGGTAAAACTAGTGACCTAGAAGTATCCAAAGAATAAGATAAAGACAGAAAATCATGACAAGAACATACAAGCTGGTCTCTACTGGTGCAGGAGCACCTAGAGCATAGGGGTCACCATGAAGCCTTGATGGAGATCCAAGGACAGATGAAGACAAGGGAGGCCTAAAAAGTCTTAAATCTATGTAATTTGGCCAATAGGGCCACAAAATATAATGAAATGCACTAAAAGTGCCAAAAAGATGTAATGTTCCCATGTGGGCAAGATAAGGCCTAAAGGGCTAATGTAAGGGTTTGAATGGTAGAAGTAGGGATTTAATTATGTTCTACATTTATAAGGTCTATGAAGGACCATTTTATGTAATTGAACAATATACAAATGGTAAAAATACAAACTACATGTAAGTTGTCAAGGTTGACAATTTGTTGTCAAAGTTGACAACATAGGATTAAGAGACAACTGATTAAAGGATTGGTTCAAAAGTTAGTTGGAGGAGTTTTGAATCAGTTCCTAAGGATGGAACAAGAATATAAGTGATTGAAATTCTGGAAAAAGGGGGGAGAAGTCGATGTAATAGGTTTGGAGATCAATGAAGTTCTTTTTCTACATTTTCCATATTTTGACAGTTAAAATGGTCTCGGTGAATAGACCATAACTTTCTAATTCACCGTTGGATTTGTCTGCAATTGAAATATGTTTTGTAAAACCTAGTTACACCTCGTCTCACTGGAGCGATCTTTTATATATAGTTTTCTTCAAAAGTTATTAGATACAGAGTAGATGTATATCAAAACTATTTTCTTTCTCTGAGTCTGCACGTTCAGTAGGTTTACAATTTGGGGTATCAAATGAAGCTTTAGAACCCTAATATTTTTTGTGGCTATAGTTTTTAATGTTACCAAAAACTTTTTTTGTTTCCAGAAAAATTCATCTTGTCATCTTAGAGGTTAAATAAATCCATCTCATAAAACTGTCCTGCGATAGAAGGAAATTAGCATAGGTTGCATTTACCATGGTTGGAGTGTTGTTTTCATGGTGTTGAGCATTCGTTGGGATGGGATTTAGAAACCTATCAGATATTAGGACTCTTGACTCCACATTCAAGGAATCCTTTGCATCAATTGGTATCAGAGCAAGGAAGTAGATCCTTGCAAGTTGAAGATTGAAGATGACTTTGACAAGAAGTGAAAGAGAATTGGTCAAGGCATTGAGAGAATACTTCGATGATAGAAAGAAACAAAGAGAAAAAGAAAGGATGAAAAGAGAAGAAAAGAGAAGGAAGAAGAAAGAAGAAGAGGAAATGCTAAGAAGAATTGGAGAGACTTTGGAAAAGCATCAAAAGAAGGTGGAGTGGATTGCATCACTCCTTGAAAAAGCATCGAATGAAGAAGAGCAACAGATTGCACATGAAGAAGTGGATGAACCCAATGGAAAAGAGGTTCTACAATCTGAATCAGAGGTTGAAGTTGAAGTTGTTGATGTTGCAGTAATGGATCAAGTCTTGAGGGGCTTGAATCTGATGAAATTCTTCAGTTGGGGGCAGCACAATGTCCTTTGGTGATGGAAGAAGACAAAGAACATGGTAGCATGGCTAGAGAGGAAACCAAGATGACTAGTGAGTTGTTGGTATGCCTAGGTGAATGGCATGATGGTGAAGACCAACAAGAGAGGGCAGTAGGTGAGGAAGAACCTAACTGTGGGGTCATTGGTGAGACTCACAAGGTAGTCATGAATGCTAAAGAAGACTTGGAATGCCAAGAGGAGAGGCATGTGATCCAAGATGCAATTGTCTCAATGGGAAAAGACTTCAAGTTTGAAGATAATGAAGAGTTGCAGATGGCAATAGTGGTCTCATGGCATGAGACTAAGGATAGAGTGAAGATTAGTGATCAGACATTGGTCTACATTTTGACCATGGGAGGCAAACCAAGAGCAAATATGCAAGAGTGCATTTTGAAGAAGAAGCAAGAGAAGATGTCATGGATCATTAATGATGATATTTTCAAACCAAAGGTGAAAATCAAATGGTTTTGTTTGCTGACATTGTTTTGTTTACAGGTTTCCAAGAGACTTGGAAAATTTTCAAAATTGGGGAGTATGGTGCAAGAGCACCTAGAGCATAGGGGTCACCATGAAGCCTTGATGGAGATCCAAGGAGAGATGAAGACAAGGGAGGCCTAAAGAGTCTTAAATCTATGTAATTTGGCCAATAGGGCCACAACATATAATGAAATGCACGAAAAGTGCCAAAAAGATGTAATGTTGCCATGTGGGCAAGATAAGGCCTAAAATGCTAATGTAAGGGTTCGAATGGTAGAAGTAGGGATTTAATTATGTTCTAAGTTTATAAGGTCTATGAAGGACCATTTTATGTAATTGAATAATATACAAATGCTAAAAATACAAACTACATGTAAGTTGTCAAGGTTGACAATTTGTTGTCAAAGTTGACAACATAGGATTAAGAGACAACTGATTAAAGGATTGTTTGAAAAGTTAGTTGGAGGAGTTTTAAATCAGTTCCTAAGGATGGAACAAGAATATAAGTGATTGAAATTCTGGAAAAAGGGGGGAGAAGTCGATGTAATGGGTTTGGAGATCAATGAAGATGTTTTTCTGCATTTTCCATGTTTTGACAGTTAAAATGGTCTCGGTGAATAGACCATAACTTTCTAATTCACCGTTGGATTTGTCTGCAATTAAAATATGTTTTGTAAACCTAGTTACGCCTCTTCTCACCAGAGTGATCTTTTATATATAGTTTTTTTCAAAATTTATTAGATACAGAGTAGATGTATATAAAAACTATTTTCTTTCTCTGAGTCTACACGTTTAGTAGGTTTACAATTTGGGGTATCAAATGAAGCTTTAGAACCCTAATATTTTTTGTGGCTATAGTTTTTTATGTTACCAAAAACATTCTTTCTTTCCAGAAAAAATTCATCTTTTCATCTTGGAGGTTAAATAAATCCATCTCATAAAACTGTCCTGAGACAGAAGGAAATTAGCATAGGTTGCATTTACCATGGTTGGAGTGTTGTTTTCATGGTGTTGAGCATTCCTTGGGATGGGATTTAGAAACCTATCAGATGTTAGGACTCTTGATTCCACATTCAAGGAATCCTTTGCATCATCTACCCTCGTGGGAACCTCATTTTTCTCCACTTGTAGCCAAATTGCACAGAATAGGAAATTTGGGTAACAATTACCATGGGGTTATTATTGCCTTTTCTTTGGTTTTGGGTTGCAAGATGGCTGATGTTTGTCATACTCCAAAAGAGAGCTTATGAAGGCATCTATAGAAGGTTATGGGAGCTTTGTTAAAAAAACTATTTTAGTTATGAAAGCCATTCAAAATATTTTTTTCTAAGTTGAGGTCCTGGGTGTCTGTCACAACATTTTTATTAGAGGCTAAGACCTAGACTTGTAGTTTTGGCTTTTCTCGATTTACATCTTTTAGCCTATTGTTTTAAACTATTTATCACGATGCAATAAAATTATAATCTATCTTTTGCTGGTTTTTTTAAGGGGTTTCAAATCTCGTTAGAATTTATTTGACTAGGTTTTCAATGAACCTTCAGAACCTATTTTAATTCATTAAAAATGATGCAACAATAATATAAATGAAATTGGAGATATTTATTTACTATAATCAAATCTTACAAATAGTTATGCATAATAAATTTTTTAACTAAGTTGGTAAATTTAATCTTTTCACAATATAAAATTAGAATAATCATTGTATATATGTTACCATCATCTGAAATATTAAGTTAATAAGGCAATTATATACCGATGCAATGTTTGTTTAAGCATAATTTCGTTTCAAAATTTTAGTTCAATTATATGTTTGTTAACATTGGTTACCTCCCACTCGATCCCTTTTCCATCGCTCTTCTTTCCCCTCTGCCAGAGCCTTAGCTCTCCCCTCTGCTTCTTTGTACCCTTTATCTCCTCCCCAGCCCATGTATCAGGTCAAAGTTTCCCATCCTCTTTCATCTTACCTCAAGATCGGAAAATCTTCAGATATGGGGATCCTCAAAATAACTAGCATGAGATGTAATAAGGGAATTTGGTAGGCGAAAAAAAAAAGATGTTAAAAATAGGAGTAAAAGAACTCTTGAGAAGTCATGCTCAAAATTTTTATTATAATGATCCTCCTCTGCTCGTATATTAGGGGAACAAATAGTCCCCACAAGAAGATTATGGTTAAAAATATGATAAATTATCTCAACCCTGACATTATACTTTTTCAAGAAACTAATCTGTCAAGGGAAGGCTTTCTCAAAATTAGTAATTTGATTTGGTTGTTTGCCCATGCTGAGGCTATGGATGCAAACAGGGAATTAGGTGGCCTGGTTTTGATATGGAAACCTAAAAATTTAGTTGGATCCATTATGTTGCAGTCTAAAAATACTGAACACCAATCTTTTATTCTTAGCGAGTATAACTTGAAGTGGGTGCTAACTAATCTCTATGCACCTAATACTGTCAATCTAAGAAGGATCTTCTGGAAGGATATTCTTCTTCCCTATTCTACCTTCTCTAAATATTAGTGGATGGTGATGGGAGATTTCAACTCTCCTCTTTTCCCATTGGAAAAATTTGGAGGTTCCTCTGACTTCTAAGACTCAATGCAAGATTTGTATGACTTGTTGGCTTGTAGGAACCTTATGGATCTTCATCTTCATGGGAATAAATTTCATTTCTCTAACATATGATATGGTGATCACTATGTTAGGATAAACTATCCTATACCCAAGAGCCAGTCTATAGACATCCTCCAGAATAGAGATGTTATCAACACTAGATTGTATTGAGATAATGAAGTAATGGGATATTGAGGTTAAGAGGTGATTACAAATGTATAAAGGCTCTCCTTATATAGGAAAGAGCATATAGGAAACATTGACAAGGTTTAGACAAGTGTCTCAACCTGGAGGAAGGAGAGTTTTGATAGAACTCAACAATATCCTCTAAGATAAGGTGGAGTCCAAGTTTGACTCAATGATATCCATCTAACCAATTAATGAATGTACCTAAGTAAACTTAAATAAAGAGTAAATAGTGAACTATTTACTTCAACACCACCCCTTAAGTGAAACTTAGGGAGTACAACAATGTAGAAAAAAAGGTTTATGGGTCTCGAAAAAAAGGCCATATTAGGTACCCATGTACAACTACAATGCAATCTCTCATAACTAGAGAAAAAAAAGAACCCTATGGGAGAAAACTCCTCTCAAAAAGAGAGAACTTGAAGGTTTGAGAAGCCTTCAAAAAGATGCCTTGAAATCAAGAACATGAAAATCGTTGAAGCATGAAGAATCTGTAGACAACTGTCGATGAATAATATAGTGCTTTATCTGATGATCTACTCTGAAGAAGATGATGATCAGGAAGATGACAATCTATATCAGTGCTCTAAATGGCACTTCTCAAACATTTATAAGATGGCAATAATGGCAATAGACTGTGTCGATCAAAGATATAGATGACACAAGAATTTACATGAGTGATATTCACTACACAACCAATGATGCTTTTTGGGTGATACCATTTTTACTTCTTAATCAAGTTGAAAATGCAGGTGCAATATTCTGAAAAGGAATCCAAGAGTGTTTCAGTACACTTCAAGCGAAACCAAGAAAGGAATGTAGTTCAAGCAAAACCAAGGAAGGATTAGCACAAATAGTATGATACCCTCCATAATGATGACTTGGGTGAGGCATAAGAGATCCATTGAAATGATGTGTCACTATGTTATGCATAAGGGAGGAAATATGTATCTGCAATGGAGAAAAGGGTGTGTGCGGTCAAACTAAACAGTCACATGAGGCAGGAATATTAGCAATTTTTCTATTGTCATGGATGAAATCTCACTTTGACAAAACGGTGATTGGCAAACAAAGGCTCTAAAAAACCCCCCATGGCACTTTATAATTTAGTGCAAGTATGATAATATGGCACAACATGTGTGCAAAAGTCCCCAAAAGATATGGATGAACACTAGATCTAATGTGTCTACAAGTGGTGCTGAGAAAATATGTTCAACTGAAAAACAGGCAAAAACTCAAGAAAAACTTGAAAAAAGTGCACCCATGAGTAGTGCATGAAATCAACTTTGCAATGATGCTTCATTTTCCAAAACTAGTCTCTAGATGTCCAAGTTAGGGTCATGTGAAGAAAAGCGTCTATTAGGGCTTAAAGGTGAAAAAACAACCCACTCATCTTATGTACCCAGAGGCATGGCTTTGGTCCGTCATGGGACCATCATCTCATCATGTCAGAAAAAAGTGCTCCTCCCAGATGGAGAGGGCCCAAGAAGAGCTGAACAAGTGAATGGGTCTGATGTTGGCTCTGCATTCCACCACCATATCCTCCAGAAAACATTGAAGGCAAAAGCATAACATTGCGAGCCACAATGTAAATCCACACAAAAGTAGATATAGAGAGGTGCTTATGAAGAAAAAGAAAGGCTCTCAGTTTCTCTATGTGAGCAAACAAGTAAGAGACTTCAAATTGCTCCATTTGAACACAAATGATGATCATTCTTTGAAGCACAGGCTAAGAAATGCGTGGGTTCTTCATGGGGCCTGTTTGCCATAAAGAAAGAGAGGACGCAGCTGCATTTTGTCACAAAGATGGCCGAGCCAATATTGATCTACCCAATCGTTGGTCTTCAATTCCAAGTGGTCTTGCATATAGTAGTATCAAAGCTCCACAACTTCGAAGGAACCAAATCTATTTGAATAGAGGATTCAACTGCCATTTGACCACTAGTCAGAGAATAGGAACGGTGATCAACGTAGCCCAAATTCGCACCAGCTCACAAAGAATTCAGTAGTGTGGTTGATTAGAGAGATCCCCTCCTCTGACCAAAGCATAAATACACTAACCATGAATAATTAAAAACTATAAATTGCAGATATACAAAATCTCCAGACTTTGCATATTGGGACTAGCATGACAAATTGCAACATGTGCTGCTAGTCAACACACACTCTTTGAATAGTATCATGCCACGCCTACTCACAATACAGGCATGAGACCCATTAATCCACCACAGCTATCAAACGCACCATCTGATTTGTCAAACAATAAATGTGATATATGACAAATCAACTATGCTTACTCGAAGAAAAATGATTCACTAGTTATAGAACGTCGTGCCTAGGTGGAATCAACCTGGTCACATTGAGTGAGAATAAATCTTTCATGTAGACTATCCTAAGTGATGGCACCCTTCCTTATCATCGAAACAATGGAGGGTGTCCACTTTTAGACCCACATTATGCTCCACCAGTGATGGCTTAAGCACCTCACATCTTGTCTCCTTTATGTAGCAAAGGAAGATCTTGCAAAGAATACCACCTGACAAAATGATGAGGACTGGCATAGAAAACAAAGCTACAACAACATACCTCTCAATCAAGCTATCAACTACTACGCTTCCACTCAATGCACTGTGCAACTGACTGAGAATGCTCCACATAATAAGAAATGGAAAATTATAGGTGATCAACGCACTAGAGGTAGTGTGCCAAAGATTTGATGCACCCAAAATTGAGATCACAGTTGCTGAAATGAAGATTCACAAATATTGGGTGTGGCCGAGATGCTAGAGAAACCCAGAAACGATGCTTGGAGCACTCGTGTGACTGCAGATGGGTGCGCAAATCTTCAGGAACAGCGATTCAAAATTTTTGAGGAACCTGAGCATTATACACCCACAGACCATCCTTTCTATTTTCTTCAAATAGGACAAATGCGCTGGCCAATAAATGTGTAGTTGGTGTGGGCCTCAAAACAAACTTTCAAGACTCCTACTCTAGTGGTGGAACACAAACATACGTAGAATATGTCATCGATTCCACACGGGCCGCCAATTATTGTATAACACTGAGAACTTGCTCTTTTTCAGGCATGGGAGCAGCAAATCACAAAGATTGTGCTTATATGGATCTTTGATCGATGTTTAAGAGGCCTAGAGAGAGGTTTTCAAGGTTCCCGATCCCATTAAGTACAGTTCCAATGACAAAACATTGGAGACACCATGCAGGCAGGCCTTTGGTGGGAAGCAACTCTGCCAAACTCTCCACAAGATAGTTGATTCACACTATCAAAAGACACAAATAGCTTGCTGAAGTGCGCAGTATGCCAATTGCGGAAGCACGGGCAAAAATAAATGGCCAGACATAAATAAAGAAACCGACTCCAGCTGCACAAATTGACTTAGCACCATTCACAACCGTCTGCATCCATTCACAGCCGACTACAACCGTTCAGAGATGACTTAGCATTTTGTGGTATTCACTTTGAAATAAAGCCTCTGCAAACAAAAATACATCTATCAACATTGACAATAATCAATATTTGATCTGCCAATAATCAAGGCTCCATGAATCAACCGGAACTCATAAGGACACAGACCAATTGGTTATCAATACAGGCTGACAAATGTGTGGTTTCCATCAATCTCTTTGTATATGCGGGCTTCAAAAAAATCACCTATGCAATGGATGGTACAAACAAGAAACACCTTGCAATTTATAGAAGGTGGCTGTAAACACAATTTGCCAAAAAAACTGAAAAATACAATGGTAAAGTACACAGAGAAATGAGGGAACTCAAACAAAAAAAAATGAACAATCAAGAAAGACTAAAGGAGATGAGATACTATAGGCTCTGATACCATGTTAGGATAAACTATCCTATACCTAGGAGCCAGTCTATAGACATTCTCCAGAACAAAGATGTTATCAACACTAGATTGTATTGAGATAATGAAGTAATGAGATATTGAGGTTAAGAGGTGATTAGCATATAGGAAACATGGACAAGGTTTAGACAAGTGTCTCAAACTAGAGGAAGGAGAGTTCAGATAGAACTCAACGAGTAAGTGCAAGAAGTTGGGTACCAATTCCGCAGAAGTCTTGTGGGCTTGAAAACTGCCGCTAGAAATGGGCACCCGCTTTGAAAAAAATGGGCACCTATCTTAGGCTCGGACACCCGATCCAAAATTTAAAAAATGGGTGCATGTTATATATATATATATTTTAAAACTTATTTTTACATGCTGATGTATTACATTTAAGAAATAGGTACACGTTTTTAAACATGTGCCCGATTTTTAAAATTTGAATTTACCAAACCACCATTTTCATTGGATTTTGGTTCGAGACAGGTTTGGTGGGACTAAGCCTATGTTTGGACAAAATAATGGCTAAGGCATTTGAACAACAGATTTTTGTCTTGCCGTAATTTTTTGAGGATCTTCCTAATCAAAATTTTTGATGAAATTAAAACCTATTAGAGATCTTACTGTCTATATTTCAAAAACTTAAATTTTATAGTGATATGATAAATTTTACTATTTTTACAATATTTATTAATCAAAAGTGGTACCTAAACTTAAAATAGTAAGGTTCACTAAAACTTTAATAGCTTTTTTGATTTTAGGTTTTTGAAAAAATGAATTATATGAGACCAATCGAAATAGAATTTTATTCAAAATAAAAACAAAAATTTCTCAAAAAGTGAAATTTTCATCAAATTATTGTGGTCATACACGAGAAGTTTTGAAAATGTACTTTATAGTCAATTAAAAATTAATAAAAAAAAATATTGAATTAAAAAAAATATATATATATTCTAACCAATCTTTGATGTGTTAGGTACCTTCCCCCAAAAGGATTTAGAAAAATTTATTTATTTACTTCAAAAAAGGGTGGTTGTACACATGCGGGGTATGGTCCTGAAATAGGCATTTTGAAAAATAGGTTTTTAAACATGCCTAGTAAACATATTTTATACCATGTGGGTATTCAAATAAATTACATATTTGAAAAATAGACTCTGAGCACTACATTTTCTAGTAGTGGATTTTTTTGAGATTCAATCTCTAAGTGCCTCAAATTTTGACATCAATTGACAGAAAATTTGAAAAACAAGAAAAATACTTCCACTTTTTGCCCAAAAAGTGGACTCAACTTCTTGCTAGCACCCCAACAATATCCTCAAAGATAAGGTGGAGTCCAAGTTGTACTCAATGATATCCATCTACCCAATCAATGAATGTACCTAAGTAAACTTAAGTAAAGAGTAAACAATGAACTATTTAATCCAACACACTATTGTCTAATGTCTTCTTCCTAGGACATCTATGATGACTATTTTCTTTCCTCTCTTGTTAGATTCAAATATGACCATAATCCTAGTTTCATGAAGTGGGATCCCAGGATTGTGAAGGAGGTGTATTGTTTCTAGTTTGAAATAATGTCGACATACAACTTGTATTTCCATTCGCTTCTTTCCAACTAGTGGCAAGTGAAATCTAATGCAACTTATAGCTATAAACTTGCTAAGAAATTGAAATGTTTTTGGTCTAATCTGAAACACTAGAAAAATTCACTTTTGGGAACATTTTCTTTCAAAAATATCAAATGAAGGATAACCTCAAAGAGGTCCAGAGAAAGATTGAGAAAATTGGTTGGGATGCCCTACTTACGACATAGGAAAACTCTTTGGAAGCATGTCTAAATAATATCATCAACGAGGAGGAAATATTCTAGAAACAAAGATCTATAATCCAATGGATCATGAAAGGAGTTAGAAATACCAAGTTCTTTCGTTAGTAAAATTCTAAACATACAAAAGAGGAGTTCCATGAGGGAGTTAATCACCCTGACAAGTGTTTATCTGTCCTCTTCTATTTATTTGGGAAATGAAGTTGTTAGATACTTTTTTGTGATTTTCAATCAAGTCCCCAATGTGGATCCCAACTCCTCTCTTGTTCATGACTCCCTTTTGGATTGCATTCCTTTCATTATCTCCCATGAGGATTCTCAAGGAATGGATCGCCCCGTCACCTATGAGGAATTTAAGAAGGTTAATTTTTCCTTAATTCCCTATAAATATTTGGGCCGTGATATTTTCCCCTTCTATTCGTTTATAAATATTGGTATATTATGGGGTGGGATCTCTTCGTGGTTGCTAAGGAATTATTTTCTTCAGGCGCTATCCTCAAAGAATTGAATAATGATTTCATTTTTGTGATCCCTAAGGTCACCATGCTAATAATATTATAGATATTAGACCCATAAGTTTCTATAAAACCATCCATCAAATGTTTTCAAACTTTATGCTTAGTAAAAATAAGCCACACCTTGACAATCTAGTCCACCTTAATTAGAAAGCGTTTTTTCTAGGAAGACACATCACTGATGTCATTCTAACTCTCCATGAGGCCATGCACTCTATGGACAAAAGTAAAAATGAAAGTATGATATTGAAGCTTTATATTTCCAAAGCCTTTGATATGGTCTCATGGTATTTCCTCTTAGCTATTCTCAGAAAAGCTGGTTTCGATGGGAAAATTATATATTTTATTGAGTCCCACTTCCACTCACCTAAGTATTATGTACTATTCAATAACACTAGAAAAGATTTTTATCTTCTTTTAGAGTTCTTTGTCAATGTGATTCTCTCTCTCTCCCTACCTATTTATTTTCCTGACCGAAGCTCTTGGTAGGAATATCTCAAGATTGATTAAAAATGGTCCCCTAGTTGGGTTTAAGCCATCCTTGACTCCTATTAGATTCTCTCACACAAATTTTGTTGATGATGCTCTATTAATGGTTGTGGCCACTATTTTGCAGGCCTAGTGATGGAAAAGGTTTCTTCAGAATTATGCTCTGGTGTCTATTCATAAACTAAAGCTTCATAAGAGAGCTTTATTTTTATTCAACATCCCTAGGAACATTCATAATAGAATTTTCTCCATCCTTGGTTGTAAGATTGATTAATTTCCATATAACTATCTCGGATTGCCTCTATCAGTAGTTAAATTTGAGAATGCAATAAGGGTGGCTCTTCTTGAACATGTACAATCTAAAATTTCTTCTTGGAAGGGTGTGTTGGTTCTTGAAAAGGTTTTATGCTTCAATAGCTACCAATACACTCACTAAAAATTATCAAGAGTTTCCAACTTTGCTTATCAACCCCCATGAATGATTGGACCAACTAATATGGATTCAACC
>MU223707.1:3392825-3415401 GCA_018584345.1 Thuja plicata | reverse complement strand
ATATAAAATCTCATAAGAGTCTCAACAATAATAAGAAAATACTAAGTAAGAGCTAATTACTCATTAATTCTCAATTTTTATGGAGCATGAGATACACATACCATAGAAAAAACTTAAAATAATTTTTTTTTAATCAAAAGATGGTGTAACTAGACAACATGAACCAACAATATATCAATTATAGCATATTTAGATCAGTTCCCTATCAATTGGGAAATAATCTCAATTTCAACCTATTATGTGAATCACATAAAATGATTAGTGATTGAGGACTTAGATTATTATTGCATTATGATAACATCATTTCATGTAATCCAAAATCAGATTTCTTATAATTATCCTTATGCCAACCGTACGAACTTATGAATTAATTTTCAACATTTATTGATCTTTGATCAAATCTTAGAATTAAAACACACACAAATGAAAAATATGCAGTATATTGAATAAAAAATTATGAATAATTGAATTCAAAACTCATAAAACCAACACAGAGGAGAGCACCAAATCAAGATTGTATTTTATTAACCTCAGAATCATTATCTTCAAACTTAAAATAAGACTCAACAAGACTTAATAGTCCAATACTAAAAATCTAAGTGCTCTGTATATTTTTATATAAGACTCGTTACATCTGTTAAACCTAACTAAGGTTGAAATAAATCTTATGAATTCAAGACAAAAATTCGCATCCCTTCCTAAGTGATCTTGGAAATCCTTTTATAGAACAAGGATTTTTTCACCTACGAATCACTCAGGGAAAAATAATTAATCGCTTGGTAATAAAAAAGCTTGGGAAAATAAAATTAAGTCTTTAAATTTGCAACACGTGAAACTAGGCATCCACAAAATCAAAACTAGCACTTTTGTGTGCAAATAAATTAGATACAATTTCTTTGGATCACATAGGCTACCTGTAACTTTTGAATGCAAATTACAGCTACCTATTGAGATAATATTCCTCCCTGTAAACATTCTCAAGTGTCATGTCAGTAACCATCCACAAAAAGAGAAAATTAATGGAATATGATTGTTCAAATAAATTTTCCTTTATTCAATTCCATCTCCTATCTGAAAATTTCCCAATCTGATGGACAACCAAAAATTTTAACAGTCTCTAAATATTGAAATGCCTTATTCCAATGAGCATTAGTTATATTTCCATCACATCTGCAATAAATTATATGTGGTCTACCTCAGCTCAGAAAAGATCGTCTAGTATATCATTGAAACTGGGTATATCAATATTACTTGTTAAATGTAACAATGTTTCAATACTATAAAAAAATGAAATCAAAATCTTCCATCCATTTATGGACATCCTACAATTTTCCTTCCTTGTCATAAATCATAGGAATATAGGCGTTTAATGACTCCAAAAAAAATTACAACTTGCCCCCAACTATCTAATCTTTTCCTTTGAAAAATGCAACCAATGTTTTACTATGTTAATAATATCTTTTGTTTCTACCATCTTATCATGCAAATCAGGCCTATAAATAAAAATATCTATCACTTTCTCCATTGACAAATTTCCTCCTGACCATAGAGTGAAAATAGGGTTTAGAGGGGCCATTTCCACTGCACATTTCCCTTCAGCAACTTGTAGGGATATATGGGAACCATGGACAAAATCCAATTTATTATTTAAAATATCTATCATATGATATAGAATTTATAAAAATATTTTGACTCCCAAGGTATCATTAGTTACAATAGGAATAGAAACAAAAACATTAGAAACAAATGAATCAAACTCACCAATAGTATCAACTAAAGCATCCATCATGTCATGAGTAGAAAACACTCATACATTAGCTAACAGATGCATCAAACTCACCAATAGTCTCAACTGAAGTATCCATCATCTCATGAGTAGAAAACACTCAGATATTAGCTAAATTTTAAGTTATCTCAACAATTTCTCTTCAAGCTTACTATTAGGCATAAGATGCCCTTCATACTCCTTTGAATTCCTTATCAAACTAGTATATGTATCTCCATCTCTTCTCTCTAAATCTTCAACTTTGGTATAATTCAAAAATGACACATGATTAAAAGGTCAAAAATCTCTCTATTGCTCACATTTTGGATATTCTAGATAAGATTATCACCGTTCCTGTTCTCTTGTATATCAACAAGCCTTGAGTTTTATGTAGCAGGTGCAAGTGACCAGATAGACAATATTTTAATCTTGGGATCAAAACTAGAGCCTCTAATAAATTCACCAAATTCAACTTTAGATTTGAAAATTGGACTAGGTTGTCTACTTATCTGATCAATAAAAAAAGATGATTGCATATCCCATCCAGGCATTAGAAGCATTCCACTTTTTTTTACAATTTCCTTTGGTTGTGCCACAATAATTTTATGATTATTAGGATCATACTCTTGTAGTGCCATCACTAACTTTTGATTCTTCTCATCAATCTTATCTCTATTTCCCAAGTTTAATTTTAACTCATTTTCTTTCAATTTCAACAGAAAAATTTGAACTCATTAGTTTGGATGAAATCATCATCATGCAAAAACATATTGAAGAAAAAAAATCTGTCACCTGTTTGTTAAATTAATGCTAAATCTAATTCTCCAATCTCTTCATCCTTATGTGGATTTTGAATAAATCTCAATTTTTTCCTCAAATCTTAGAAATAAGGCCCCTCTCAGTTATTACTGCCTTGGAAGCATCCTTCATTATCCTAACATTATGTTCAACCTTTTTTATTTTAGTTGATTTCCTTTATGAAGATGCAACCTCATCACCTTCCTCCACAATCTCAATAAAATCCTTTCCTAGTATCACATCTCCATGTGATGATTCTACATCTTCATGATTAGCCTTTGCCTCAGCTCTAGTAGGCACGTCGGGTATCTTTTCCATAATCTCATCATAACTTTCAAGGAAATTCTTAAATTTATCCCAATACCCAAGTTCATTGTAAAAATAAGGTAAAGAGGGATCAACTTCCTTGAATTCTCTTTCAACTCTACAGATGTCATTCCACCTCCTCCTCTTTTCAATCAATTCATAAGTGACAACTATAGTTCTTATGATATCCTCATCAGGTAATGGCTCATGAATTGGCAAAGTAACACTTGCCATTTTCTTTAAATTGTTTCTCATGAATCCCTTAGGATAACATATTCTAAATTGGGTATTATATGATCTATATTATCTTAAAAAATCATTTATAGAATCCAAGGCCCATTTAACTATTGTAAAATAACCTTTCACCCAGAATCTAGGTCAGAAGGTGCCTTTCTTCTTCTTGGGACCTAAATATTCCTTATTAACTAATGTCAACTGTCAAATTAATTCAATTATATTCACCCTCATAGGGACATATTTTTCAAAGATATGGGGTGGCAAAGGACACCCAAAACATCAAATAATACTAAAAATTACAAAAATGGGCATCTCCTCAGTTATGCCTAATGGTTCCCTAACTGTTTTTGATAAAATAAGCAGCAAGAGGGTGCTGGCCCGTGAAATAGGGGACTAGAAGCACATTAATAGCATATTAATGGCACCAGTCGAAGCTTAAAGCAGATTAACAGTTTATCACCATGCAAAGGTCTAATCATTATTCTAAGTTCAAGAGGAATAATATCCTATTTTCCACCTAACATATTCCTAATAGAGTTCACAATCTATTTTTCAAAATGTAAGAAAGAAGAAAAATAGGTAGTACTTTCCCAAACCCTTGTTGATAGTTGTAATGGTATCTGCATGCCTATGTCTTCTTTCATCAGTATCATCTCCTTATCCATATAGTCAATATTGTAAAACAAGATGAGATGCATCCAAATTGAGTAATGCTTCAAATCAATTTTAGAAGGATTACTCTGAATAGAAACTAGATCATTGTGAATTATGTTGACATTGAATCCTACATAATCATACTCTTTATTTGCATGTAGGTGTTGAATATTCGTAGCTAACATTTCTATATCCTTTATCACTATTTTTCCTCCATTCGCTACCATAACCATACATCGTGTACTTTAGATAACTATGGAACGTATCCAGATCATATGGTTCATTCACATTATCTAGAATTGGAACTATTGTCCTCCCATCTCTTGGCATAAACCTAGGAATTGCATTCGTTTAAAATACACCTTTATGCAAGCTATATTGAATTTTTTTGTCATCTAAGTCTATATCAACACTTAATGCTCGAGTGATTTTGAATCCCTCCACAAAGATATCCATGTTAATTCTTACCAATGTGGACTTATCCTTCTTTCTGATACACTTGCTAAGTGGACAATAATTTTTTTCTTATGCTTTAACTAGGTCAGCATCCACATAAACATCAAGGCCTATATATTGTACCATGTTTAGAACCCAAGGATTACACACAGGGACTTCCTTCACTCTTTTATTGAAATAAATTAAAATAAGAACCAGTGGAACCAAGAGTATTTAGGTTCTTACATAACATGTATCCCTCCATGTCTTCTCATGTGTTTATAATGTATTTGATGTCCCAGACAAAAAATGCACTCATTCCTTAGAAAATTTATCTTTCTTCTATTTCCTCACAGCTGTTGACCTGGTGGAATTACTTGGTTCTCCATTTATGTAAAATAATATCTTCTATTACCAAGAAGAAAATATTCATCAACACACACACACACACTTCTCTAAAACTTAATGAATTACCAAACCAGATGCTCCTTCACCGTCACATAGAAATCAAAGACTCAAGGTTTGATATGTAGATGGATTTGTATGCAGCTTTAAATATTTTTTTGTGTACAAAAAATTGATCCATAACTCAACATTAATGCCATGGATGCAAAATAACTCAGATTAGTCGTGGAAGGAAACAATAAAATCATCAATCTAGAGCTCATAATCCTACAATAGTTTTAATTTTTTTTTTTAAAATGCCACTATGGAACCTAACTATCCAACATGTCACAAAAACATTGGTCCACACCCCACTTGTCACCTTTGAACCAAAGTCAATTTTCAACAAATTTGATATGGTAGCTTTGAGTGGCTTCGCATCACTAAATCATAACTTTTATTATACCTTGTGAACTTATATCAAGTCATAATAGTCATTCTAGATGACCAAGACCATCAAATGAAACTGCAGTATTAACCTATGATGTCATGCTAATGGTCATCTCAAAACATCGCCACATGAATGTAACCCTCAAAGTTAGTGCAAAGGAAACCTATGAACTCATGCTAACTGATGATTTTTACACCAGAGAAACGTGGCAGTATCTCGTATAATCACAAAAAAATTATATAACCTTTTAAAAACCTTTGCAATGCTGCAAAAAGGATTTTCTTTCTTTAGATCAACATGGTACACGTGTCACAATTTCACAGCATCGTCAAAGACATCAATTTTTAATAAAAGTATTTGCAATCTTGTGGTGCCTACATAAAAATTGGTTAGTTTCAAAAACCATAGGAGATGTGGCACCTTTTCCCTTGACCTAACTTCAAAGACTTAACCCTAAAATAAGCTTGTGAACTTGTGAATACACAAACTTTGATGAACCATAACTAATTAAATGTTTGAAGATGTTAAGTTGATGATCACCAAGCTGCATAAAGATAATGCAAGACATTGAATTAGTTAATGTATTGTATTGTCATTGATGTGAACTTGATATAATATGATTGATTATATACAAAGTGTCAAAGAATTCAAAGAACCAGAAAGATTAAGGTTATGCTTTCAGTAATGCATAAAATTTTGGTATTCACTAAGTGAATACAAACACCGATGGGTAGTGCACCCCAACAGATAGAGAACCACAAAAGAAAAGTCATAGTTATGCCTGAGAAAGAAACCCGAGCAAGCATTACTGACAAGAAAAATTACAAGCATTACCGATGAGCAGAATTATAGTGTAACCCGATGGACAGACAACCCCGATGGAGATGCCCGAGGAGAACTGAAGTGTTGACCAAAGATAACAAAGAGTTAAAACACTGAAAGGAACTAAAGTTATGAAATGAAAAAAGACTTAGCTGACAAGAGATAAAGAATAAGTTAAATGGTTCTTAATATTGTTTTCATCGACAAATTAAGCCAGAGATAAGAGAGATATTTAAAGCTATTTTATTCCAGAGATAATTCTTTGGACACCGAGAAACAAAGATAATTCTATGGACACCGAGAAACAGAGAAGCACATCATCACTGAGAAGAAAGAAGTGGAGAAAAGGTATTGAAAATATACATTGATCAAAAAGGTATTATGAGCTTACAATAGATCTAAAAAGCTACAAAGTATAGTTGTATATGTGAATAGATCATTTACTGTTTCAATTTAACCATTGGATCACAAAGTCTCTTGACCGAGTAGGACTTGAAAATCCTTTATATATTGAGATACAACCTAAGGTGTATCAAATGGTTTGGTCATGAATATGGCATAGAGATGTCAGATACCATGTGATAAACTACACATGGTTTGGTCATAAAATGTAGCATACAGATGTCAGATATCAAGTGGAAAACTATTCTATTTAAATCCCCTAACAAGGTCACACCTAACAGTGTGTTTGTAACCTTTAATAGGGTTGGATCTTCACAAAGCTCATTTCAGAAGAGTGAAAATTTTGGGTTACCGGTCCAAAGTGGGTTTTCCCTTAACAAGGTGTCTATGTTAAAACTCCACGTGTCAATGTGTTTGTGAGTAATTACTTTAGTGTTTTGCATTACACATAACTAATCGAGATTGACTGGTATACACTAAGTTATTTATTGCATTTTGGTAAATGAAAGACTGCTAATCGATAAATAGTAAGAATAAGGTTTAACAGTGAACTCCGAGCAATAGTTATTTGTTGAGATTATTTCAAGGCATTCATATTGTAGGACTGAAGATAACTAGAGGCTTATAATTGTAGTAATAAGGTTTTGGATTAATTTATTGGAATATTTTTGAGGCCACTAATTCACTCCCCCCCTCTCAGTTATTCTAACAATTGGTATCAGAGCTTGTGTGCTTAGAAAGGGAATTTAACAGCTCAAGCAAAAGATCCCAAGTTGAGTAAACAAAATGTGCCCAAGTTGAACAAGGACAACTTTGGATCATGGAAAAGAAAGATAAGACTCCACCTATCAAGTATCAGAAAAGATGTTACTCAATAATTGGATATTCAATATGTGTTTCCTATAGGACCTCACACACTTGAGAAATTAAGAGAAAATCATGATCATAATTTTATGATGATAGAACTTGCCCCTCACTCTCCGATGCTGAATTTGAAGATGTCAAAACTTGCACCTCTGCAAAGAAAATGTGGGATAGATTGAAGCTAGTACATGGAGGATATGCTAATGTACTAAGATCCAAGGTAGAAAGCCAAAGAGGTAAATTTGATGACCTAATAATGAGAGAAGGATAAACTATGACTCAGTACAACTGCAAAAATTAAGAGGTAGTCAATGCTATCTGAGGAGTTGGAAGCATACTTGAAGAAGAGACACTGGTAAGTAAAATCCTAAGAACATTAGTGCCTATATATGCTATTAGAGTATATTCTATACAAGAAATGAGAGCAGTAGCAAACAATAATATCACTCTAGATAGCTTGGTTGGTAGACTGATTTCATTTGAGATGAATAACTTTGATAATAGTGTCTTACCACCTATTGAGTCTGAATTCAAATCTATTGGGATTAATGGGAGGTATGTATTAAGAGGGGAGGGGTGAATCAGTCCCTTTAAAAGTTTTGTATCCTTTATCAATTAACCTTTGTAATCAATTGTATATCCATTCAATCTGATCTATATTATCTTGATGTGAGTTATATAAATTCATAACATTAACATACATGTTGACATTCATAGAAACATTCATGAAAGTAATTTGACACATAACACCAAATATGATATCGCATAAAACTCCTGTGAGGAAGTAAAAACTGCGGTGGGGATGACACCCACAAAATATTCACTATCTCTAGATTGGAAGGGGCCAGTTAAGGCTTACAATTTGATCACTTCTGATGATCTACCCTGTTAAGAGTATCGGTGGAGACCTATTAAATTCTAATCTATCTAAGATCTTTATCAACACTATTTAGTGTGCACTCGATTAAGAGATTTGTTGTTGGACTGTTAAATCCACCTTCCTTGAAAGGATTTTTACACTATTCTCCACTTGTTAGAATGATATAAAATTGAAAATTGACCTGGTAAATGTAATCTCCTATTACTGATACAGATCCAATTTATTTTATATGAAAACAATTATCACCTAATTGTGATTGAATAATACCTCTGATTCTCGGTATCCTCTGTTCTTGGTTCTGATAACCTTATTCATTGTTTCTTGTTCTTATTCTTGAAACTCTCAATATGATCCATAGATGTTCTCATTGGATTCATTCATGTTATCCTCTCTCTTCACATCCTTTTTCCATCTCTCTATAATGAATGATTACATCATCTATTTATAGATGGATTGACATCAGCAAATTTTGATAAAAAAAATGTTAACTCTAAGATCAGGTTTACAACCTGTACCTAGATCTCCTAGTCTATGTCTTTTAAATCAGTTAGAATGATTAAAGCACTTATATTCATATTTCTTGTCCCTAAAGAAATGGATTTGAAAAAAAGTAAATATACTATTAATAGAAAAAGCTTGCTTTATATGACATGGAAGTCATCCACTTTTTGTGGGATGCAACTGACTTTTGGTTTTGTCTATCAGTTATGCTCTAACTATTCTTCGGTTTTGTTCTTTCAGTTACACTTTAACTATCTCATTGGTCTACACTGTATCTTGCATGTCAAGTTCTTCTGTAGGGTTCCTCTATATCTTTCTGTCTTTGTATTTTCAGTTTACACACTAATTTGTATCATCGGTTCTCTTTGCGGTTAGTCATCTTCGGTGATCTCTTAATATCTGATCTTTGGTTTTCTCTTGTCTTGTATTTCAATGTATGCTTACTGAAAGTGTTGTTTGCATACCAATGGAAAATTAATATCATCAACCTCCCCCTTTGACATTAGTATCAAAAATTGATATGTTAAAAATACTAACGAAATGTTAAGTATATACAACATATATAATCCTTAGTCATTTAATGACTCCTCCTATGTATATGCTACTATATCTGTACATATGATATCTTTCCTTCTACATATCAATTTTCCATATGAATATACATATACATATTTACCATTTTCCATCTGAATGAATGAATGTACATATCATTTTCCATTTTATTTTGTACTCATATCATTCCCCCTTTTTTGATATTAAGGGAAAAGGTGTTTACCTTAGAGCTTATAAAAAATGTGGGAGTGTGAAGACTTCATGTCTTCCATAATGTTCTCCCATTTTTCTTTGAGGTTCTCAAGAGTCATATGCTCGAGTGTGGTCTTTGAGTGCATGTCATAGATGTTGTCTGGTACAGACATCTAGGGAGTTGCTATCAGTTTCCTTGCTGAAATGATATGTTGTTGAAGTATTGTAAGGTTTGGTAGAAGTTGAGCTTGAAGCTTGCTTACTTCTTCCCTAAAGTGTGTCTCTGCTTCCTACAGTTCCTTCCTTAACCATTTTATCTCTATGATCTTTTCATAATGAAGCTTAACTACATTGTCTCACTCAGTAGTTAAGCTTTTTGCACTGTTTGCTAGATCTGTATCCAGCTTAGCAATGTTGTCACTATTCTCTTTAGTGAAATTTTCTATTGTACTCAATTTTTAAATCAAGGTTATAGTGTCAGATATTATTGGATGTAATTGAGTAATGACTTCTGATAGCTTTACCTTATTGACTGCCACTTCTTGGCTGATTTTTTCAATGAGTTTTTGTTGGTATTTCAGCTCTTCTCTCTCCTCTTTTGCATTCTGAGCATCAATATTTTGAGTTGTTAATGCATCGGTTAGAGTTTCAAATTGATCTATTTTGGGTTTGTTATGATCAATATCAACATTGGGTACAATTTGGTGTGAAATGTCCCATGTTGTCTCCAGTACCATGGAGTCCCTGTGTTGTTTCTTCAAATTCTCCTGTAATGCCTTTCTTTGGCATATTTCTCCATTTTCTTGCAATGCTTCAAAATCAAGTGTAGATGGGTCACACTTTGTTATTTCTACAATTTCATCCAATGTGACTTCAAACTTATTCTTCTCCAATTTCTTCTTCTTTTTCTATGAATCACTAGAATGTAAAACCATTACCACTTTCTTAGCTTTCTCAATTGTGCTTGATGAAGTGACCTGTTGTGCTTCTTTTTGTAGCTTGGTGTTGGTTTCATCTTGTCAGGTGTCTGTAGACGTCTCCCCATTCACCTTCACATCATTGGTATCATGTTTTTCTGTTTCCTCAGGGGTACCATCTTTAGGTTTTTCTCCTTGATCGGTGTCCCTAGCTTCATCATTATTTGTTTCTGCATTCTTATTTGTTGTATCTACATCCTTTTCTTTATCTCTGATGTATTTCTCACCATTGGTGTTTTATTTCTTTTCTTCTTCTCCTACATCTTTAGGAATATCCTTTTCAGGCGACTTTCTTGATTCTTGCAGGATATTGATAGCTTGTATCAATATTGGCATGTTGCCTGGAATGTTTACTTGTACAGTATGAAATGTTGTGTCCTGTGCATCATTTTTGTCCTTTTAAATAGTGACATCTTCATCTTTGTTCAATTCCTCTACTGGGTCATCGGTAATGTCAATGACATTAGTATCCACAATGTTGTCATTTGTGGTATCTAGCCATGATTCATCTGCAACATCTATAGTCTTGTTACCGGTTGTATCATATTCTTCTTTGTCTAACTCAATAGATGTGTCATCTTGAATTTCCTTATCAACATCTTGTTGTTGAAGGTCTTTTTTGGGTCTTTCCTTGTCAATAGGTCTGTTCATAATTTTACATGATTTCATATGGTTGTCCTACTCAAGCTCTATAAGCTTTCCTTCAATAAATTTATATGCTCTCAACTTCAGTGAGAGCTCCTTTTTGTACTTCTCCATCATTTAATCTATTTCTACCTTCTTTGTTTTAGGTAGCATGAGAGAAAAAAGTTCTCTTTCTCTTATTTCCTTCTCATTCTTCAAGGAAAATGTCCATCTAGAGTAAATTCTATCCAATAATTTTGTTGGTACATGATTTCCATCAAACTGAATCGATACATATTTGAACTTGTACATTTTTGCTATCATGGCATCCTCTGTTTTATTCTGGTCTTTTGGGTCTAATTTCAACCATCTTCTAATCTTTGAATCTGTAATAGATCCATATTTTTCAATAGATTTGCATATGTGATCAATATATTTAGGAGCTTGTACCTTGACACTTTCTGCCTCTATAGCTTCATCTTGCCTGGTATCTTCTATATCCTCTCAAGTTCTGATGACCTTCCTTCCTATTTTGTTTTTCCCTCTCTTTGATGTGGCATCTTTCCTTTTGTATGTCCCAACATTTCCTTTCTTTAAAAGTGAAAGAGTAGAATCCTTTGATGTTTGGCTTCTAGTTCTAGAAGCAGCTGTTGTCCTTGGCTTCTTAGCTAGTAGAGGAGGTGGCGAATCTGACTCTATTTCCTCAAAGTCATATTTTCCTTCATCTTTACCAATATATAAAGTTTTTTTCTTTAGTTTCTTCCTCATGTTAAACTTCTTCATCCTGTTCATTTTCTTCCTTGGTTTCTGATAGTATCCTCTTGAGATTTTTCACCATCTTGTTCTTTTTCCTGACAATTTTCTTAACAACCAGGCCATATTTTATTCTTGTCTTGGTGGTGCAAGAGAACCTAGGTAGGCTAGGTGATACAATGTATCTGAGGGCTTCTTCTATGCTTTTTTGGCTAGTAATGGTTCTAGCTAAACCACTAGGTGAATAAAGGGACTAAGAGTCCTAGTATATAGAGTGCTAAGTAGGAGGATGTCTTGTCAGGTCCTTAGAGACTTTTGTGTCCATTTAGGTCCAATAGGGTGGTTTCAGTATTTTTTTCCCAAATGAGTCAAACAAAGGTCTATAGGTCCTATTTGATGTTATTTTATCCTAATTAGTGTTTTGGACAAGTTTGGACAAGGTTAGACCAAGTTTGGAAATCAAATCCAAAAAGTTGCAAAAGTTGTCAATGTTGTCATTGACAACATTGACAACATTTATGACAAGAATGCAACTTTGAAGGAATTAGTTCCTTACCTCTCTAAAATCAGTTTTTTAGTGCCTTATTCAACTATATAAGACCATCCTTGAGATTTTTTCATGGTTGGAAAGTTGAAATCATTTTGTGTACTCACTGTGAATTTGGAATACAATTGCAATTTATGTGTCTTGTGAAGATCAGATTGTTTAATGGATTGAATAAAATTTTGTAAGAATTCATTTGAGTAATGTAGGTTGATACAATAATTTTTGTGGTGGTATTTTTATATATTTAATAGTTTTTATTAATTTTGTAAAATCTTTTAGTTTTTGTCTAGTCGCTGGTTTGAATTGGGCATTGTCTGCAAATGGAGTCATATTCCATCTTCCATCATGGAATTCGCACGGGCTCTTGTATTATGGAAGGTGAATCAATGTGTTATATATATAGTGAAGGAGAGGGCCAACACAAGCATGGCCACCATTTTTAGGATGATTCCCTAGGCAAGCTAGTGATGCATGGCT
This sequence comes from Thuja plicata, assembly GCA_018584345.1. Lineage (NCBI taxonomy): Eukaryota > Viridiplantae > Streptophyta > Pinopsida > Cupressales > Cupressaceae > Thuja > Thuja plicata. The sequence continues at coordinate 3,402,780 of MU223707.1, read as the reverse complement.
ACGGGTAATTAGTAGTTGCAGAGCTTATTTGGTGGATTGAAAGCAATGATTACTTTAATAAAAGATTAGAAAGGGGTAGGGTAATGTGTTGTGAAGTCCCAATTTACATGGGAAGGTTTGATAAATGAAAATTGGTGTTTAGAATGAGGTTTCTATCAGACTAGTTTTGAAAGCCTCAATACCCTAAATTCTAGCCTTGATTATAGGCAAAGCTGTACAGACAGCTTGGAAACCCTAAACCTAGAAAATATCTAGTGTCTTGATAAAGGGTATCTAGATCCTAAAAATTTTTGGACACTTGTTAAGAATTTTTGTTAGTTAATGTAGAAAAGGTGCCTAATTAGGCCTAATTGCTTGTAGCCCTATTTGGGAAGCAATTGATGTGATTCTTGGAACTTGACTAGGGTTTCAAATAAAAGTGTGGTTGTAGGTGGTGAAGAGGATCCTAACAAAAGATTCAAGACCCTATCCCTCTCTATGGATTGAGAAATTATCAAATTGGATCAGTTGGAACATCTTGGAAAGATGGAGCAAGAAAGGTTAGTAAGAGTCTTTTGAAGAACTATGGTGAGTTTGTGTTTTACATTATTGGTCTTTCACTAGATGAAGAAGTAGGATCTTGTGAGAAGAGTCCTAAGGAGAATAGGGTTGGTGAAAGAACACTATTTTTGTAAGTGAGTGACCTAGGATTCTCTAGAGGAAACTAGGGATTAGCAAGACTAGTACTACATCAGAGTAGTATCAGAGCTAGGTTGAGAAAATTGGGAGGATTGGTATTGTAAGATATAAAAATATTGGTGCATAAAGGATTGCTTAAATAAGATTTTCATAAAGAGATTAGAGAGAAATCCTAAAGCCAATTTTAGTTTCTTACACTTAATTATTATGATAAAAAGGATTGAAAGGAATATGAAAAGAATAGTGGGATATATACTTACCTATAACATAGCAGATCTAGAAAAACTCATTTTTTGAGGTCTATATTGAGTTTCTAGAAAATATAACAGTTGATCTTAGACCAGAATGCAGAGACAAACAAAACCCAAATTTTTTTTTCCATTCCAATGTTGTATTATGAAAAAGTTCGACCTTGACCCATAAATGTCACCCCTAACCCAATAATGTTGACCCTAACCTGCGTAGTGTCAACATAAAATCTATTTGCGGATCTCAAAATTTTACTAAAAAGGGTATCCAAATCTGGTCTTAGATCTGTTATCTTGCACATGTAACTCCCAAAAATAGCACCTACAAATATCTAAAAAGAGTGAATTTGGGGTGGCTGTATAGGTATTTTCCTTAGTCAAACCCCCATTTTGGTGATCTCCACCTCCACGAATAGCCAAATATAGAATGTAGTGTGTGTGTGTGTGTGTGTGTGTTGATCTTTAGAAAAGAGCCTTTAAACATGCAATATCAAGATCTAATCTTCTAGATTAACAATCCTAACATAACATGGAAATGAGAAAGCAATGCATAGATTTGAATATGACAAAGAAAGAAAACCAAGCCCCCAAGGATAAATTACTCCTATCAACTCACAATCCATAATTGCTACCCCATGGTAATGTCCTTTGAATGCTTGAATGGTGAGAATAGTAGATCTAAAGGGAGAGCCTTCTTGCTTCAATGAAGATCCACCATAGATTATCCTCCAAAATTGTTGATAGAAGATGATGATATGTCCACCTAGCTTGTCCTTCTATATTATCCTCTTGCTTGCTTGCATCATCATTTCATCATGCCATCTCTTGATTTTGTTTCATGATCAAATGAAGGCAAAAGAGAGTGTTTATATAGAAATATCAACATAGGTCTCCTAGGGCAATGCAAGGGATGCTAATTCAAGTTCTACCTCAAATCATGGTCCAATCATAATTACCAACAAAGGAGGGAATGTATTAATTCAAATATCGGAGAAAACACTTTCGCATCAAAACCCGGGGACCTATTTTAGGTTCCAAGCCTCGATAAGCTCCAGATTTGAAAGCGGGGACCAACACCTGACAGAGGTCTATATCAACCTTGCCCTTGACCTAGGTCAAGGTTGACCTCAACACTAACCTAGGTCAGGGTTGACCTCGACCCTGACTTGAGGTTGCAGGTAGGTCACCAGATAGTTGCTGAGGAGTTCCCAGGTCGGCTGGTGACCTAGGAAGGTGGGGGAATATACTAGAATGTTAAGAAGGCCTAGAGGCCCAGAGAGAGAGTAGGATAAAACCCAAGAGGACCAATACATAGGTCCTACCTTGAAAGAAGATTCATAGAGAGGAAAATCTAGGAGGATCAACTAGATCCTAACCCTAATTTCACCTACACATGTATAATCAAGCACAGATGCAAACCTTATATGAAAACATACTAAATAAGGGTGCTAAAGCTATAAAAATGGAAGTGATTCCATTTTAAGATGATACATTTAGCCCCCACTTTAGCTTAGATATGATACTACGTGAATATGCGAGCTAAAGTATCATAAATTATAAAAATGATATAGCCAAGTCCTCAATGCAAAGATCTGCAAGAAACCATTAGTATCCGCAACCTGTAGCACATGAGGTTAATGAAAATCTAAAGAGCACCTAAGTCTTACTATGATGATCTTGAGAAGTATATAGAGCCCCTTATGCCCCCCTTATTTGGCTTACTAATTCATGGAAGGTGAAATAGGGTGATAAGGTGATTTCTATACACTGAATATGTAATTTGTTGAAAAAGTCCTTTCCTAAACCCGTTAGAATGGTCCTAAACCTTCCTAAACTAATTTAATAGGTTAGGTATCTGAATCATGATTCCAACACCTCTAATGGCACTAACAACGGAGCTATCAAACTCAAGTTATGATGAAAATAATAAATGTCTATCTAAATGCATATAAAGGAAAAAATTGAGTTTAACCTAAATAATTTAAAATGAAACCATAGTAAAACCCTAATTTACTGTCTATAAATAGGAGAAAGAGACACTTACCACCTCATTCTTACCATTTTCATAGTTTGGGGAAGGCGATAGGATACCGAAGAGAAAGGAATTTTGAGCGAGCTGTATGGAGGTCCTGAGGGAGCGTCTAGCCAGCAGATAGCCATTGCCTGAGGTAAGTTCTTGTTTTGAGTGCTTGTGATTGAAAATGTCATGTTTTTATAGGGAAGGTCAAACTTGACCCAATAAGCTTGACCCTGACCCAGTTAGGTCGACCCCGACCCATTAAGGTTGACCCTTACTGGGAAGGTTCAGTCCTTTTTGGAGGCAGGTCAACCCTAACCCAAAAAGGTCAACCTTGACCAGGACAGGTGGATACAGAAGATGTTTGATGCAGAAGTACTGATATGTTTCATGTTTGTACTTGTAGGATCCTGTCCGTCTCTGAGAGCATCCCTTCGGAGGGTTACTATTATCTGTTAGAGGGAGTGTCTCCAAGCTACATCAAGATGAGATATAGTTATTGAGAGATGTGGGATTGTACTGGGTAGCAATCCTACCATAGTCGAGGTTCCATTAGTCCATGATATCAGCCATGATAGAGAGATGGGATGAGGATTCTTGTTCCTTCCATCTTCCGTCAGGAGAGATCATGATCACTTTGGAGGATGTGTACAGGATCCTATGACTTCCGATATGAGGTGAGCCTATCAGACCGAGAGTACCGTGGGGTCCACCTAAGGTTTTTGCAGATATGGAGTATTGTTTGGGATGGGTACCACAGATGAGGACCTGATCAGATCAGATATCATTGGTAGCCATACTAGCAGGTCTGACACCTTTGGTACAGAGAGTGATGCTATGTATACTTGCTTTGGTTGTAGTGCCCAAAACAAAGGGTACAATATTTTTAGCACCAGTCACCCATCTCGTATGTAAGATGGAGAGTGACAGGATCATTGTCTCGTGGGGCCATAGCATGTTGGCTCATCTTTATCATGAGCTGAGTCAGTTGGTTAGATATCAGCGGGAGAGTCTTATAGTGTGCACCTTGTTATAGGTTTGGATGTTTGAGAATTACACATGTACACGACCATAGGGTACTCCTATGATGATAGATGAAAGCACACCAAGAGCCTTTACATATCCGCTAGCAGATGTCTGACAGCACGGAGATATCAGGGTATGCTTTGACCGTATACTAGGTATAGATGTGATATGTTGACCTTATTGTCAGATGATAGAGTGGCTAGATACCCGACATTATTTGAGACACTCACAATAGCATAAGCTACTAGAAGGTCCTACCAATCATGTCATGATGCCATATTACTATGATAGGGTGATGAGACAGTTTGGTTTGATGTAGGGAGTCCCTTGGACAGTACCTCATTATGCATATCTGACAAGATACTATCAGAAACCCAATGCCATACGTCGATGTATAGTATCTGATATTGTGTATAGTGAGATAGATGAGACTGAGGATATAGAGGTAGCTGCTGAGATATCCTACACCGGTGTTAACAGAGATTATATTAGATACTAGAGTTTACATGGGACCCATCCGATCTTCCCCGCTGACCATCCCACAGGTGATCCAGGTCCTTCAGAGAGAAACCACCAAGGAGATGAAATACCATTAGGAGAGGAGGAGGAGGATCAAAGAGATGAGGAGGAGCCTCTCTTTGAGGGAGATCCTATGGAGGAGGAGAGAGCAGAGGAGATGCCCCTAGGCTACGGTACAAGGACCGGTAATGAGGCAGTCTATGTTGCTCCCTTGAGATCACATCATCCTCCTCAAGTGCACATAGAGACACCACCACTAAGGCCTAGACAGAGTGAGCGAGGAGAGAGTAGTCATTCCATGCCCCCACCATCTAGATATTTTAGTGATTCCTAAGTAGGAGATCCAGGTATGATACAGCTTTAGAATGTTTTTGAAAAAAGATATTGTTTGGAAGAAGAATTTAATAAGTTTTATGTTTTGAATTTTGCAGAGAGTTTAGCGGAGTGGAGGAGTTTTGTATCTGAGGTTCTGAAGGATACATGTATATCCTACCAACTACCAACTAGCGAGAGAGAGTCCCTTGTAAGACAAAGGGATCCCAGAAGACATGCAGATATCTTCCTATGTGTACAACGAGAGTTGAGGTTATGCAAGGAGAGATAAGAGAAACTGATGGCTGACATGCAGAGAGCTCAGGAGTAGATCTAGGAGATGAGCATATTGAGGAGTCACACATGGACTAGCATTCTAAGATCCTCAGCCTCGTATCACAGATCTAAGAGAGCTGGAAGTCACCATCCTTCAGAGCATCATGATAGAGATTGATAGATATGGCACTTGAGCCACATATGTACCAAACTCAGAAAAGTTTATTTATGAAGAAAACTTTGTTTTTGGAACAATTAGTCCTATGATTGATTACTTTTTACTTTCATCAATGCACAAAACTTAAAAAGAAAGAGGAAAAGAAAATATGGATGAAATGCATTCTAACTTATAAAATAATTATTCTATAAGGAACACATACACACATAAAGAAAGAAATGATAATATTAGGGATAATAATGGTTGAGATGCATGATATTAATAGGTTCCCTAAGAGGAACACCATTCATATCAGCAATTTTATAAGCACCTAAAGTAAAATCCTCAATTACCACAAAGGGTCCAAGACAATTTGGATTAAATTTTCCTTTCTCACTGGGTAAAGCATTTAGATTTCTTTGGTTCTCATATAAGACTAAATCACCTACCACAAATGACTGTTCAATAACTTTGTGATTATATTGTTTCTAGAGTGATTTATCATAGGCCTTAATGTGTTCCAAAGCATTTATTCGTTGTTCATCCAACATCTCTAATTCTTGTAATCGTTGTTCCTAGAAAGTATCTTTGTCAATGATCCCATGAAATGAAACACGCAAGGATGGTATTTCTAATTCCAAAGGCATGATAACGTTAGTCCCATAAACAAGATTATAAGGTGAACTGCCAGTGGTCATAGGAACACTTGTCCTATAAGCCCACAAGGCATAAGTAAGTTTGATATGCCAATCTTTCGCATGTTTGTTGACTATTTTCTTTAATATTTGTTCAATAACCTTATTTGATGCTTCAACTTGACCATTAGATTGAGGATAGTAGGGAGTAGAAAAATTTTGTTGTATATGATATTTCTCCATGAATTTCGTGACTTCTTTATTCTTAAAAGATGTACCATTATCCGAAACTATTGTTGAAGGAATTTTGAATCATGCTATAATATGGTTAAGGATGAAATCACAAATAACATTTGTAGTAGTAGAACGAAGAGGGATAGCTTCTACCCATTTTTTAAAGTAATCAATAGCTCTGAGAATGTACGTATGTCCTTGACAAGAAGCCGTTGAGATTTTTCCAATAAGGTCAAAACCCCAAATGCTAAAATGCCATAGAGCAACTTGATTACGAAGCTCATGAGTAGGAGCATGAATTAAATTACCATGTTGTTGACACTGAGGACACTTTTTGACAAATGTAAAGGAGTCTTGTTCCAGTGTTTTCTAGTAGTATCCCATTCTGAGGAGTTTATTAACTAAAGATTTCCCACCAAAATTTCCTCCACAAGAACCAGACTGAGCTTCTACTAAAGCTATAGGTACTTCAGTCTTGTTAAGACATCTTAATAGTAAACCATTGTAAGAATGTTTGTAGAGTGTTTCTCCTAAAATGATATAGTGGGCTGCAAGCTTTCTAATGTGATTACGTGTGTACCTTGTTTCTAATTCTGGAAAAGTATTATCTTTCATAAAATGAAAGATATGTGAATACCATTCATCTAAATGCAAATTACAACAATCCACGGTAACCCGATCAAAAATTGTAGGGAATTTAAGAGTGTGTATATTAAATTGAAAGTCTTCCTTGTTTTTCTCAAGGAAAACCAAAGAAGCCGTGCTTGCCATGGCGTATGTATGTCAATTATCTTTACTAGGTAAAGTTTGAATTGTGTAAGAAGAAAATTGTGAAAGAATATCCAGAGCCACATCTCGATATTGTGCCATCTTATCACTCTTATTTTGATAACCTCCTTTTATTTGTTCCACAATTAATTGTGAATCCCCATAAATTTCTAAGTTTTTAATATGAAGGGATAAAGCTGCCCGTAAACCAGCTATAAGAGCGTCATATTCTGCAATGTTGTTAGTACAAGGAAAATTTAATTTATATGACATAGGAATCAGTTTATTCATAGGAGGGATCAAGATAATGCCCACCCAGAACCTATCTTGCACTTAGAACCATCAAAATATAATTCCCAAGTATCATCTTGTTTGATTGCAAATATATGCTCATCAGGGAATTCTACTGAGGTAACAGTTGTATTATAATGAGGAAAAGGAGCTTCACCTAAATAATTGGTTAAATCTTGTCCTTTAATTGACTTTTGAAGGATGAAATTGAGATCAAATTCTATGAGCAACATCACCCATTTTGCTAATTGACCAGAGAGGTCATTTTTTGAGAAAAGGTGTTTTAAAGGATCAAATTTAACAATCACATTGACTTCAACATTGAGTAAGTAATGGCGGAGTTTTTGAAAAGCATAAACTAAAGCCAAGCATTGTCGCTCTAGTTGAGTATACCATGTTTCATAATCCAACAAAGTCTGACTAATATAGTATACTGGTCTTTCCTTTCCATCATTATCATGTTGAGACAACAATGCACTCCCAACATTAGATGTGGTAGAGGTATATAAATAAAAGGGTTTATTGAATTAAGCAGGCTGTAAGATAGGCAGATTAGCAAGATATTCTTTAAATTGCTCAAAATACTTCTTGCATTCTTGGTTCCAAAAAAAAGTAGTATCTTTTCTAAGTAAAGAAGTAAAAGGAATAGTCCTATTGGCTAGGTTAGACACAAAGTGATGAATAGATTATATTTTTCCTTGTAAACTGTGCAATTGAGAAATATTCTTAGGAGGAGGCATGTTAACAATAGCATCAATCTTCTCAGTATCAACTTCTATGCCTCGCTTGGAGATAATAAATCCTAATAATTTTCTAGAATCAACTCCAAAAGCACATTTCTTAGGATTTAACCTCATGTTGTAACTCCTAATTCTTTCAAATATTTATCTTAGAATGAACACATGATCTTCTCTTTGTATAGACTTTTCCAAGATATCATCCACATAATCTTCCAAAATCTTATGAATATAATCAGGAAAAATCAGATTCATGGCGCGTTGATAAGTAGCTCCCGCATTTCTTAATCCAAAAGGCATCATGACCCAACAAAATGTCCCCCTAGGTGTGATAAATGCTATCTTAAGTTGATCCTCAATAGGAATAAAGATTTGATTATAACCCAAAAATCCATCCATAAAAGATAATAATGCATGACCAGCTGTGGAATCCACAATCATGTCAATATTAGGTGACAGGAAGTCATCTTTTAGGGATGCTTTATTTAAATCTCAAAAGTTAGTGCACATTCTTTTTTTATTTCCTCCCTTAGAAACAGCCACAGTATTGGAAATCCATTCAGAATAATCAATAGAGCGAATGAATCTGACACCTAGTAACTTTTCAATTTTAGCTTTTACGAGTAAACCAATGTTGGGATTCATCTTACGAATCTTCTATTTTACAGGTTTAGTATTGGGTTAAAGGACAATATTATGAGTGACAATCTTGGGGTCTATACCTGGCATATCCGAATATGTCCAAGCAAAGATATCCTTATATTCAAGCAAGAGAGAAACTGATTGATCATGTTCATCTTGATTCAAACACTTCCCAATTTTGATTGTTCTTTCAACATCATTCTCATCTACTTGAACCTCAATGGTCTTAATTATTAATAAGTTACTTTGTATGGGAGAATCTATTGGAAAAGGGGAAATATTTGATTCATCATGTTCTACAAAATAGGCTTCACTATTGAGGAAATACTATTTTCTTCTTTTATGATGAAATGTAGGTAGATCTTGATAAGCTCCTGAAAAATCAGCGAGGGCTTCATCCTCAAGAAAGATGTCCAAACTAGGCTTTTGATCCATGTCAAGGAGAAGTAGATTAAGCAATTTCAAATGTCCACAACAAATATGATTAACATTAAGTGGAAAAGCCGATGTTTTCCTATAAGGATTGAATCCTAACCCATAAGTATAATCGCAACCTTCATTATCTAGGGGTACTTGTACACCTTGTTCATACTAACCACAACCTTTTCCATTAAATCCTGATTTCTTGAGTAAATGATAACTAGAACCATATTTGTCAGCCATATCAGACTGAGTTAAAGGAGCAGCATATGTCACAATGTCATAGCAATCTGGTTTTATTGTCTCAATTGTTTCATCATGAGAAGCAGCAACAAAGTTACTTTTTAACACCTCAGAGAGCGGAGAAGGAATAAAAACTTGTTTTTCAAACTTAGTTTGTTCTTTCATAAATTCCAAATCTGATACTTTATATTCTCCTAGAAAATTAGGATTAAAATCCAATGTTCCCCAATCATCTTCTATCAGGGAAGAAGATGGAATGTCATCTTTTTTAACCTCAAGTGGTTGTTCAAGTTTTTTAATTGGTTGTATAGGCTCAGGAACCTTAGCATATTCTATATTCAGGCAAGGATTTGGTTCATCATCCACATTTAGTGTGTACATTAGAATGTTGTATATGAACCTAACCTTGCGATGAAGAGTAGAAGGAACTGCATGCATAGTATGTAACCAAGGTCTTCCTAATAGAAGGTTATAATTGAGTGGTCGAGGCATAACATGAATAGGAGTGTAAAGAAGCACAGGACCAAATTTAATGGGAAGCGTAATAATACCCAAAGTTTTCTTTGCAATATTATCAAATCCATGAATAGGAATATTGTCTAGTTGAATACTTGTAAGATTGGCCTTAATTGCCTTAAGCATATCCATGCTACAAACATTAAGCCCAGATCCATTATCAATCAATGTTCTACGAATGATACTCTGATTAATAGAGACAACAACCATAAGAGCATCATATTGATTCTGCACCT
>MU223707.1:3334496-3375114 GCA_018584345.1 Thuja plicata | reverse complement strand
CCCTTTATATAATCATACAAGGCTTTATAATATAAGTAGTTAGTCTTTCTTTGTGCTAACTACTTTTCATTTTGATACAAACTTTGTTTTGATTTAATAATAATAATAATAATAATAATAATAATAAATACATACTAATGTCATGGAGAAAGAATAAGAATATAAATATTTAAAGATTATACATAACTTAGGAACATTTTCAAGATTAACATAATACAATCTTTAACTTTCTTTTAAACAACATTTTCATGATAACATTTTACAAAAATCTCCTTTCATATTCATAATGTATTTTAAAAAAATATATATATTTACTAACTTCTTTTCCAATATTATTATTACACCAAAAATAATGACAAACCTAGTCATTCTATAAGAATTAGAGTGTATCATATATGTGAAAAGGAGATATCATTTATCTTCATAGTTATCAATCAAACTATAACACATTGTAATTTTCAAATCATAATCATAGATAATAATATCGTTTTATCTCATGAAAGTAATAATCATTCAAATTCATGGAAGTTTAATTAAACCAATTTTTACCTTTCCAAAATATTGATATATTACTAGTTGGAACAGTTAAGGGCATCATTAAATCAAAGTTATAATTATTTTCATAAAATATCATCTCTTTGCTTTTATCACCAATATGGATTTTAAAGATTTGTAATGTAATAGTAAAATATGCAGAATTCAATGTAATTACATTAGGATTTAGATGAAAGCATCATATAGGACTTCAAAAGTATTTTTCAATAGTAATTGTAATTACATCATGTCTTTAAAGAGAGAAAGTTACAAGATCAGGTGCTTAAATTTCTTTATTGAAAAAGAGTCTTAAGAAAATGATTCAAGGATAAAGAAAATTTCAAAATATTAAACCACAAGAAATATGAAAGTGAATGATAATAGTTCGATAAGAGAAAGATAATAGAAAATAAAAGCTATAAAAGATAGGTAAACATATGTGAATAGTTACTTCCCTGAAAAAGAATGGATGTAAGTCACTTTGTCGACATGGGTTCCACCAAGACTGATGGGAAAACTCAGGTGGTAAATAGGGTGTTGGGTAAAATTTTGAGGTTCCTAACTAAAGGGTATGTGCAGAATTTGGATATGGTCATTCCCCAAGAAGAATATGCTTACAATGAAAATAAGAATAGGAGGACAGGAAAGAGCCCATTTGAAGTGGTTTATGGGATGCACCCAAGGGGTGTTTGTGAGCTTAAGGATCTTGGTGGAATGGAGTATACACATGGCCATGCAAAGGAATTCACCCACACCATGAAGGAGATCCAAAACCAAGTCAAGAAGCAGATCCAAGACAATTAATAGAAGTTGAAGGCCAAAGTTGATGAGAAGAGGAAGGATGTTCAGTTTGAAGTGGGCGACTTTGTGATGGTTCTATCAGAATAGTCCCAAAGGATAACTAAGAGGGGGGGTGAATCAGTTATCAACTACTTTAATTATTATCTTTACTTAGATATCAATTAACATAAAGCAAATGTACATTCACATAACACAACAGAGAACACACAAATTTTGGTTGTAGGGAAACCAAATAGGTAAAAACCCTGGTGGGAACTAGCACCCACAAAGAACTGCACTTGAGTATAAATATCCTTGTTAAGAGATCTTGCAACCCTGTTAGGATTTGTTCTTTACAATGCAATAAGTACATAGACCTAGTTAAAGGTCAGACCCTGTTAGATGTCTTTTACAATTAACCTTATTAGGCATGAGGATTAACTGTCCAAAAGCTCACTACTAAAATGATGAAGGCTGCAACCTTCAATAGAACAGATATACACTATATCTGATAGATGAACTATTTGAGTAGACCTTCTATCTTGATCAGTTAAAGTTTATTGTATACTTCCTCTTCTTCTTCACATAGATATTTTCTTGATGAATGAAATGTCTCTACTGTCCCAAAACAACGGACATTCTATTCTGTACTTTTTCTATCTTTTCTCTTCACATTCACACTTGGCATTCATCAAATGAACTACTATAAGTATCTTCTCCAAAGGATGTGATCTTCATCGGCTCTAAGAGTCCCTTTAATACTTCTTTAGTCGGCCACATCAACCACGCAATCTGATTAGAAACACACTTGACTAAGACTAAATAGACGCGATACTTCACAAGTCCAACTTCACGATTCTGATATAACATGTTTGGCACATTTAGATAATTATCTTTAATTCATAACTAAACATGAATAAAAAAATGCATATCCCAAAGATAGGTGCAACTCAAGAAATAATTTAATTACATCGGCTCTTCACAGATAGTCTTCAGTCATTGTAACTGTCATAATTGATTATCATAACTCAACTAAAACTTCATATTTGACTCGGCGTGAATGCACATAGAATCTAGAACATGTATACACCATGTAAATGAACATGCATAGGTCCAAAACATCTATACTAATAATTGCATATAGAACACTATTGTATATTATATATTTTGTCATCAATGACAAACATACAATCAATTATTTGCACAAAATAAAATCTCCAACAATCTCCCCCTTTGACATTGATGGAAACACATGATATCATCAAATCAAAGTGTCTTCCTTCTTTTTACAATCTTCCCAATATTCTCATAAAAATTTCCTCTTCACTGCTACTTCTCTATATACTCCCCTAAAGTATATGCTCCCTCTTACTAATACTCCCCCTTTGACATCAATGTCAAAGGGTGTTAAACACCATTAAGAAGAGGTACTACTCCAGAAGTAGAGTATTCAACCATTCATTAGTCACCAAGGACTGATGTTCTTGCTGCAAATTCTAATCAGACTCGGGAAAAGGAATTACTCCAAACTTCTCCCTGAGATACTCAAAAGTATCTTTTGAAAATGGCTTTGTAAAATATATGCTAATTGTTCTTTAGTGCTCACATAATCCAACTTTACTTCTCTGTCTACAACCTTTTTCTCTTAGAAAATGGTATTTGATCTCAATGTGTTTTGTTTTTGCATGCATCATAGGGTTCTTTGACATATTGATAGTACTAGTGTTGTCATAGTGAATAACAATAGGATAATCAATCTGAATACCAAAGTCTTTAATCATTTGTTTGATCCAAACCATTGTTGAACAATTCAATGCTACTGCAACATACTTAGCTTCTGTTATTGACTAAGAGATACAATTCTTTTTTTTTCTTGTCCAAGTGACCAATCTGTCTCCAAGAAATACTACTCCTCCTGATGTACTCTTTCTGTCATCAACACAACCTACCCAATCTACATCTGTATACACATGAAGTTGTATATTCTCTGAGTTAGGATACCATAAACCGTGTCAATATTCCATTTTAAGCATCTGAATGTTATTTTTATTGCCATTAGGTGATTTTTCTTGGGTTGAGATGCAAATCTTTTAAAAATGCCAATGCATTAGAAATATCAGGTCTAGATTGAGTAAGATATATGAGCTTTCCAATCATAGAATTGTATAGGTTCTTGTCAACTACTATGGAATCATCATCTTTAGAAAGCTTGCTTCCTGTTATCATGGGGGTGCTTACTGGTTTGCAATCTTCCATATTAATGGTATTTAATATCTCCTTCACATACTTAGACTGATTTATGAATATGCATTTGTATGTTTGTTTTACATTTAATCCAAGAAAATATTTGATAGATCCAATCATGCTCATTTCAAACTCACTTTTCATTTCTTTGGTAAATTCTGCACTAAGTTTTTCATTACCTCCAAAGATAATGTCATCAACAAAAATAGCAATGAGTAGTAATCCTTCATTTGTCTCTCTTATGAATAAGTTACAGTCTGCTGCTCCTTTTCCAAATCCTATCTTTCTTAATTAACCATCAAGTCTCTCATACCAAGCTCTTGGGGCCTGTTTAAGTCCATAAAGTGTTTTATTTTATCTGCATACCATGTCTGGTTTATCTAAAATTTTGAATCCTTCAAGATGCTCTATGTAGACTTGTTCCTTTAAGTCACCATTCAGAAAAGCTGACTTGACATTGGTATACCTTAAAGTTCTTGAATGTTGCATCGACCAAAAACAACTTGATAGGTTCAAGTCTACTCATAGGGGCAAATGTATCAGTGTAATCTATACTTTCTCTCTGTACATATCCTTTACACACTAATCTTTCCTTGTTCCTTACCACTATGCCTTCTTCATTCATTTTATTCCTAAATATCCACTTTGTTCCGATCACATTCTTGTCATGAGGTCTTGGGACCAGTTCCCATGTATCATTCTTGACTATTTGATCTAATTCTTCTTGCATATCATTTTTCCAATCTAAATCTTTGCACGCATCTTCAACACTTAAGGGTTCAATCTGACAAAGTAGGCATACCTCTTCATCAGTGGTTTAACCTTTTTCTTTGGATCTTGTCAAGAATTTAGCGCTTTGATCTCCAATGATGTCATCCTTAGAGTGGTATTTGGATGTGTATTTTGAGTTCTTAGTAGTGACACTCTCATCTATAATATGTGATTCTTCTTGACTTGGTTCAGGTTTGTTGCATGAAACATCAATACAGTCAAATATTTCTTCAATAACTATGACTTTATTGATAGGTCTGGGCTCATCTTCAATCATAGGAGCACATTCATAATATCTCTCTTGAATAATGAACTTCTCATTAATCTTCACATGAGTACTTTCAATGATCTTGTTTAATCTTAGATTAAAACATTTATAGGCTTTTCTTTTAGTAGAGTAACCAAGAAAAATACTTTCGTCGCTTCTAGCATCAAACATGACAATGTTATCATCTCTTTTTATGTGGCACTTGCTTCCCAATATTCTAAAGTATTTTACAGTAGGTACATTACGAAACCAAAGTTCCTAGGGTGTTTTGTCTGCACCTAGCCTTAATTGTATTCTATTGATAGTATAGACTGATGTATTGACCACATCTCTCCAATAGGTATGTGTAACCTTTCCTTCAATCATGATAGTGTGTCCTATATGAAGTATTATTTGTTAGAGTAATATTTTATCGGGTTATTAATTAAATCATTATGATCTAATTACTAACTCACCTACTCACTCTAGTTTTCTTTAGCTAACCTTAGGGTTTCCCTTTTAGGGTTTCGTGATTCCTTTTATAAGGATTCACCTCTCTGCATTTCATCATGGAGTTCTTTTACATCACATTGTAATTTAGAAATATATTGTTAATATATTTTTTTCTGTTGCCTACGATGTCTCCTCTAGCTTTTTGGCCGCCATAGCCTCTTCCTTCTATCTATCTTTGTTTCTACTTTGTGACAGGTTTGCATGCAGGTGTTCTTGGGAGAATAGGGTTTTTCCTATTCTTTACATGGTATCAGAGCCATTCTGCAGCTGGCTGTTCTTGTTTTCTTGAAGCAAGCGAAGGTTTGAAGTTCTCCAGTCTTTTCTGATATTTTTTTTTGGTTCTGGGGGGTCTTTATTTTTTGGAGCACTTTGGACCAAAACCGACCTCACGGTTGCATCCGAAAGGCCCAAAAACCCTAGAATCCATATAAGGCACGTCCGATTTGGACACCGGAGTGTCTAAGAGAAATTTTTTGCCCTACTAGGGTCGTACGGGCACGTTTCTCAAGGAAAATTTTAAAAAAATCAATTTTTATGATTTTTTAAGCATTTTACAATGCGCGCGGTGCATTTGTTAATTGCGCCACCACCGCACCATTGTGGCTCAGCCTACGCACCACCGCCACCAGTGTCTGCTCCGCTGGCCCCGCCGGCCCTCCTCCTCGCGGCCCCCGCCGCCTCGCCGGCCCCCACCGCTCCACCCACCTCAGCGGCCTCGCCGCCCTGCGCGCAACCCTGCTGCCCCGCCGACCCCGCCACTCCGCTGACAACCCTACCACCTGCGCCCATGGGCCACCGCCGCGCTGCCCGAGGGGAATGTTTGGCCCCTATGGCCCTTTAGCGCCAGCGGTCGGTCCTATGGGTGACCGGGGGCTTGGCCCCATCCCCCTGCTCGCGCCATGCACCCAGGGGGCCTATTTTTTTTAGCCCCAGGGGCTTAAAGCCTATTTTTGAGGCCTTTCTGACCCTCCTGGACTGTTTTTGCTCTATCTTGAGCATCCGGGGGTCTTTTTCTGACTTCCATATACCGTCAGAAAGCTCTTTCTGAGAAATTTTTGATGATGGAGGTTAGGGTTTTGGTTTCTACTATTTTGATAGCATTTTTTTCTGTTGAATTTTGATATTTATTTTTTGCCTTCCGGGAGCCATATCTTGCTCATCTAGACTCCATTTTTGGAAAACTAGATATCGTCAGAAAGCTGGTTAAGTGAACTATTCAGTTGCAGGGGCATTTTTTTCAAAATTTTCTACAGATTATCTCTCCTTTGAGTTTGGCATTTTTTGCACTCTGGCAGACTACTTGGGTTCTACAGGTCTTGGGATCTCTTCTTCTGATCTTCTAGCTCACTCTTCTTTCTGACCTCTGAGCTTGTTGTATCTCTTCTCTTGCATATTTGTTCTATAAATATACTGAGATAAAGTTCCTACTTCTGTATATCTGGGATCTTGTACACCTTGTGTGTTTTTTTACTTGCACTCAGTTATAAAGTGCCATGGGGGGTTATGATGTTATGCCATTTTAGGCTCATCCACCTTTTTCAAGTGAGCGTACCTTCCATGACATTAGCCCATGCTGTGTGTTAGTGACACCACCCTTTATCCTATATTTGTACTTCTATTACACTATTGGTGTTCCTAATTCTTCTTTCTACAGATGGTTCTTGCATTGCATTTCAGTGTTTCTGTCACCTCTCCCAGTTCAGCATTATGGGGGGGTTCACCTGTTGGTTCTGTTGCTTCCTGGTTCGATTGATCAGCTCTTCAGACATTGTCTTCTCTACCTGGTCATGCACTTCAGTGGGGGTTCTAGCAGTTTCTTCTGACAGAGTTTACAGCTTCATGCTTCGGAGATGCTTCTTGCTCTTTCTTGTTCCTCTCTCTTGGACATCTTTTCCCTAGATTAGAGGCTTGTTTCCTTCATCTAGTTCATTTCTATTTTGGCTACCTGATCAGGCCTTGTTGTTGGGACCCATCTTTCCTACTTTTTACAGTAGTTTCCTAGGTTTTCCTTCTCCCTAAGCTTATCTTCAGGGGGGTGTTAGACTAATAGTTTATCGGGTTATTAGTTAAATCATTATGATCTAATTATTAACTCACCTACTCACTCTAGTTTTCTTTAGCTAACCTTAGGGTTTCTCTTTTAGGGTTTCATGATTCCTTTTATAAGGATTCACCTCTTTGCATTTGATCATGGAGTTCTTTTACATCACATTGTAATCTAGAAACATATTGTTAATATATTGTTTTCTGTTGCATACGATGTCTCCTTTGGCTTTTTGGCCGCCATAGCCTCTTCTTTCTGTCTGTCTTTGCTTCTACTTTGTGACAGGTTCACATGCAGGTGTTCTTGGGAGAATAGGGTTTTTCCTATTCTTTACATTATTTTGTTTCTTCTTTCTGCAATCCCATTCTATTAAGGGATTCTAGGTGCACTTAACTGTCTCTTGATTCCATGTTCTTCACAGTAATCATAAAATTGGTCAGAAGTGAATTCTCCTCCTATATCAAATCTCAGAGATTTTATCTTTGGTCGAGATTCATTCTCAACCTTAGCTTTGAACACTTTGAACTTCTCAAAAGATTCAGATTTTTCTTTTAAGAATGCAACCCACATCATCCTTGAGAAATCACGAACAAACAAAATAAAATACCTTTCTCCGTAGTAAGATCTTGTTTGAGTAGGTCCACATTGGTCTGTATGTATCAGATCTAATTTGTTTTCTGCAAAGTCTTGTTTCCTTCTGAATGAGGTCCTCATGTGCTTCCCCATCACACATTCCCTGCACATGGTGTCAACTAGTCTTGCAATACTTGGAAGGTCTCTAACTGCCATTACATTACTTATCTTTACTATGTTGTCAAAATTTATATGACAAAGTCTCTTGTGCCATAGCCAACTATCATCCACTTTTCCAAAAAAACAACTTACTTCTGAATTGAGCTAAAGGACATTACCTTTGGTCTTTGAGCCTGATGCAATCATGTCTCCTTCTTTTTTGTTAATGATGCAATGGTTGTTTTTGAATTCCAAGTGATATAATTTATCAAGCAACTGTCCAACACTTAGCAAGTTATGATGTAAACCATCAACATAAAGAACATCATCTATCTTATTCTTTCCATCTAAGGTGATAAAACCTCTTCCAATGATAGGTTTGGGAGTTTTATCTCAAAATCTAACCATGCCACCTTTGTATTTGTCCAAATGTACAAATTTTTCTTTGTCTCTTATCATGTGGTGTGAACATCCGCTATCAATGATCCAGTCAGTTCTGATGTCAGATTTTGAAACTAATGCTAACTCTTGTTCTTTTTCTTCATGTTCTTTGTCCATTTCTTCAAGCATATTTTCAATGTATTTAATGGAAACAAAACCAATTTCATATTCTCCTGAGTCATCATCAATTACACCATCTTCAACATGATAACATTCCTTAGTGTACTTGGGCTTGTAATCTGATATGAAATTCTTGACTCTTGTAGGACACTTGGATGGTAGTTGTCCTTCATATTTCCCTTTACCTTTCCTTTCTTTCTTGGAAATCATAGCAATCATTTCTTCTATTTTTGTACCCTCTTCTTCATTATTACTAGAGCTTCTTATGGATTTCTTGTTGTGGAATGAGGCTTTGAAAGTTGTCTCACTTTTGGGTTTTGTCTTCAATCTTGATATCTCAAATGTAGATATTTTGTTGATGAAAGTTTCCCTCTTGAAGTCTTTTGAATATTGCATAGTCTCATCTAAGATATTGATCTTTCTCTCATAGTCTAATTAGATTTTCCATTATACCATCCTCTGAAATTTCCCCACCATAGTTCCTAATACCTAAAACTGCATCATTAATTCTTTGACTGTAGGCTCTGATGTTTTCTTGAGGTAGCATCTCTAAGTTGTTGTACCTTTTCTTCCATGTCTTTCTATGTGCATTATTTTCTTGGATGTCTCCATAAAACATATATTCTAATTATTTCCAAATAGAGTATGCTTTATCTGCCTTCTTGATCTCAGAAAATTCACTGTCGGATAGGGCACTGATTAGGGCTTCTTTGGCAATTGCATTTTGAGTGAACACTTCCTTTTTTCTATTGTAGAGTCTTCTTCTAGAAGGTCTTTCAAGGTGGGAACTTTAATTTCTTGAGTGGCAATGTCATAGATCTCAAATACAAGGCACTGAAGATGTGTTATCATTTTGTTCTTCCAGTCAAGACAGTTTTCTCCATCAAACTTAGGACTCTCTTTCCTAAAGTATGTCATCTAATCTACCTTAAGATGTTAGGCTTTCTCTCCAAGCCACTTGGCTCTTATACCAATTGTTGGAATAGTCCCAAAGGATAACTAAGAGGGGGGTGAATTAGTTATCAACTAATTTAATTCTTTTATTTATTTAGATATCAATTAACATTAAAAAATGTGCATTCAAATAACATAATAGAGAACACAACAATTTTGGTTACAGGGAAACCAAATAGGTAAAAACCCCAGTGGGAATTAGCACCCACATAGAAGTGTACTTGAGTATAATTATTCCTATTAAGAGATCTTGCAAACCTATTAGGAGTTGTTCTTTACAATGCAATAAGTACAAAGACCTAGTTAAAGATCAGACCTTGTTAGGAGTCTTTTACAAGGAACCCTGTTAGGGGTGAGGACTCACTGTCCAAAATCTCACTTCTAAAATGATGAAGGTTGCAACCTTCATTAGAACAGATATACACTATATATGATAGATGAATTGTTTGAGTAGACCTATTATCTTGATCAGTTCTAGTGTATTGTATACTTCCTCTTCTTCTTCTTCTTCACATACATCTTTTCTTGATGAATGAAATGTCTCTACTGTCCCAAAACAACAGACATTCTCATGTCCTTTTTTTGTCTTTTCAATTCTCATTCACACTTGGCATTCATCAAATGAACTAATATAAGTATCTTCTCCAAAGGATGTGATCTTTGTCAGCTCTAGGAGTCCCTTTAATACTTCTTTATTCAGCCACATCAACCACACAATCTAATTAGAAACATGCAATTTAGACTGAACAGACATGACACTTCACAAATTTGGCTCCACCAAATTAACTCCAACTTCATGATTCTGATAGAACATGTTTGGTGCCTTTAGATAATTATATTTAACTCATAACTAAAAAAGAATACAAATACACATATCCCAAAGATAGGCACAACTCAAGAAATAATTTAATTACGTCGACTCTTTATAGATAGTCTTCAGTAACTGTAACTGTCATACCTGATTAGCATAACTCAACTGAAAATTCATATCTGACTCGGTGTGAATGCACATAGCATCTAGAACATGTCTATACCATGTAAATGAACATGCATAGCTCCAATACATCTGTACTGATAATTGGATATAGAGCACTGCTGTATATTATATGTTGTCATCAATGACAACCATACAATCAATTATTTGCACAAAAGCAAATGTCGAATAGGTTCACTTGAACAAATCAAGGCTACAAAAGGGTGTCCTAACCAAGCTTCATATGAAAAGGGTGGGACCTTGCAAAATCTTAGCCTAATATGGTGCTAATGCATATAGAGTGGACTTACCATTAGATTTGAGCATATCTCCAGTGTTTAATGTTCAAGACTCCAATCTAGTTTAGAGGACTTAATCAGTGATGATGTGGAGGTTGTTGTATTACCAATTGTTGGAATAGTCCCAAAAGATAACTGAGAGGGGAGGGGGGTGAATCAATTATCAAATACTTTAATTCTTTTCTTTACTTAGATATCAATTAACATAAAGAAAATGCACATTCAGATAACACAATAGAGAACACAACAATTTTGGTTATGGCGAAACCAAATAGGTAAAAACCTCGGTGGGAATTAGCACCCACAAAGAACTATACTTGAGTATAATTATCCCTATTAAGATATCTTTCAACCCTATTAGGAGTTTTTCTTTACAATGCAATAAGTATAGAGACCTGGTTAAAGGTCGCACCTTGTTAGGAATCATTTACAAGTAACCCTGTTAGGGGTGAGGACTCACTGTCCAAAAGCTCACTTCTAAAATGATGAAGGCTACAACCTTCAGTAGAACTGATATACACTATATCTGATAGATGAACTATTTGAGTAAACCTGTTGTCTTGATCAGTTACAGTGTATTGTATACTTCATCTTCTTCTTCTTATATATCTTTTATTGATGAATGAAATGTCTCTACTATCCCAAAACAATGAACATTTTGTTCTATACTTTTCCTATATTTTGTCTTCTCATTCACACTTGGCATTCATCAAATGAACTATTATAAGTATCTTCTCCAAAGGATGTGATCTTCATCAGCTCTAGAAGTCCCTTTAATACTTCTTTAGTTGGCCACATTAACCATGCAATCTGATTGGAAACACACAACTTAGATTGAATACACGTGACACTTCACAAAGTCGGCTCCAACAAATTAACTCCAACTTCACAATTTTGATAGAACATGTTTGGCACCTTTAGATAATTATCTTTAAATCATAACTAAACATGAATACAAACATGCATATCCCAAAGATAGGCACAACTTAAGAAATAATGTAATTACGTCGACTCTTCAAAGATAGTCTTCAGTCTCTGTAACTATCATAACTGATTAGCATAACTCAACTGAAACTTCATATCTAACTCAGCGTGAATGCACATAGCATCTACAATATGTATACACCATGTAAATGAACATGCATAGCTCCATAACATCTGTACTGATAATTTCATATAGAACACTGCTGTATATTATATGTTGTCATCAATGACAAACATACAATCAATTATTTGCATAGAAGCAAATCTCCAGTAGGTTCACTTGAAAAAATCAAGGCTAAAGAAGGGTGTCCCAACCAAGCTTCATATGAAAAGGGTGGGGCCTTGCAAAATATTATCAAAATATGGGGCTAATACATATAGAGTGGACTTACCATAACATTTGGGCATATCTCCAGTGTTTAATGTCCAAGACTTAATCTAGTTCAGAGGGCAGGTGGATGAGATCAATCCAAATAGTCAAGGGGTCAGTGACGATGTGGAGATTTTTGTATTACCTACAAAGTTTCAGATGGTAGCTAACAAAGTTCTGGACTCCCATGTTCAAAAGACTACTAGACATAAAGTCTATATGGAACATTTGATTTAGTGGAAAGATAAAACAAAGTCAGAGGCCTCCTAGATTGTAGAGGCAGACTTTAAGGAGGTGGGCATCTCAGAGGATCTCTTGTCCACAAGAGTTACATAGCTTTTCCTTTTTGTGGGAGTATGGTGTAGGATCACCAAGGTAGGCTAGATGATACGGTGTAACCTAGGGCTTCTTATATGTTTTTTGGGCTTGTAGTGTTTCTAGCCAGACCACTAGGTGAATAAAGGGACTAAGATTTCTAGTATATAGAGTGCTAAGTAGGAGGATGTCTTGTTAGGTGCTTAGAGACTTTTGTGTCCATTTAGGTCCAATAGGGTGTTTTTTTTATTTTGTTCCCAATTGAGCCAAACAAAGGACTAGAGGTCCTATTTGATTTTATTTCATCCTAATTAGTAGTTTCAACAAGTTTGGACAAGGTTAGACCAAGTTTGGATAGCATATCCAAAAAGTTGCAAAAGTTGTCATTGACAACATTGACAACATATATGACAAGAATGCAACTTCGAAGGAATTAGTTCCTTAAATATATGAAATAATTTTTTGAGTGCCTTGGTCAACTATATAAGACCATCCTTGAGCTTTTTTCAGGGTTGGCAAGTTGAAATCATTTTATGTACGGACTGTAAATTTGGAATACAGTTGCAATTTATGTGTTTTGTGAAGATCGGATTGTTTAATGGATTGAATATACTTCTGTAAGAATTGATTTGAGTAATGTAGGTTTATACAAGAATTTTTGTGGTTTTAGTTTTATAGATTGAATAGTTTTGATAACTTTTGAAAAATCTTTTAGTTTTTGTCCAGTCACTGGTTTGAATTCGGCACTGTCTGCAAATGGAGTCATAAATCCATCTTCCATCTTTGCATTTGCATAGGCTCTTGTATTATGGAAGGTGACTCCATGTACTATATGTGCAGTGAAGGAGGGGCCAATCAAATCATGGCAGCCATTTTTAGGATGATTCCCTAGGCGAGCCAGTGATACATGGCTAGGGGTCATCACTAGTTGCAGAGCTTATTTGGTGGATTGAAAGCAATAATTGCTTCAATAAAAGCTTAGTAAGGGGTAGGGTAATGTGTTTTGAAGTCCCAATTTACATGGGAAGGTTTGATGAATGCAGATTGGTGTTTAGAATGAGGTTTCTATCAGACTGGTTACACAAGCCTCAAAACCCTAAATTCTAGCCTTGATTATCGGAAGAGCTGTATGGGTAGCTTGGAAACCCTACACCTAGAAAATATCTAGTGTCTCGATAAAGGGTATCTTTATCCTAAACTTTTTTGGACACTTATTAAGACTTTTTTTTGAGTTAAAGCAGGAAAGGTGCCTAATTAGGCCTAATTTCTTGTAGCCCTATTTGGGAAACAATTGATGTGATTCTTAGAACTCGATTAGGGTTTCAAAGCAAAGTGTGGTTGCAGTTTGTGGAAAGGGTCCTAACAACAAATTGAAGACCCTATCTCTCTCTTTGGATTGAGAAATGATCAATTTGGATCAGTTTGAGCATCTTGGAAAGATGGAGCAAGAAACGTTAGTAAGAGTCTTTTGAAGCGCTATGGTGAGTTTGTGTTTTACATTCTTAGTGTTTCACTAGTTGAAGAAGTAGGATCTTGTGAGAAGATTCCTAAGGAGAATAGGGTTGGTGAAAGAACCCTATTGGGTTAATGAGTGACCTAGGAGACCCTAGAGGAAACTAGGGATTAGCAAGACTAGTGCTACATTACTTGGCCTTCTGATATGTTCCAAATTGTGGTTGTTTCTTATCCAATGGTTCATTGATCAAGGCATAAATTGCCTTAGTTGAAAGATCAATGTTTATTTCATACTCCAATGGTTGTAACCATGTTGTCCTTGGTACATCAGCCTTGATATATGTATTGTTTGTATCAACCATGAAGCATATCTCATCTTTATACTTCTCAATGAGTTATTCGGGGATTCTTACCCTCTTTTGCATTCGGTCTTTGTATACATTGATGTATTCATCCATGACTATTTAAAATTTATCTCCCAGTGTGGCTATGTGCTCACTGATTTGCATGGTGACCAATTTTGTGTTGTCCCATTTCACATCTCCTACCGATGGGAATGTTTCTTGAAAAAAGAAGAATATACACATTATGAGTGAGCCAAACTTGCATGTGTTTGACTTTGCATTCCTGATAGTCTTTAAGTTACCCTTCAATGACTTAGTAGAAGTTTAGATAAGTCTAATTGTGTTACCTTCTTCACAATTGTGTAGGTTGTGTCTACTACACCTGATGCTATGTTGTTCAATCTACTCGCTTGGAATAAGTTGTAGCCTAGAGCACATGCACCAAATTTGATCTCATCATTGGTTATTGTGGTAACTTTTCATCCTTTGTCATCCCATTTGGCTCCTGTCATCTTCTCGGTCTTGACCTTAGGTGGATGCTTGAATGACTTTACTTTCTCAGTTATAGGGTAACCAGTGACCGAATGGATGACATCTTGGGTTATCACCTTTGGTTCATCAAGCCATAGCTTATTTTTATGCATTCAACTTAGTACTAACCGAATCCTTTCGGTTTTGAAAACCTTGGAAAATATTAGGGCATTGGTGAGCCCTTTTACTTCTATGTTCTTGTGTTCATACTTCAGTGTTCCATCTTTATTTCTAAGCTTCTTATAAGCTTCTTCAACTTCTGAATTTCCTATCTCTGTAATCTTGTAGTGTATGAAAGATCTAATGTCTTCCACAAGTAAAACCCTAGCTGGTATGTGTGAAAATGCTCCAGCATTGTTGGGTTGTGAGGAAACCTTAGGATGGATCTTGTAGTTAGGTTCCTCACATGCAGAATTCTCGATGAGCTTGAACTCATCCTTCTTTGTGTTCTTGGATTTCACAGTTCTTAGTGTTGAGGCCATTTAAAAAAATTTAGGGCTTCTTGTGAAATGCGTAAAAATAAAGCTTTCAGTTCTGCAGAACTTACTGTATACTCTTGCAATGATTTCTGATGTACTTAGGAGTTTTGTGTGTCGAGTCATGGTCACTTGGTGACTTAGTTTCTTTCTGCTAAAAAATTGCCTTGGTCGCTCTACTCTTGGTCATCCTAAACACTGAGTTGTTTCATTGTCCTATTTATAGTTGTTGCCTTAAAATGTGTGTCATAAATGCTTACCGACTCCTCAGTGTATGAAGAGGGAGTTTGTCGGTGAAGACTTTACTTTCCTTCGGTGATAGTCATAGCATTATGGAGCAGTCGTTAATCCTTTTACTTTTATCGATGGGTTTTTGGTGTCACAAACAACTTGTTCATTTTTCTTGTTTATCGACGAGGCTCGGGTTACAATTAGCAAATTTTATTTTAATTGACACTTATCGGGAAGTGTAGGAAGTCTTATTTTTGAGTGTATACCAATGGATTTCAGTATATATGCCCGAAAGTATAGCTATCACCAATTTTAATAAGTAATACCATGATGCATCTTTCTTATGCTAATTTGGCATTATATAAACATATTATGGAACTGATGTAAAATAATAGCTTGGGGTAATGTAGTTCCATACTTGTTCTGCTTAGGTGGGGGTGGTGATGTCACCAAATCCATTGGATGGGGTTTCACCATTTGCATTGCTTGGTCTAGCTTCATCATTGTTTGAAGCTCTTCTCTACATTTTGTCTCTAGCTCTCAAGATGTCTTCAATGGTGTTTCTATTTGGATATGTGCTTGTCTCTTTCATTCGATCTTTGTAGTCTTTCTTGATACGAACAAATTTATGATAGTGTAAGCATGCCATTCTGGGATTTGTCCAGCCTCTAGACTTTCTAGTCCTTTTTCTCATAATTTTGTGGCAATGTGACCATATATTCCATATGCTATACAATTTTTCCAAGTATTGTAATCCCATACATACTGGTTACTGACTCGCTTCAGTTGGTAGGGAGTTTCATGACCTTTAGGCTTTCATGCTTTCCTTTTCTTTTTCAAGCATTCAAGAGTTGTGTGCTCATTCATTTTGCATGTAGGAAAATATTTGTCCATATAGGTTTCCTTCTTCAGTTGTTTCATCTCAGACTTACATTCATATTCTTTATGTCCTTTCTTTTTACATTTATGACAGAATCCTATGAATGAAGATGAAGATTTAGGAATACCTTTCATTTTTCCTCTGCATACATTTGATGTATGGCCTTGCTTTCCACAATAATTGAATGTAAGATATCTCGGTCTTGAATTTTTATAGACATTCTTTGGATCAGTTTGATTTGATGATTCCCTTTTCTCGGTAAAACCTAGACTGGTATTGTTTTTGACTCTTTGTTGTCCTTCAAGAAAATATCCATTATTTTATTACTTTCTTTAGATTTCTTGATAATTTCATTATGTTTTTGTTGAATTCTTATTTCATGTTTCAACTTTTAATTCTCATCCCTCAGTTCACTGATAGCTTCTATTCTTTCAATAAGTTCAACATTTATTTTGTTTACCTCTTGACTCATAACAATAATCTGATTTGTAATCTCATGGTGATACTCTATAAGTCTTTGTATTTCAGACTCTTTTATTGTAGCTTTTCTATGATATTTCTTCTATCATCAATAGCTAATGTTCTTTCTTTCTCATCTTGTCTAGCATTGTTCATGACATCAATCATCCTTACCATCTGTGTCTCTTGATGGATTTGCAAAGATTTAACTTATCTAGTGAGATGTAGATTGTTTTCAGTTAGGCTTTTGATGCTTTCTTCTGATGTATCTAATGCTTTTCTTGTAGTTGATCCTAGAGAGTCAAAGAAATCTTGTGTCTCTTCCTCATGATAATCTGTCTCATTATAGACAGATGCCATATTCTTTATTTCATCTAGCAATTGTCTCATATTGATTCTAGCTTCTTTATACTGTTCATAGAACATCTGAATTTCAAGATTTTTATTCTCAATATTTTTATCAAGTCTGTACTTCTCCATTGCATGATCGTTCCTCTTAAGCATTTAAGATTTCCAAGAAGAGACTTAGCTCTGATACCAATTTTTGGGATTAATGGGAAGTATGTACTGACAAGGGTGGGGTGAATCAGTACCTCTAAAACTTTTGTGTCCTTTAATCAATTAAGCTTTGTAATCAATTGTATATCCATTCAATCTGATCTATACTCTCTTGATGTGAGTTATATCACTTCATAACATTAACATACATGTGAAAATTCATAGAAACATTCATTAAATTAATTTGACACATAACACAAGATATAATATCATAGAAAACTCCTATGAGGAAGAAAAAACTGTGGTGGGGATGACACCCACAAAATCTTCACTATCTGCAGATTGGAAGGGGCCAGTTAAGGCTTACAATTTGATCAATTTTGATGATCTACTATGTCAAGAGTATCAGTGGAGACTAGTCAAATTCTAATCTATTTAAGAGCTTTAGAAACACTATTGAGTGTGCACTCGGTTAACAGATTTTTTGTTGGACTATTAAATCCACCTTCGTTGAAAGGATTTTTTTACTTTGTTCTACTTATTAGAATGATAAAAAATTACAAATTGACCTAGTAAATTCAATCTCCTATTGTTGATACAGATCTAATTTAGTTTACATGAAAAATGTTATCACCTAATTGTGATTGAATAATACCTCTAATTCTCGGTATCCTCTGTTCTTGGCTCTAATAACCTAATTCACTGTTTGTTGTTCTTTTTATTGAAACTCTCCATCTGATCCATAGATGTTCTCATTGGCTTTATTCATGTTCTCCTCTCTTTTCACATCCTTTTTTAATCTCTCTATAATGAATGATTGCATCATCTATTTATAGATGGATTGACATCATCATGTTTCAATAAAATCAATGTTAACTCTAAGATCAGGTTTACAACTTGGACCTGGATCTCCTAGTCGATGTGTTTTAAATCAGTTAGACTAAATAAAGTGCTTACATTCATGTTTATTTT
This sequence comes from Thuja plicata, assembly GCA_018584345.1. NCBI lineage: Eukaryota > Viridiplantae > Streptophyta > Pinopsida > Cupressales > Cupressaceae > Thuja > Thuja plicata. Next base: position 3,356,947 of record MU223707.1, on the reverse strand, counting down.
CCCTAAAGAAATGGATTAAAAATAAAATATCTTATAAATAGAATAAGCTTGCTTTATCTGACATTGAAGTCAGATCCACTTTTTCTGGGCTGTAGCTAACTTTCAGTTCTATCTATTGGTTATGCTCTGACTGTCCTTTGGTTTTGTTATGTCAGTTGCACTTTAACTATCTCATCATTTACACTGTATCTTGCATGTTAGGTTCCTCTGTCGGGTTCCTCTATATCTTTCTATCTTTGTATTTTTGTTTTACACACTAAGTTGTGTTGTCAGATCTCTTTGCACTTAGTCATCTTCGGTGATCTCTTAATATTTAATCTTTGGTTTTCTCTTGTCCTATCTTTTGGTGTATGCTTACCGAAAGTGTTGTTTGCATACTAATGGAAAATTAATGTCATCAAAATTTTCTTTGAAAATAAGTAAGTCAAGTCATAAATACACTATGAGAAAGGATAGTGAAAGTGATAGTGATGAACAAGATCTTGATGAGATTGAAGGACTAATGACTAGAAGATTGCAGAGAGGCAAAGGTCAATAGAAAGGTAAATTACCCCTTATATTTTTTAATTGTAAAGAGATTGGAAACTTTTCTGCTAGATGTCCTAACCAAAGAAAAGATGACAAAAGTAATGACAGAACATATGAAAAGAAGTTTGATAGAAGTGACAACAAAGATAACTGAAGCAACCGACAATATGACATAAGAGATACCTGAGACTACAAGGACAAAGGGAAGAAAGTTTGTTACCTAGCTGAGAACAAAAATGGAGATACTAAAAGAAAATTTGATGAAGACATTGAGATGGTATTTATAGCCATGAAGGATGATTCAGACAAACAAGAAAGGTATGTAGAAATTGTACTCATATCTAAGGTTAGTAAGAATGATTTGTAGATTATATATAGTGGTAAAGGAACCATAATTTTGAATAACCTGATCAAATGTGAAAATAATTACCGGGTAAAAGGACTTAATTATAATCTATTGAGTGTTTCCACAGTGAATAACTCACGTCATTGAGTAGAATTTGAGAATAAGAAGGGAAAAATACTTAATGATTTAGGAAGGTTGATTGGAATGGGTGAATAGAAAAAAAGGTAACCTATTCTATCTTGATGATATAACCATTACTTGTTTAATGGCTAGAAACAAAGACATATGGTTGTGGCATAGGAGATTATGTCATGCAAATTTTGACACATGATAAAGATAAGCAATAAAAGGAAAGTAAGAGGCTTACTGAGCATGTAAAAGCCCGAGCATATCATGTTTAAGAATTATCAAAAAGGTAAGATGAGAAAGTCCAGTTTCAAGAGAAAAACCCATACATATAATGCTATTCTAGAATTAGTCCATACCGATCTATGTTGACCCATGAAAACAAAGAGTTACTATGCTAATAGATATTTCATTTTCTTTGTTGATGATTATTCTAGAATGATGATAGTTATTTTCTTAAAAGAAAAATTAGAAGAATTAAAGATGTTTAAATGGTATAAAGCTATGGTAGAGAAAAAAAGTGGTAAGGAATTTAAATGATTGAGATCAGATAGAGGAGGAGAATTTGTTTATGATGAAATCACTAATTTTTGCAGTGAGCATGGAATTAAAAGACATGTTTATGCACTAGGAACACCACAACAAAATGGGATTACTAAAAGGAGAAAGATATCCATTTTTTATTGTGCAAGAACACTGATGATTGATAAAAGCATTAATCAAACATTCTTGAGAGAAGCTGTTAGTACTCCTGTCTACACAGTGAACATATTACAATTGAAGAAAGAGACCAAGAAGACATCCTATGAGCTATGGTATGGATACACACCCAATGTAGGTTACTTCAGAATTTTTGATAGTCAATGTTATATTTTGAAAGATGATATAATTGGAAAGCTTGACTACAAAGGTGATGAATGTATCTTTCTAGGGTATTCTACAAAAAGCAAGGCTCATAAATGTCTTAACAAGTCCTCTAACAAAATCATTGAAAGTATAAATATCAGAATATATGAATATGTAGAGAAAAATGATGAGGAAAGAAAAAAAGAACCAGAAAACTACAATAGGTTTGTTTACACTGAAGAACCTAACACTCTACCTGAGCAATAGTGTATTGGTCCCAAGCAACAGAACATTGAACTTGGGCATTAGGCTGCAATTACTTAAAATTGGGAAAATTCTAAAAATGATGTTCCAAGCGATGGAGATTGGAATGAAGGTATAGATGATGATTGGAATGATGAACAAATAGCTAAACTAATACTTTCCAAGTATGTGATAAGACATCATCCACAAAATCAGATCATAGGAGACAAGAAGGCTTGAATGACAACAAGGAGTAAGTCACTAAACACTAGATGTTTAATTTCTGATTTTTAGCCTAAATTTGTTAATACTGTACTTAAAAATGAAGAATGAGTTTGTGCTATGAATGAAGAAATTGAAAAGATTAAGAAGAACAGAAAATGGACATTAGTACCAAGACCAAATGACAAGAATGTCATTGGTACCAAATGGATATTCAGAAACAAGCTGAATGAGAATGGAGAAGTCACAAGAAACAAAGAAAGATTATTATGCAAGGGGTATGCACAAGAAGAAGGTATTGATTATGGAGAAACCTTTGCACCCAATGCTAAACTAGAAGGAGAAATAATTTTATTTTCTTATGTTGCATTCAAAGGATTCAAGGTATACCAGATGGATGTCAAATATGCCTTCCTAAATGGAATAATGGAAGAAGAGGTATACATTGAAAAGTCGGAAGGGTTTGTTGATCCAAACATGACAATTATGGTATGTAGACTACACAAATCCTTGTATGGATTGAAACAAGCACCTAGAACATGGTATGAAAGAATTCACTCCTATCTCACAAGCATTGGATTTGTAAGAACAAGTAAAAATAGCAATCTATATTTAAAAGAAGATAATGATAATAACACTCGTATTGCTGAAATATTTGTTGATGATAACATATTTGGGGGTAATGATATGTTATGTAAATCCTTTTCTAATCAAATGAAAAAATATTTTGAGATTTTTATATTTGGGGAGATCAATTTCTTTCTTGGTCTACAAATTCTTCACCAATATGCAGGCATATATATCACACAATCCAAATACATCAAGGAAGTGTTGAAGATATTCAAGATGGAAGATTCCAGACCAGTTGGAACACCTATGGCTATTGGATGTAAGCTGACAAAAGAACACAAATAAAATGAGGTAAATTAGACCTTGTATAGATCAATGATTGGAAAACTAATGTATTTTTTGCATACTAGACCAAATATAGCACATGCAATTGGAATAGTTGCAAGATTCTCTGCTAATCCCAAAGAATTACACATTACTGCTCTCAATAGAATTTTGAGAAAATCTAAAGAATACTGAGGACTATCACTTATGGTATAAAAGAGAAGGAAATTTTGAGCTTCAATTCTATATAGATACTGATTGGGTTGGAAACTTAGACGACCGAAAGAGCACAACTAGAGGAGCATTCTTCATGGGTGACAAACTTGTCACATCGATCAACAAGAAGTAATGATGCATCTCACAATCCACTATAGAAGCAGAATATGTGGTTGTTGCTACAAACTACTCAAATATTGCATGGATCAAACAATTACTGGAAGGTATTAATATGAAAATTCTTGAACCAGTGATTATCTATTGTGATAATACTAGTGCAATAAACATTTGTAAATATCCATTCATGCATGCTAAGACTAAGCATATTTCAATCAAGTATCATTACTTAAGTGACCAAGTGCAAGAAAAAGAGATGATATTGGAATATGTTGAATCCAAGGAATGATTAGCTAATATATTCACAAAACCATTGCCTAGAGATACATTTGAGTACTTGAGAAAGAGACTAGGGGTTCGACCCTTGACTATTGGTCAGTAAGCTGGCTAGGAGGCTGCTTCATCCTACACTTAATTAGAAGATACTTCATCTTAGTGCAAGCATATAGATAGAATGAAAAGATAAATAAATACACAAAAAAGGTACATATCTACACCGAACACCAGAGTCACTGTATTACTGAAGGATAGGGAAATTCAAGGTGTATATTATAAAAAGGGTGAAAGGATACAACTTCAGCATGATCAATGTTTACTTTGGCATTGTTGTCAAAGGGAGAGAATATCATATCAATATGGGAGAGAGTATCTCGAGAAGATAAAAATAAGAGAGATTAGATATAGATATGAATTATCCATCAAAGGGAGAGAAGATATCTGAAGGGAGAGATGTAACCTGTAAGGGAGACAATATCAAAAGGGAGAGAATATATCTATATTATTGTCAAAAGAAAAAGAGATAATCAAGGAGAGGAATAGTCCAAGGGAGAGACAATATCAGAGGAAGAGAAAAAAAATACTACATCTATCTAGTGAAGGGATTGAAGATTGAAGAAAGCACACTACAAGATACAAATCTAAGCTATATGAGCTTACCGAGAACCAAACATTTTTATTGGTTATAGAGCAATGAAATTGGTAGATTGATAAACTACAATGGATATATTTCATATTGTATTAAAAATAATATAGTGTGATAATGTAGTGTATTTCCATCAATGCAAAAGGGAGAGATTGATGAACCATAATTGATTAAATATTTGAAGATGTTAAGTTGATGATCACCAAGCTATAGAAATTTAATGCAAGACATTGAATCAATTAATGTATTGTATTTTTATTGATGTCATCTTGATATAATCTGATTGGTTATATACAAAGTGTCAAAGACTTCAGAGAACTAGAAAGAATAAGGTTATGCTTTCAGTAATGCATAAAAGTTCACTATTCACTAAGTGACTACAAACACCAATGGGAAATGCACCCCGATGAATAGAGAACCCTGAAAGAAAGGTCACAGTAATGCCCAAGAAAGAATTACTAATGAGAAGAAACATAAGCATTACTGATGAGAAGAATCATAGTGTAACCTGACAGATAGAAAACCGTGAAAGAGATGCCCGAGGAGAAATGAAGTGTTGACCAAAGATAATAAAGAGTAAAAACACCGAAAGGAACTCAAGTTTAGAAATGAGAAAAGACTTAGCTGGAAAGAGATAAAGAAGGATTTAATTGGTTGTTAATATTGTTTTCATTGACAAATTAAAGCAAGAGATAAAAGAGAGATTTAAAGCTATTTTATTCCAGTTGTCAAAGAGAAATCTATAGGATAAAACTAAAGTATAGTTTTAAAGCAAGATTGGATAGAATTGCAGATCACGCCAAGAACAAGAAAGTCAAGAATTGAGAAATGGTGAAATCATGTCTATAAAGAGACAAGATAATTCATTTTGAATTAGGGGTGAATAAAGAAGAGGATGCTAAAGAGAAACTGGTGAAGGAAGACTTCAATCAGACCTAATGAATCAAGATGAAGAACAAATCTAATTATACAAACACTGAGCAATAGAGAAGCACAACATCACTGAGTAGAAATAAGTGGAGCAAAGGTATTGAAAAGATACATTGATCAGAAATGTATTATGAGATTACAATAGCGCTATAAATTTGCAAAGTATAGTTGTATATGTGAACAGATCATTTACTATTTCAATTTAACCATTCGACCAAAAATTCTCCTAACTGAGGACTTAAAAATCCTTAATATATTAAGATACATCCTAAGGATTATCAAACGTTTTTGGTCATGAATATAGCATAGAGATGCCAGATACCATGTGACAAACTACATAGGGTTTGGTCATAAAAGGTAGTATAGAGATGCCAGATATCAAGTGACAAACTATTCTATTAAAATCCTCTAGCAACGTCACACCTAGTAGTGTGTTTGTAACCTCTAACAGGGTTGGCTATTCACCAAGGTAACTTCAGAAGAGTGAAAATTTTTGGTTAGCGGTCCCAAGTAATGTTTCCCTTAACAGGTTTTCCACGTTAAAAATTCATGTGTCAATGTGTTTATGGGTCATTAATTTAGTGTTTTACATTACACATAACTAATCTGGATTGATAGGTATACACTAAGTTATTTATTGCATTTTGGTAAACGAAAGACTGCTAATTGGTAAACATTAAGAATAAGGTTTAATAGTGAACTCTGAGCAGTAGTTATTTTTTAAGATTATTTCAAGGCATTCATCTTGTAGGAATAAAGATAACTAGAAGCTTATGATTGTGGTAATAAGTTTTTGGGTTAACTTATTAGAATATTTTCAAGGCCACTCATTCACCCCCCATCCCTCTTTGTTATTCTAACAAAATTAACCACTAACAAACACTATCACATGATCATAATCATTAACATGTAAGCAAAACTTGTCATGTAATCATGTCAAGGATATAACTTAACTATCACACTAACCTCATCGCAAGGTCCCATCATAAATTACTAACCTGAATTCAAACCTGCAACCTTACTCATACAACTTAAATGAACTATGAATGCAACATTGCAATTGTTTGATGTAACATGACAAAACCGCTACAATAATGTGATACTAAGAACTTAACACTTTGGGAAGATTGTAACCCTTCATAATTAACATTTTTTAGCCTCATGACCTTGTACCCGACCATTTATAAGACATCACTAGTTCACAAGAATAAAAAATTTGACCAAATGAGACTTGCGAACAAGTGATAAAGCATAACAATAATATTTGACATTAGCTCACCGCAATGACATAACACACAGACCAATAAGAAAAACCAATTCTGACCTCATGCATTTTTTTACTTACAACTAGATTGTAAACCTCTATCATTTAACATATGAATTTATTTTGCAAGGAAATGCAATATAAAACCCATCTTTAAGGAAAAAAATAATTATCCAATTTTTTACATTTCCAACAGTGACTCTGATTGAGGACACTTATGTTCATGGGATAAGATGAGAATATCGTAATCTCATGGGTTAAAAAAAGCAACCAAACTACATAGCACAAAACCTAAACCAAAAACACACACACAAACCTATTTAAATGTATACAACATTTCTACTATTCATGGATATATTTCATTATTTCCAGAGAAATAATGATTCACAAATTGTCCATGAAATTTCAATTGTAGAGTATCTTCGACCATTTCTTTCAACAAATATGTGTCTTCCCCCTATTTTTTTCAATAATGTATGGGCCTAATAGGATATGGTCAAAATTTCTATGGATACCTTTTTCTTTTAAGTGGGAATTCACCATGAGGACCATGTCATCAACTTCAAACTTTCTGATAGTGTTCTTTCTATCATATAAATCCTTAACGTATAGTTGTAGTTTTGCATTTATTTCATGTGTTTCTCTTCTTGTCTCATCTATATACATTAGATCATTTATGCTCATCATCTAAGTCCTCATCATAAGTATGCAAAAACTTATACATCTGCATTAAGTTATTTTGTAGCAATGTAGCCTGAATTCCATATAGAAGGTCAAAGGTGCACATCCAATTTCCTTTTTTATAGTTACCCTATCATCCCATAACACAAATCTTAGCTTGGAATCTCAAGCCTTCTTATTTTCTTCTAGGAATATTTTGATGATTTTGATCAATATTTTATTACTTTATTCTTCTTGGCCATTTCCCTGTGGATAGTATGAAGAAGACTAAGATATTTGAATCCCATATTTTTGGAAGAATGCATTAAATTCATTAGACCAGAAACACATAACATTATCAACTACTATTTTATCAGTGCACCCAGATCTTGTAATAATATTATTCATAATAAAGTCTACAACCACTTTGCTTGTAGCTCTTCTAGTAGGGATAACCTCTACCTACTGTTGGAGATTTACTTCTCGTAGTTAGTTGATTGTATGTTTGTCATTGATGAAAAAATATAATATATAGCAGTGTTCTGTATGTACTTATCAAAATGATGATATTAACCCTTGCACGGTTATATTAATGTTGTAGACATTTTGTTGACGCTTTGTTCATACAAGAAAACTCAAATATGAAGTCTCAGTTGTGTTGTGTAATTATGTTAGTGGCAATTATAGTTTCTGGAGTTTATCTATATACAACCGGAATATTTGCATTGGTTCTTGAGTTATGCTAATCTTCAGAATATGTGTGTTTATATTCAATTTTAATTATGGGTTGAAGATAGTTATCTAAAGGTTCCAAACATGTTTCAACAAGATTGCAATATTAGAGTTAATTTGGTGAAGCTGACTTTGTGAAGCATCGCGTCTATTCAATTTATATTGCATGGTTGTAATTATGATTATGTGGTTATTTTAGCTGAAAAGGATGTTATGAAGAGTTTCCTAACAGGTCCCATGATCTCATACTTTGAAGAAGATACTTATAGTAGTTCATTTGTGAACGCTAAGTGTGAATGATAAGAAAAGAGACAGAAAAAGTACAGAGAAGAATATCAGTTGTGTTTCATTCATCAAGAATCTTTGGGAAGAAGCAATGGAAGATTACAATTCATTGGAAATTATCAAGACAACAGGTCTACTCTACATTTCATCATTAGATATAGTGCATATCTATTCTACAGAAGGTTCTAGCCTTCACCATTGAAGCAGTGAGCTTTTGGACAGTGAGTCCTCACCCTTAACAGGGTTATTTTCAAAAGACTCCTAATAGGGTTAGACCCTTAACCAGGTCACTATACTTATTGCATTGTAAAGAAAAATTCCTAATAGGGTTACAAGATCTTCTAACAGGGATTATTATAAACAAGTATAGTTCATTGTGGGTGCTAATTCCCACCGGGGTTTTTACCATTTTGTTTCCTCATAACCAAATTATGGTGTTGTCTATTGTTTTATCTGAATGTAATTAGTTGATAGTTGATTCATCCCCCTCCCCCTATCAGTTATCCTTTGGGACTATTCTAAAAATTGGTATTAGAGCCAAGTGGCTTGAAGAGAAATCCTAACATCTTAAGGTAGATCAGATGGTAGACTTCAAAAAAGAGAGTCCTAAGTTTGATGGAGAGAATTATCTGGATTGGGAGAACAAAATGATAACACATCTACAGTGTGTTGGTTTTGATATCTTTGAGATAGCCATAAAATAAATTTTTATTCCTTCTCTAAAAGAAATTGCAAAAGATGATGCTACTAGTAAACAAAAGGATACATTCATAGCTAATGCAATTGCTAAAGAAGCCCTTATAAGTGCATTATCTAATAGTAAATTTTCTGAGATCAAGAAAGTAGACAAGGCATACACAATATGGAAGTATTTAGAAGACATGTTTGAAGGAGATATCCAAGAAAATAATCCACGTAGGAAGACATGGAAAAATAAATACAACAATCTTGAGATGTTACCTGAAGAGAACATCAGAGCCTACAATAAGAGGATAAATGAAGTAGTTTCTAGAATCAGAAACAATGGTGGAGAAATTTTAGAACAAGACATAATGGACAAGTTGATGACTACATTGATAGCAGACTATCAGAGCAAGATCAATATTCTAGATGAAACCATGAAAGTTTCAAAGGACTTCAAGAGAGACAATTTGATGAGTAAAATCTCTGCATTTGAGATATCAAGATTGAAGGCTGAACCCAAAAGTGAAACAACCTTCAAAGCATCAATACATGGTAAGAAAACTTTACACATTTCTAATGAGAAAGAAGAGGTTGATGAAGAACTATAAGAAATTATTTCCATGATTTCTAAAAGAGAAAAGAAAGGAAAAGGAAAGTATGAAGGACAAATTCCATTCAAATTTTTTTCATGCAATGAGATTGGTCACTTTGCATCCAAGTATCCCACAAGAGTCAAGAAGTTCAGATTTGATTACAAATCTAAATATAGAAAGGAATGCTACCATGCTGAAGAAGGTGTAACAGATGAAGATTCAGGAGAGGATGAAATTGGATTCATTTCCATTAAAGACATGGAAAACTTTCTTGAGGAAATGGACATTGAAGATGAAAAGGAAGCATAGGAGTTAGCCCTAATTTCCAAAGAAGACATCAGAACTGATTGGATCATTTACAGTGGATGCTCTCACCACATGATAGGTGATAAAGAAATATTTGTTCATCTAGACAAGTACAAAGGTGGTGTGGTTAGATTTGGAGATAACACTCCTAAACCTATCATAGGTAGAAGATCTATTACCCTAGATGGAAAGAACAAGATAGATGATGTTCTGTATGTTGATGGATTACATCACAACTTACTAAGTGTTGGATAGCTACTTGACAAAGGTTATCATTTGGAATTCAAAGACAAAAAATGCATTATTAAAAACAAAGAAGGAGACATGATTACACCAGGATTAAGAAAAAAAGGTAATGTTTTTCAGCTCAACTTAGATGCAATTTTTTTTATTGCAAAAGTGGATGACAGTTGGTTATGGCACAAGAGACTCTATCATATAAATTTTGACAATATAGTAAAGATAAGAAATGTCAAGGTAGTTAGAGACCTTCCAAGTATTGCAAGACCTGTTGACACAATGTGTAGGGAATGTGTTATGGGAAAGGATCTAAGGAGCTCTTTCAGAAGAAAGTAGAACTCAGCTGAAAACAAGTTAGACCTAGTGCATACATATTTATGTGGTCATACTCAAACAAGATCATACTATGGAGAAAGGTATTTCATTTTTTTTTTGATGATTTTTCAAGGATGATGTGGGTTGCATTCTTAAAGGAGAAGTCTGAAGCCTTTGAGAAATTAAAAATATTCAAAGCTAAGGTTGAGAATGAATCTGGAATAAAACTAAAATGTCTAAGATCATATAGAGGAGGAGAATTCACCTCTAACTAGTTTTATGAGTACTGCAAAGAACATGGGATCAAAATATAGTTGAGTGCTCCTAGAACTTCTCAACATAATGCGATTGTAGAAAGAAGGAATAGGATCATACTTGATACAACATTCATGATGATGATTGAAGGAAAAGTTGCACACACCTATTAGAGAGACACAGTCAATACAATAGTCTATAATTTCAACATAACACAACTAAGGCCAGGTGCAGATAAGACACCTTATGAACTTTGGTTTGGTAATATACCTAAAGTAAAATACTTGAGAATCTTTGGAAGCATGTGCTACATCAAGAGAGATGATGGTATTGTTAAGATTGATGCTAGAAGTGATGAAGGTATTTTCCTTGGTTACTCTACTAAAAGAAAAGCATACAGATTCTTTAATTTGAGATTAAAGAAGATAATTGAAAGTACTCATGTAAAGATTGATGAGAAGTTCATAGTTCAAGAGAGGTACTATGAATATGCACCTATGATTGAGGATGAACCCACGCCTAGCAATAAAGACATTGTTATTGAATAAATGTTTGATTGCATTGATGTATCATATAATGAACCTGAATCAAGCATAGAAGTATCACAGATTATAGATGAGGATGTCACACCTAAAGTTTCAAAATTCACATCTAGGTACCATTCAAAAGATGATATCATTGGAGATCAGAGGAGTAGTGTTATGACTAGATCTAAAGAAAAAGGTTTAATAGTGGATGAAGAGGTATGTTTACTTTCACAGATTGAACCTTTAAGTGTTGAAGATGCTTGCAAGGATTTTGATTGGAAGAAAGAAATGGAAGAAGAATTAGATCAAATAATAAAAAATGATACATGGGAATTGGTTCCTAGACCTAGTGAAAAAAATGTGATTGGAACAAAGTGTGTATTTTGGAATAAGATGAATGAAGATGGTACAGTGGTCATAAACAAAGCAAGACTAGTGTGTAAAGGATATGCACAGAGGGAAGGAATAGATTACACTGACACATTTTCCCCTATTAGAAGACTAGAAGCCATTGAGTTATTCTTGGCCTATGAAACATTCAAAGATTTTAAAATATATCAAATGGATGTCAAATAATCCTTTCTGAATGGTGAATTGAAGGAAGAAGTCTACATAGAATAGCCTAAAGGATTTAATCTATCAGATAAACTAGACATGGTATGCAGATTGAATAAAGCACTTTATGAACTTAAACGGGCCCCAGGAGCTTGGTATGAGAGACTGGATGGTTATCTTACCAAGATTGGATTAAAGAAAGGAGCAGTAGGTTACAAATTATTCATAAGAGAGACACCTGATGGATTATTACTTGTTGCCATATCTGTTGATGACATTATCTTTGGAGGCAATGACAAGCTTAGTGCATAATTTGCAAAAGAAATGCAGAATGAATTTGAAATGAGCATGATTGGTCCTATAAAATATTTTTTTAGATTGAATGTAAAGCAGATAGATAAAGGAATATTCATAAATTAGTCCAAATATGTGAAGGAAATATTGAAGAATTTCAAGATGGAATATTGTAAGCCAGTATGCACTTCTATGATTACAGGAAGCAAGCTTTCTAAAGAGGATGATTCCATAGCAGTTGACACGACATTGTACAAGTCTATGATTGGAAAAGTTATATATCTCACTCAATCTAGACCAGATATATCTAATGCAGTTGGCATTGTTGGTAGATTTGCAGCCAAACCCAAGTAGAATCACCTAATGGCAATAAAGTGAATATTCAGATACCTAAAGGGAACTATAGACTATGGTTTATGGTATCCTAAATCAGAGAATGTATAACTTCATGTATATACAAATGCAGATTGGGTAGGTTGTATTGATGATAGGAAGATTACTTCAAGAGTAGTAGTATTTCTTGGAGATAGGTTGGTTTCTTGGATAAGCAAGAAGAAAAATTGTATATCTCAGTCACTAGCGAAAGATGAATATATTGCAGTAGCATTGAATTGTTCCACAATGGTTTGGATCAAGCAGATGGTTAAATATTTGGTATTCAGGTTGATTATCCTATTGTTATTCACTATGATAAAACTAGCACTATCAACATGTCCAAGAACCCTATGATGCACACAAAGACAAAACACATTGAGATCAAATACCATTTTGTTAGAGAAAAAGTTGCAGACAAGGAAGTAAAATTGGACTATGTGAGCACTAAAGAATAATTGGAAGATATTTTCACAAAGCCTTTATCAAAAGATACTTTTGAGTGTCTCAGGGAGAATTTGGGAGTAATTCCCTTTCCTGAGTCTGATTAGAAAAAGCAGCAAGTACATCAGTCCATGATGACTTATGGATGTTTGACTATTCTATCTCTGGAGTAGTACCTATTGCTAATGGTTTATGGCATCCTTTGCCATTGATTTCAAAGGGGGAGTATGAAGTAAGGGGGAGCATATACTTTGGGGGACTATATAATCATGTAACTTAAAAACATAGACAGAGGAGCTACAACAATGTAAAAGAATCTTTAATGAGGATATTGGGAAGATTGTAAAAAGAAAGAGGACACCATAAGCTGAAGATGTTTTTAATATCTTGCCATCGATGTCAAAGGGGGAGATTGTTGGAGATTTACTTTTGGCAGTTGGTTGATTATATGTTTGTCATTGATGACAACATATAATATATAGCAATGTTTTGTATGTACTTATCAGATGATGATATTAACCCTTGCACGGTTATATTCATTTTTTAGACATGTTGTTGATGCTTTGTTCATACACGCAGACTTAGATATGAAGTTTCACTTGTGTTGTGTAATTTTGTTAGCGGCAATTACAGTTTTTGGAGTTTATCTATACAGAGCCGGTGTATTTGCTTTGGTTCTTCAGTTTCACTTATCTTTGGGATATGTGTGTTTATATTCAATTTTAATTATGGATTGAAGATGGTATCTAAAGGTTCCAAATGTGTTTCAACAAGATTGCAATGTTACAGTTAATTTGGTGAAGCTGACTTTGTGAAGCATCACGTCTATTTAGTTTATATTGTGAGGTTGTAATTATGCTTACATTGTTAGTTTAACTGACAAGGATGTTATGAAGAGTTTCCTAATAGGTCGCATGATCTCATACTTTGAGGAAGATACTTATAGTAGTTAATTTGTGAATGATAAGTGTGAATGATAAGAAAAGAGACAGAAAAAGTATAGGGTAGAATATCAGTTGTGTTTAATTCATCAAGAATCTATGTGAAGAAGTAGTGGAGGATTACAATTCATTGGAACTGATCAAGACAATAGGTCTACTCTATAGTTCATCATCAGATATAGTGCATATCTTTTCTACATAAGGTTGTAGCCTTCACCATTTAGGCAGTGAGCTTTTGGACAGTGAGTCCTCACCCTTAACAGGGTTATTTGTAAAAGACTCCTAACAAGGTCAGACCCTTAACCAAGTCGCTATAATTATTGAATTGTAATGAACAACTCCTAATAGGATTGCAAGATCTTCTAACATGGATTATTATAAACAAGTATAGTACATTATGGGTGCTAATTCCCACCAGGGTTTTTACCATTTGGTTTCCCTGTAACCAAATTGTGTTGTTGTCTATTGTGTTATCTGAATATGCATTTACTTTATGGTATTCTTGAATTAATAAGATAAAATAATTTAATTAGCTGATAATTGATTCATCCCCCCCCTCTAAGTTATCCTTTGGGACTATTCTAACACCTACTTGGTGAAATAATCAGTAGCCATCAAAATCCATGAGTGACCACCACTTTACTTTCTTGCAATTCCTCCAATAAAATCAAATCCTAACCATTGAAATGGTACTTGAACATTCACATTCTTAAGAGGCAAGTTAGCAAAAAAATTTAACTAACCTGAAAACCTTTGGCATGCATCACATTTTTTTACAATTTGATGCACATCTTTGAATATAGTGAGCCACTAGAAAGAAGACCTCAACACCTTATGAGAAGTTGTTTTATCCATGTAATGAGCACTACACACTCTGATATGCATTTGTTTTCAAATCTCCTCTTCTTTATTTTGATCGACACATTTAAGCAAAACACCATTTATTTTCCACCATAACTCCCCACTGACTATATCATATTTTATAGCATGTAATTTCATGCTACTTTTCTTGTTCTCATCCCTACTAGGAGGAAATATCCTTTTTTGCAGGTGTAAAATAATTTCCTTGTACTATTCACATTGGTCAAGATCACATATGAATTACTTTTACCTTCTTCTTAAAATTTAATATCCTTAGCATCAAGATTTGCTTGAGCCATCAGTTTTTATAAACCCTAACCTCTTACCAAATTTGTAACTTGAATGTCTATATTATTTTCTCGCAACCTATTGATCCATCTACATCTCCACCTAGAGACCTCTTATTTAGTGAAGATATATTTAACATATGCATTGGGTACATAAGAGAAAAAAATTGATGCAATTAGATAACACCTAAAGGATTTAACAAATTTAACCAATGCATATGCTTTTTTCCATTAAATTTATACTTTAACTCTACAACTTGCACAAATTTACTAAAGAAATCTATGGGTTTTTCAAACCCCTCAAAATATTATCCAAGAGCGCAGCAACAATAGTGTGGAAAGATGCAAATGATAATATTTGCATAGGCTTTTCATAATAAGGAGTCGACAAAATAGGAGCATCCTTGATGGCTTGCTCCATATCTTGAAAAGAATTATAATGTTTAGTATCCCATTAAACATTGGCCCCTTTCTTCATCATCTTTGAAATAGGTCTGCTAATCTCAACAAAGTTATTAAAAAACCTCTTTAAGAAGTTTAAGTGGCCAAAGAATAATTGTATTCCCTTCACCATTTTTGTTTGTGGCACTTTATCTATTGCAACCATCCTCTCTGGATCAATTTTGACTCCATATTTTGAGGCAATGTGTCCAAGAAACTTGCCTTCATGTCATACCCAAAAGTTTGGCAAAACACACCTACAATTTTTTTCTAAAGATACTAATGTTAACTATGGTTGTACGAACACAAGCCTCTAAGTTAATGATGAGTTACGTTTACAATTGCAAGCCTTGAACCCTGAATAAGTTTGAGTATATCTCGGTTGACTAGGTTTGACTAAGTAATCCATTAGTCACTTGAAAGGGTGTGTGATCCTAACATCAATGTTTAACATTAACTAGATTAAAAACTATATGTTAACTAGGGTCGATTGGGCCTACAGAAGAATACAATGTTAATTCAAATATTCAACATTATTACTGAATTAATCAGATTCAAATGATTACTTAAAGTAATTTATTAGTTTTGTAAAATTGCGTAGTAATCTTATTAAATCATATTTTTTGATATCTAATTAATTTTCATGATTAATCGATTTTCAATAATACATTATATAACATTGCCAAAGTTAATCCTTTTAAATCTACTAAAGGAAATCAATTTGATATAATTTAATCGTTTACATCTAAAATAAATAGTTAACTTAAAAATAATTAATATTTAACTAATTAATTCAAATTTAAAAAAAAAGAACATATTTACTCCCTATACCAAACTATACATTTAAATTTAAAATCTTCTACAATAATCTCCAATTCTAATACTAATGTTTCCCCAATTTTCATATTTTAAATGAATTAAATTTGATTTCCTTTTTTTTTTAAACTTAATAATAAAAAGAAATCTAATCCTTTTTAAATGGTATACATACGAAATCCACTAAATGATTAATTAATTTATTATTTAAAACATCATCAAAATTTCACCCTCTTTACTCTAATTTACAAATTAATATTTAGATTAATTAATGATCTAAGAGAACTAATGAGTTATCTCATAAATCTAATTTAATTAACAATTGATTAAATTCTAATTAATAAGTCCTAGAAAATTCTATTCTAAAAGTCAACATTTTCAACTATACATTATAATGTAATCTATTTGGGATCCATTTTGAAATCTAATCTATAGACAACTAAATAGAATCAGATTAAAATCAATTTAAAAAAACTTATAAAAAAAATTCTCTCAATATTTTGTTTTATAAAATCATGAATACTATATGTTATTATTTTATTATGGCTTAATTGTATTTATACCCACTGTTTTATTTCGCGGGGTCCTAGGGTTTTTTTAGGGAGCTTAGATGGGGGTGGACGAGCGATGGAGGTATTAGGTTTGAAAACCAGGTAGAGAGAAGAGGGATTTGGGGTCCATGAGTGGCATCACTAGTTCCAGTAGAAGAAAATAGGTGTTAGCGAAGGGAGAGGGCATGACGAGTAGAGGCGGTGTCCTAGTTAGGAGGCGCACATGTGGGGGAGAAAAATGGGAGGGGGAAATGGATGGAGAGAAAGGGATGCATGAGGATCTGCCTTGCCCCTCTGTGGATATCCGGTGACCTACGGCTAGAGGTGCCACCACCATGCAGGTGGGAGAGGCTAACCGAGAAGGTTATGGTTTCCTTTCATGGGCGTTGAACCCTGATATGCCTTTATTGAACTACTGGAAGGATAGGAGCCTAGCAGATTTGTTTAAATCTCCCACCCTAAACCACAAAAATAATTATTTTCCACATTTTGTCTTTTTAATGGCGACTAGATGATGTGTTTCTTTGAACAAGATTTGAGACGATATGACTGTGTTGACCCTAGATTATAACTCCTATGCTTAGGCCCATGTGACTGTAATATAAAAAGGAGGGTTTAATCTTTACTGGACTTTGGTTGAAACCCTCATTGATGACTTGCATGCATGCAAAATAAACTTCGCCACCTTTTACAAAAGTGTATAAGGTTGATCGACCACTTTTACTATGTTTAGACCAAATTTTATCACCTTTAACTACTAGTTAACCACCTTTTATGTGACTTAAGTTAAAATCCCCTTGCACAATTCTTAACTTTACATTTATCCCACCTTCAACGTGGCTTCCTCTGAATCAGCATGAAGGCCCCTTTATATTTCTTACCACCTTTTGGACTCTTCCTTGGCCCCAACATGCATCGCCTTCCGTGATCCCGAGGATTTTATATTTTTGTAACTTCTTTGGTAGGATCATTAATGTTGTTGCATGTGTCTATCCTCTAATATCCCTCCAAGCACTTTCTAAGCCGCTCAATCACCATGCATCATCCTCTCGCTCTCTCACGGTCTTTCTCTTCCTCATCCTATTAGAGCGTGGGATCACAACCTTTCATTACCTGTCCATCTAGGCCCATTTCTCTTTCTATGCTTCACTCAGACATGTTAGCCTTTGCGGATATCCATCTTTGTTTATCTCTCTTCTTATGTCATAGCATGGGTTCATGATGTGATGACACCCATCTACTCGACCCCACTCTCTGTTGCACTCACCTGGCTAGACACTTGGTGACCTCCCATTATCCTACGATTCTTTTTATCTTCTTTGTGTTATATCATGGGAGAACAATGTGATGATATATGGTCATCTCTATAGGCTCGCTCTTCTCTATACTCTTCCATGCATCATCTTCTCGCTATCCCATAGTCCTTGTCATCCTTCTTGTGTCAGATCATAGAATAGCGAGCTTCTGACACCTGTCACCTTTGGCCCTACTGTGCTATGATTTTTTGCTATGCATAACTCTATTTCCATCCCACTATATTTATCATTCCTCATCACTAGGATTGCTTGAAAACCACAAGCCACCACCTGTCTTCTTTGGACCCACAGTGTTCTCCACTATGCTTGGACACTTGGTGATCCCTCACGATCCTATGAACTTTGTCTATCCTCACCACTAGGATCACGAGATAGAGACAAGACACCACCTGTCCTCTTTGAATGACTCAAACTGGCTAGTTGGCATCATCTGGTTACTCAGATTCTTGACCCAACATTGTTACATGGCATCACCTTATGATCCCTCTATGTTTCTCTCTCTTTAGACTGTCAGACCACGGGATTGCGAATGACAGCCACCTGTCCTACCTTGCTTTGCTTGGGTCTAGAAAATCTACCTTTTGACTTCCACCTTGTCTTCCATGTGACTGACTTGCACATATTCGTTCTGCCAAAAGGAGCTTTCCTTTTGGCTACCCTTAAGAAACAGGTTCGTGTTTATAAATGTCTTATAACTCACCCACACCATGAATATGGGATAATTTCTTATAGCCTTTTCTTCTTCTTTGCATGCCTAATGCACATTCTAACCATTTATGTTTTTGATTCCACCTGAACATACTCCTTTAATTTTGACAAAAGACATCGTGGAAGCTTTCCCAAGGAATGCACTATGTCTCTCCATAGCATGCTAGGCTCAAACCCACATGGGAGACCATTTTATTCACATGCCTTGGACTGTTAAACCTTTTCTCTTTAAAATTCTATCAGTGGAAAGAAATTTGGTAGCATCTCTGGTGACCTCTGAGGGAATGTTTTCTTGCTAAACTTAAAGAACTAGCTACCATGCATATGCATTGGATAGAGAGTTGTTAGCAGTATAAAACCCTACTCATAGAAGCTAAAACCCTAGCAAATACAGCAACTAGGTCTTCAATCTATAAACAATTTTATGACTAATGGGATCGGGTCCCCGATCATGAATGATAGGTGTGTTCTCAAAATGAATATGCCTGATATGGCATTGAGTGTTTATGTAATTAGGATCTGACCTAAAATAGAATTTGTCTTGATAGACACTTAGAGAAAAGATGGAAAACTAACATCTAAAACATTTAAACATCTATTTAAATTTTAAAAGTCAAAAAAAAAAAAAAAAATTTATTGTGTAGGTAACTATTTTCAATCGTACATATAATGTTTATATACTACACCATAAGTTAAAAAAAAAAAAATTATAAATCCTTTATATAGATAACCTTAAACAAAAAACATTTTTAATCATATTAATAGTTGATAATATTCATTTATTATTAATCAACTATTGACTAGGAGATATTCAATGAGATAAAATTACACTATTTGTATTGAGGTTAGGTCAAACTTTGTATTAGGTTTAGGATTTAACATTAGGACAAGATTAACATTTAGGATTGATGATTAAGATTTAAAGGTCATTGTTTACTTTAAATTTTAATTCACTAAAGATTTAGTTTAATTTATTATTTCAATTTTAAAAATTATTATTTTCAAATTTTAAAATTAAAATATATCTTTACAATAGAAAGAAATTTCTTTTTAGAGGAAAAAAATAATTAAAATTTAAAAAAATTAGCCCATATAAATATCTATAGCGCTTGAGTTTCCGTTCAAGACTTTTCACAGGTTGTGCTGTTTTAAAAAGTAAATTGTGGAAGGCTAAATTTAGGTAGATGCAGATCTTGAATGTCTTAGTTATTTGTGATATTTGCTAATTTAAAAGCTTAGTTAAGCCAATAGGATTACCCTATGGGGAAGCTTGTGTATGACTCTCCCATATTTTTATCACGCTGTCTCATGCCTTAAAATAATTTTCCGAGGAGTTTCTTTCGAAAGAAAAACTAGCGTGTAGTTTTCATGTCCACCTCATGGTTATGATTCTCTCTCTGCAATGTCATTTTGTTTGCAGGTTTCATTTCATCATTGCTTTGGTTGAGTCTCTAATTCCTCTATTTTTTAAATCATGATCATCTCACCTGGACAAATTTGATTTTCACATTGAAAGCCTCCACCAAGTGTACCCAGTTGTTTCTTCTCTCCACTTAACCACAATAACATTTAACTTGCATTAAACCCTCTTGAAAATGTTTAAATTAACATAGACCTTGGAAGCACACACAAATAAATTGAACACGGTAGGAATTTTTCATATCTCCATTGTCTGTAGTCAAACACATCTGAATACATTTTCGACATCTCCTAGAAAAGTGCGGGTTCCATTTTTCTCTTGTTTCTCCAAGGCTATTTAAAGTGATGAGATGATGTTGCAGTTATGAATTCCCTTTTCATATTTAGTTTGTTTGTTGATTATGCTATTGTAGTTTGAATAAATAATTTTAGATTCTATTTATGTACACTTGTTGAAGAAGGAATTTGATGTTAAATTTATGTCATTTATTTTTGCTAGAGAAGTCGTTTCAATATTTGTTGGTTCATCTATGATAGAAGACCTAAAGGGAAATGATGCGATCAATGTAAGGGATCATTCAGCTTAATGGAAATAAACCCTAACGGAAGTTCATATGTACCACCACCCTTAATCTGAGACCTTTTACAATTGTGCAACCTTTGTTCATATTTTGCTTGTAAGGTTTTATTGTTGCTTTTTCTACATGCTTGTTTCTAGTTGTTTCAAAGTTATTTTATGACTTAGTGTGATGTTTATGCCCTTCTATTTAAAAACTCATATCTTTTTTGGGGGTTATTTTTTCAGTTGGGCATGTGGGTATATACGATTACGTAATCTTTTTACATATAACTGTTATATATGTTATCTAGAGGTAAACATTGATAGATAGAACCTTGAACAATCTACTCAATTATGTCATCTAGGAGTGTCAAATGCTTCTAAAATTCAAACATAAGAAAAGGATTCTTGGCTACAATCACCTATTTTATTTGTAATTTTCCTCCCATTGATTTATTATGTGCAAAAATTTGGATGTCTTTGTTGGAAGAGATTGTCTGATTAAATATTGAAAGAATAGAGTTAGAATATATGACAGAAAAATATGAAAAATAATGGGGGCTATCATAGAATAACTTACGCCTCCTTTGAGTGTGTTGAATGAAAAATACCGGTACTCTTAATCACTGCTAACCACAAGTATTTTATCCTAGAACTCTTTCCACTGTTGGAGATCTTGAACATATTGTGATTACTTCCACAAGTATATAGAATATAGCTTTAGTTGAGCTTCCATTTCTCCTTCCTCCCACCTCCTCCTCCTGGTAAGAATTTAGTTCTTTACCTATGCATATGAGCTTTGTAGAACTTTCTATACATTAAATTTAATGCCTCATGTACATGGTCAAGGGCTGGGTTAGTTGAGAATAATGACAAAAAATAGATTGTCTGTTGCGCAAGATGAGGTTTTTTATATTGGCTATGTTTATTAGTCCCTGAACAAGGTGATAATTATAGACCTTGTGGTAAGACATGTTGTCAATTAGTGTCAAAACACTTAGTCATCCAGTATTGCCTAAGTGATCAGTGTGACCCAAGTTATCAATATCACTTGAGTGATCAGTGTGACCTGAGTAATCAACATTACCCAAGTAACCAGTATCACCCGAGTGAGCAGCATCTTGCCCGAGTATCAGTTTATCACCCGAGTAGACTTATGGACCCTAGTGACAGTATTGGGAGGAATTTGCATATATTGTTTTAGAAGATTGTAGAATTATAAAGTACAACAGAGACTCATCCATCACAGGTAGGTGATTAGTTACAATTCAAAGGATCTTATTCAACAAATCAGAGTTGCCAAAGAAGATCATCTACTGGTTCATTCTAAAAGGTGTATCAACAAAATCCTTTAACAAAGTGGACCTGAAATTCATTATTGCTCCGAACAGGGTAGGCCATCAGAAGTAGTCAATGTAAGCTCTAATAGGCTAAATTTATACTGCAGTACTAAATCTTGTGGGTACCTTCCCCATCCCAGTTTTACTTTCTATTTGGAAGGTTTCTGGGTAACCAAATATTGTGCTATATGTTAAGAATGATTATTTATTTTATATGCATGCAATAAGATTAGATAATCTAATTAAGGTTGAAGAACAATAAGTTTTATTGGTTCCTGATTCACCCCCCCCCCCCC
>MU223707.1:3303757-3317304 GCA_018584345.1 Thuja plicata | reverse complement strand
TTGTATAATTACAAAGTATAGCAGAGACTCATTCGTCATAGTAAGGTGATTAGTTACAATTAAAGTGATCTTATTTAACAAATCAGAGTTGCCTAAGCAGCTCAACTACTGGTTCATTCTAACAGGTGGATCAGCAAAATCCTCTCACCAAGCGGACCTAACAGTCCTTTGTAAAATCTCCTAATAGAGTTGCATTCTTTATTGTATTGTATCAAATCCTTTAACAAGGTGGACCTAACAGCCCTTATTTCTCCTATTAGGGGAGGCCATCAGAAGTTGTCAATGTAAGCTCTAATTGGCTAAATTTTTACTGTAGTACTAAATCTTATGGGTACTACCCCCACCCTTGTTTTACTTTCTATTTGGAAGGTTTGTGGGCTACTAAATACTATGTTATGTGTTATGAATGATTATTTATTTTGTATGCATGTAATCAGATTAGTTAATCTAATTGAGGTTAAAGAACAGTAAGTTTTATTAGTTCCTAATTCACCCCCACCCTCTCATTCACATTGCATACAATATATTTCCAAAAGATAATATGTTGCCTAAATTCCTCAAATATGTTTATTATTGTTGCGTACAATTTCTCACCGGAGCTACAACTTTCATCGCAACCTAATAGATTTGTGGGAGACTCTTTAGCATCAAATAGATAAAATTATGCTTACATTTTATAGCGCTTTCAATTTTTTTTTTTGATCATTTAAAAATTGTTGAGAACCATTTTCTTGGGTTGAAACTGGGAAAGAAAATACCAAGAATGTAGCTTAGAGTCCCCTGCATCTTGCAATGAAAAGTTCTAATTCATAGTATCCAGAATTGATGAATCACACAGAATAGTTGTAAAAACTTTACAACCTTAGAACAAGCAAACTACAAAAATCAAAATTTTTCATTATTAGTTTAGTCCAATATTTTCAAAAGGAAAGATGTTGTAAATAGTTTTTAATCATAGTTCCCTTGGTATTTTCCCCTTTTTTTTTAAGGGTTCATTTTATCTCTTTTACTATTATGTTTTGTTTCATTTATTTTCTGGATTTCATTATTCTCCTTATTGCAGATTATAACTCAATACTCTCGTTCTTATTGATTTGCATAAATTTTCACCATAATTTCAATCATTTTGGTTTATATTTCCAACTTAATAGGAATTCTTGCCTCTAGTTTTATCTGTGTATTTTATTTTTGGCGAGGTTGTTATGTTGTTAAAACTAGAGGCTTAATTTGGAGTTAGACAAGATTTTCTTCACCCATTTAAACTAAAATGTTGCTAGCACTTTGAGATGACAAATGTAGAGCATACATAACTTATATTTATCATATTTTGCAAATGTATGTGTAGAGGAAAATATGTCATATGTGTTTTTGATAATATTTTCTTTATTCTATATAATTTAATAAAAAACCCTCTTTAGTTTACACATTCCAATCTTGAAATCAAAATATTATATTTGTTAGAGAAAGCCAAACTCTTATATATTTCTTGTTGGAATATTTCAAGTTTATACTATTTCAAGTTTGCAAACACCACGTATGTGAACTTCAACACAAATTTTGTAGCTATATTTCATCGGCATTAGCATGCAAGTCTTTATTTTTTTACAAAATTAATTGTAATATGTTTGTATCCAAATCTTGTTATCTTTAAAATCCATTTTTGGTTTATTTTGTTATAGAAGATGGAATCATTACCATAGTTAGTTGAAATAAGAAACTATTTTTTAAATGTCAATAGGAGAATGAAGATTTCTTGATGAGCATTCAACTATAAACATCTTTAGGCCATTGGACGAACCTGGGAAATTTGATCTCGTTCTATTTTACCTATGTTGGCACTTACACTAAGCCTCTTGCAGAAAGATAGATTTTGAAGTTTTTGAGCTCTTCTAGTCAACCAAACCTTCCACTCTTTCCTCTTCCAATCTAGTAAAATAGAGTGAATTTCTGTAGAGTCTTGTCTAAATTCTCGGTCTTCTATTACTTATCTTTCCTATCAAAGTATATTTTTGGTTATTAGTTCATTCCAACCTGTATTACATAAAAGATCTCACATAACTTACAAGGTACCTATTTTAGGTATTTAGAACTCATGGTCTACCATGTTTGTCAACAACTGCAGTTGTGCAAGTTGTAGTCTTTCTAGTTTTACTTTACGTTATGCTAGTCAATGCACAGTTATATACAAGCCTATTCATTAGATGTAAAGGTGGTCTATAAAGTTCCTCCATAGATATAGCACTTTCCAGAGCCAAATCCATGCAAGGCCTTCTCATAGAACCCGCCTTCACTTTTGAGCACTTTTGTAAAATGAAAAAGAATCCATACAACATTTTTAAAAAGAAAGAAGAAGTTTATGTGTAATTTCTCTCAAATTAAGTTTGGGTTTGCAATGTTACTCTCCCCCCCTCTTTTTTAATACTTTTATTTACATTTTTGCCTTCCCTCATTTAAGCCAACTATTTGTTATCTTAACTTTTTTTGGCTTTTCCTCTTCTACAGGTTCACGTGCGCTCCTCCAAAAAATAGGAAAAACTATTGTTCATTGTTGCAAACACAACATTTCCTAATGTGCTCCATTGAGTTTCGTTGCTTCAGTTTTTTGGGAGGACCTACACAGAATAAAGTATGACAATACTTTACAGTCAACTATTCCAAGTTCAATTTTCTTATATACAATACTTCCTTCCGCCATGAAATGTGTTTGTAGAAGTATACTACAAAAAAATTGCTTTAATTAGGTTGTCGATACATTTTTCTTCCACATCATAGACCTTCACTTTATCTTTTGTAAAGAGAATCTATACAAGTGGTTTTGGATGGATGAGATATAATATCATTTTACTTTGTCTCACTTCAACAACAACAATTTTGTATAAATTTTCCTTAATTATGTTGAAGGTAAATCATTATTTATTACCTGTTTGGGGTTCATACACTCGCTATTCTCCAATCCTTTACATTGTAAAAATGCCTTCTCAATTAATTCGCTTTCATTATGTTGCCTTCTCACTTACACTTTTAAACAGTTACTTTTATTATGTAATGTTTCAATTATACTTTCAAATTAAATGCCTATCAGCGCATCCTTGCACCTCCTTTGAGTACAAGTGCTAGTTTTATAA
Organism: Thuja plicata; assembly: GCA_018584345.1. NCBI lineage: Eukaryota > Viridiplantae > Streptophyta > Pinopsida > Cupressales > Cupressaceae > Thuja > Thuja plicata. Next base: position 3,314,179 of record MU223707.1, on the reverse strand, counting down.
ATTAGTATTTTACAAAGGGCCACTAAGATAATTTCCAGTTCAAGTAAATATACACCTAATGTTTTACAGGAAAAGATATTACGTATAGTCCTCATCATGCTTACGTATAGTCCTTATCATGCATTGTTTATTGACAAATACATTGTTTAGAGCAGCTGTATTGTCCTTTAAGAAAATGATAAAACGATAACTATGCTAGTATTAATTTCCACATTGTATAATCGAAATTTATAGCTTCAAAAATTGCCATCTTATCGTTATGTCTACCGATATAAATTATGTTGAATTTGTATGTTTCTGGTTCTATTATATTTGATTGTCTGTATTACGTTGTATTTGATGAGATTACGATATGCGTAATTATATATATATTTCCTCCTTTCGTTGTATTTGATGTGATTAGGAGGCTACCATAGTGGTCTGCGTTCTCTAGGTTATATGAAATCAAGAGCCTTTTAGTCCAGTTTGTAAGATAATCTTCCAATTCCTTCAGCGATTATTGAAAGCCAATTCCCAGCAAACACAATGATGACTGTATCTGATAATGGAATTCCTCATTCCAAATGGGATTATTCATTCAATGAAACAGATGGTTATGTCCGTACATTATCTTTCAGGCGCCGGAACCAGAAATGTTTACTCTCAGGGAGAAAATAAGGAGCCCTGCTTTCTATCACATCTTTCCTTTCGACGACGAGCTGATATATAATTTTGAGCTGTCTGAGCAGTTCGAAGAATGTTCTCAGGAAGGGAATTCTCAGGCTGTAAATGATATTTCCGTGCCACCAACAAAGGATATCATGTCGTGTGGGTAAAGCCTGAATTTGGAAAGAGCTGGGCGCGTAAGTGTATGCGCTAATGATGGTAGCTCTGATCACGAGGGTCTGCATGGAGAGGAAGAGAAGGGGATGGAATTGGTTCAACTTCTGCAAGGCTGTGGACGAATTATAGGGGAAGCGAGATATGATCAGGCTGCTGAACTGGTGATCAAATGCAAAAACTTGTCTTGTCAGATGGGGAATGCCACACAGAGGCTCGGCTATTACATCTCCGGCGCCCTGCACGAGAGAATCGAACTCCAGACTCTCTGCATGTTAAATGAAGTAGCTAAAACAGTTCCAGATTTTGTCTACAATTTTGACGGGGAATTTCAAAAAAACGAGCTTTGTAGTCTGCTAGCTTACTCTAATAGAGCTCTGTCTTATATGAAAGTGTCGCAGTTCACGTCTGTGCAGGCAATCATAGACGTCGTGGGAAATGCCCAGAAAATTCATGTAATAGATCTGGGTATGCGGACTGGATCGCCCTGGGCAGTATTGATGGAGTACCTGGCACACAGATCTTCTTCTTCTGTTCCTGCGATTGAGCTTCTCAAGATTACAGCAGTTGGGATGAACGGCGAAGAGCTTCGGAAATGCGGAAAAAGACTTCATGAGCTGGCTAGGTCTTTCGCGATTCCATTATCGTACAAAATGGTGGAGATCGCAAGCATAGAGGAGATTAAGCAAGGTTTTTTCACTGTGAAATCTTGCGAGGCGTTGGCAGGTAATGTTCCAGTTGTTCTGGGAAATTTGTTATACGACCCGGTGCTTCTGGAAAATCTGCTGAGTGTTATTAAGAAACTCAGGCCAAAGATAATGGGGAATATTGAAGTAGAATCGCAGCATAATTCTCCATCTTTTGTGAATAGATTCCGCGAGGTGCTTTTCTATAGCTTTGCGTATTATGACATGTTGGATGTTACCATGAGAGACAAAAATGATATTATGAGGGTGAAGCATGAAGAATTAATTACTGGACGTCCGATAAGGAATGTGATAGTCCATGTGGGGAAGGAGAGAACTGTTAGGCATGTTAAAACTTGTGTGTGGAGGTCTTTGTTGGTAAAAAAAGGGTTCAGGAAAATGAGCTACATTGTTATTAGAAGAATGTGGTTTCAGGGAAGATTACACTCTGGAGGCCGATGGACATGCCATTACACTCTGGAGGCCGATGGAATGCCATGCACTCTCGGCATGGAGTGGTGTCTAAATTATCGCTCATGGCGGTTGCTGAAACAAATATCTTCATATTGTGCAAATGTTATAATAAACTGCAAAGAGTTTCTCGCCCCATTTGCATGAACAATAGTTAGATGGACCAATTGTTTGGGCTGTTTTGGTTTTCTTTAATAATTTTAAGTAGAAGCCAATATGTAAGGAGACGACAAGGAGAAATGGGAAAATGCGCTACTGCTATGGTATTATCGTTCCTTTAATCAAACTCTCTTCCTTCTTTTTGGAAAATTTCGTTTCTTCTCGTCATATCCGTTATGGAGCTGGCCTTCAATTTATTTCAAAATTTGGAATGATCGGAATTAACAAATTTATTCAATGTTAGAAAAGTGAACGTAATAGTTTGAAAATTTGATAATATAAATGAAATTAGACTTTTAATATATTACTAAGTTATATATCTTCACTGAACTACGGATAATTTGATATGAACTTTTTTCTTTAAAATAAAATATAATAAGTTTGATACGATATCTAATTGTTTCTTTAAATAATTTGTATTTCAAAAGCTGATTAATTAATTAAGTAATATTAGTCATTGTAAAGAGGATTTAAGTTAGAATTTGACTAAAGGAGTAAATTTGGTCATTAGGAAACTTTTTAGACTTTAAAGAGAAAGAAAATATTTTCTTATACTTCCAACATCATGGGATACAACATTCACATTATCATTTTTTAACATGCAAAATTGGACCAACAAGAATAACATTTTTGACTTTATATTCTTTTTTATTTTATTTTTTATTACTTTGATCTTAAAAATATACTTCTTGTTTAAAGACATTCAACAACGTGGCGATAATTAAAATAGTAGTTAGCAATTGTGAATGAGAATGGGAATTGTGGGGTATTTCTCAAATGAGGAAGGGGTTGCAGACATAGAAAACATTAGTGGCGATTATTTGCCATTTGGCGAATGTCGCATGTCGGCGACCTCTGAATTGGGGAATATTTTTCACATATTAGATTGACCCTAAGGCCCTACATTTATTAATATTGGGTCCAAATCCCGGGCCCATCGCCCATCAGTTTATTTAATTTTTCCATTTCTTACACATTATCGCCAATGGAATATAAATTTTGGTCCCCATAAATATAAACCATTCGCCTATAATTTCTAAGCGACCCCAAATCGACGGCCTATATTCGCCAATCATTTTATACATATGTTTGTATAGGTGGCCACAAATTTTCCTGGCACTTTACGGATGCGTGTCTCTAACCGCCGTAATTTAGCCAACTTTATTAATCACGTGAAGGTATTGGACGACCCATAAGCACCCCAGAAATAAAAAAGACGTGTTATAATTATGCAGGCTTTGCCAAATAATTTTATACCCAATACCTCCCGCCGAATTCAGCCAAATAAGGATTAGTATAAAAATATTCTGATATCTCTATGGTATCTCTACATTTGATCGATAGTGAAGATTCAGAAGTTTCACACTATTGAATGCAATTCTATATTGTATTAGCGAGTCACAACCGTATTGCTGCATTTTAATTTGAAGCAAAGGTAAGTGATACTTATTCTATGACTCTGTGATTTTGAGTTCATTTATATTATTCTGAAATAGGTTTGCAAAAATGGGATTTCTTTTCCCTTTCAGCCCGAAATACACCGCACATTGTTGATCTGTGCTCATCCAACGGTCACTGGCACTATTGTACTATCGTGGGTCCCATTAACTTTTAGATTGTCATTTGATGTCACTAGGACATGTGTGAGTGTCACTTAATCATTTTAAATTAAAACTTCAGCTTATCAGTTATTACATTTAATAAATGTTTAGATTTACAGTGTAGTGTGATTTAGATTTTAATTCAATTATTTGTATCTTTATTATAATCCCACATCAATATAACACAATGACAAATTAAAAATAGAAACTTGCTTTGTTTCTGGACTGATAAAGAAACTTACTCATTTTAAAAATTCAGAATCTTAGTCTTCAGATTTAAAAATGGAAGTACTAATCCATCGCTTAAGCATATACTTAAATGTCTAATACATAGGTAAAACAACTTATTAAAATATTGTAATCACATAGAATTCTAAGAATCATTTTTTGTACCCATAAAAAGAAAATTGAAATGAACTTGGAAAATTATTATTATTATTTTTTCATAAAATTACATTGTACAGTAAAAATAGAAACCTACTAGGCAACTTCTTATCGGTATAAAAAAAAGGTAAAACTTTGCATGTCCATTGTCAAAATACCAGGGTAACGGGAATGGGTAAACTAGGGAATCAGGGACCTTCATCTTCGCTTTCATCTGAGTACAATTTTCCAGAGAAGATAATCTTTGAGAATTCATCAAGCCATGTGTATTTTGAATCATCAAATTCATCAAGGTAAAACCATTTCTAGAGAAAATCCCTCCCAAGTCATGCCCATTTCCTGTGTTGTGTTAGTTGCTCATCATTGAGGTTCAACAGAAAGGGTTGTTTATCCACATTTCTTCCTGGTACCAACAACTTGTGTATATCTCTTGGCCAAGCACTCCCCACCCCTAATTTATATCTCTTGGAAAAAAATAGAAATATTGACAACGTCCTTAAGGAATTTCTCTTTAAAAACCTTCCTCAAAAACATCAGCATATCCACCTTCTGTCCTCCCAGGTCGAGGAGAGACACAAAAAAACATGGATGTAATGTCCGTGTAGACGTGGTATCTGTCAACATTCTCAAGGAACTCTCGACCCAATAACATCAACACAACAAAATTTATAAAAGCGTCGCCATAAACCTCCCTACAAACTGAGATATTGCCCAAAAAGGACCTCTAGTCATCTGGGGATGTGCACCTCAAACAAATTGGTGTATCCCTCTTTAATTATTAATAGCCTAAAGACCTAAAAACCTAAACCTTAAAACTAGAGGCATAATTTATTCCACCAACAGCTTTGACTCTTTATCTACCAAAAGAAAAATGAAGAAGAAAGAAGTCAGATTGTCTATAAATAGCCCTGACCCCTTGATTGATAGTAGTGATCATAGATACATAGAAATTAATAATTATTCTTTCTTTAATCATATTTAATGCATTTTCCATAAATGCATTATGCATATTATATGTGTGAGATTTAAATCCACTGTCCTTAATCTTTCATATCTAAATGTAAATCTTTCCCATAAATGCATGCGTACTATTGACAGTTAAAGATGAGAGTTGAAGAATTTCACTGACAAGGCATTTATTTCATTTTGAGTTATGAGTTACAAGTTGCAATTGAACTATCCACCATCCACGTAAACAAATAACCAGTAGTAATCAATGATCATGGTTATGATGCACTTTTTAAGGCTTGATATGTGCCATCATTCCAGTGACTTCCTATAAAAGTTGGTTTCCTTCCAAAATTTGGCCCGAAATTATAATTCAGCCATTGATCTAGGATGATCAAATGGTCTCAAATAATACATTTAATAATATAAAACAATGGGTATTACTAATTAGGTTATGTGTCCATGTGCGATCAGTTATATTCACAACAAATAAAGGCAATATTCATTGGACATGATATTGCAATAATTACAATGTTATGTGTAATTATTCTGATGGCTTCTTGGAAAACTATGTTTCCTTCACGAAATTGGGCTGAAATTAAACTTCAACCATTGATCTAGGATAATCAAACAGTCTCGAATAAGACATTTAATATTAGTTGGCGTTGGCCCACATGACACATTAACAAGTCCCTTCTTTTGAAAATTGTCAAATAAAATATTTATTTTTCCCATAATTAACGATAGATTAGCCAATAAAATAAATATATTTTCAAATGATACATAAAATTCTCCAGTACAAATATTCGCCTCATATATTATATATTTTCCCCCACATTAATTTATAATTAGCCAGGATTTTATGGAATTTTCATTCGGCAGGAAAAAAATTTCCTACGCTTTTAAATTATTTTCCTAATTTGGGAAAAAAATTTGCCATCATCAATAAAAAATTTCTCCTAAATTAATGTACGATTCGCCAAGATTTTACAATTTTTCCTAAGAGGGGGATTCTTAAAGTTATCCCTAGTTGCAGATGGGGATGAATATGACAATGATAGGAATGAGGGTCTTACGAGTGTAGATTTAGATTTTCTTGGTGTTTCTATGTGGGTGGATTTGGGGTCTCCCACTTCTTTTTCTAAGGAGGATGCAGTTTGTTGGGCATTTCTTACCCATTAGGAGTTGTAGGGAGTCTTTCTGAGCTTTTTGGAGCTAACAATTTAATTTTTGGAGTTGATACTTTTGTTGTTGGGGTCTCCACACCTATGGCTATCATTGCGCCTTTGGATTTTGGAGAACCTAGTGTCAACTTTGGTGCTTAAGGCCCCATTTGTTTCTCGGAATTGGAATTGAGTCAAAACCTTATTATCACAAAATCAAGTTTTGAAATCCCAGTTTTGCATCTTGAGGAATTGGAATTTGACTCAAAACCTTATTATCGCAAAACCAGGGTATGATTTCTAATTCCACCTATTTAGTGGGAAGATGATGCCACTCATTTTGGTATCTAAACCCGGTTTTGCTTGACGAATCCGGAATTGTAATTTAGGGAAACAAACAGCGGATTTGCAAAAACGAGAAGTGTCACTCCCAAAAATGGGAAGTGTCACTCCCAATTCCGTGAAACAAACGGGGCCTAAAAGATATAGTTTATGCATCTTAGTGATGGTGGAAAGATGACCACCATCTTTGGTGAGGGTGGATCTTTACTCTAATTTTCACTAGTTACAACCCCTATTTTTTGTGGAGGGTTTCTTGATGTTTGGAGTGCAGTAGAAAGATATGGAAATCCTCTATGCTATTCTGTTAGGCTTCTATCTTCAATTTTTTGACTTTATCTTTGAAGGCTACTGCCATAGGTGACTTTTATGTGCAACTTTTTATTCTATGTACATTTGGTAATTAATCTAGGTGACATGTTTTACAGTTGACTCTCGTCGGAGTTTTTCTTCTATTTCTTTATTTCTCGTAGTTTAAATATATGTCTATTATGTTTCAACTTGATGTTTTGAGATCATCTTCAAGGCTACTACTCTATGATTTTAGTGGTTTGAGAACATAATTTTGCTTTATTTTTAGGTTCTTCTCTAGGTTGTGGTTTTTTTTCTTTTTGTTGTGAGGTTTCCTTGGTGCTTGCAAGAATTCTTATTTAGATGACATAGAGGAGTTTTTTCCTCACACTTGATCTTCCTTTTTCCAATGTGTTCACCCATCTTAGTTGTTTGCCCACTTTTTTCTCCTTGTTTAGCTCTTTGATAAGATTTTTGGGTCAAATTTGTGGATGGTATGTTTATTGTTAAAAATAACTATATTGTGTGGCGTATGACACATTTTTCTTCTTTTTCATTCATATTGTTTGTAATTTTCTTTTATTTTTTCAATTTGATTTCCTCAAGTGTTTCTTGGCAAGTTTCAAATTGTCTATTTTTGGTTAAGAATATATTTTGTCATTGTTGAAGAGAACTTTTTCTACTCAAGGTTGAGTGGCTTCCTTTTCTATATCACACTTTTTCTCTATTCAGGGCCTCTTTTAATTGTGATCCTTTATTCTCTCAAGTCTCCTATTGAGGTTGAGAACTCTCTTATAAAGGAAAATATCTTACTTATTTATCCTATTGAGTTGGAGAATATATGTGTGGAAGAGGTTTTGTTCTATTACCATGTTTATCGTTCTCCTTTCTTTTGTTTCGGGTTGCAATATGGTTGATGTTGGCCATAATCCAAAAGGGAGCTTATGAAGGCATATCTAGAAGGTTATGGGAGCTTTTCTAAAACAAACAATTTTGGTTATGGAATAAATTCAAGACATTTTGTTCTAATTGGAGGTCATGGGTGTTCGTCACAATTTTTTTTTAAGAGGCTAAAACGTAGACTTATTGTAGTTTTGGATTTTCTTGATTTACATCTTTTAGGATATTGTATTTAAACTATTTATTGGGATGTAGTAAAATTATAATTTATGTTTTGTAGCTTGTTTTGGGGGTTTTGAAATCCCTTCAAAATCAATTTGACTAGGGTTTCAATGACCCTTCAAAACCTATTTTTACTTCAATAAAAATAACACGACAGTAATATAAATGAAATTGCAGATATTTATTTGACTATAATGAAATCTTATAAATAGTTATGCATAATAACAATTTCAATTCAGTTCATAAATTTTATCTTTTCACAATATAAAATTAGAATTATCATTTTATATATGATACAATCATCTAAAATATTAAGTTAACAAGGTAATTATATATTTTTGCAATGATTGTTTAATCATAATTTTATTTCAAAATTTTAGTGCAATTATATGTTGGTTAAAATTGGTTTCTCCCACTCTATTTATTTGACCTCCCTCTTCTTTCCCCTCTCCTAGAGACTTAGTTCCCCCCTCTCCTTCCATGTACCCTTTATCTCCTCCCTAGACCATGTATTGGGCCAAAGTTTCCCCCATCTTTCCTCTTACTTGAAGAGCATAAAATATTTGGATGTGGGGACCATCAAAAAAACTAGTAGGAGATCTAATAGGGGCATTTGGCAGGCAAAAGAAACCAAATATATTGAAAATAAGAGCCAAAGGACTCTTGAGCAGTCACGCTCAAAAAAATTATTTTAATGATCATCCTCTCTTGGAACACAAAGGGAATAAATAGCCCCCACAAGAAGATTATTGTTAAAAATATGATAAAGGATCTCAACCTTGACATTATTCTTCTGCAAGAAGCCAAGATGTCAAGGGAAGGGTTTCTCAAAATTAGTAAGTTTATCTTGTTAGTTTCCCATGCTAACACTATGGATCTGGATGTGGCGTCATGTGGGATGGCTGTGTTATGGAAACCTAATAATTTGCTTGAATCCCTTTTGTTGTGGTCTAAAAATACTCAACACCTATCTTTTATGAACAACAAATATATCTTTAAGTGGGTTCTCACTAATATCTATGCACCTAATACTGTCAATCTAAGAAAGACCTTCTAGAATGATATTATTCTTACCCATTCTACCTTCTCTAATGATTAGTGGATTGTGATGGGAGATTTGTACTCATCTCTCTTTCAATTAGAAAAATTTGAAGGTTCCTCTGACTTCTCAGACTCAATGCAAGATTTTAACAACTTCTTGGCTGGCGAGAACCTTGTCGATCTTGATCTTCAGGAGAATAAATATACTTTCTCTAACGTGTAATCTCATGATCACTATTTTCTAATGTCTTATTCCTTAGACATCTATAATGACCATTTCATTTCGTCCATTAGTAGATTCATATATGACCATAATCCCATTTTCACGAAGTCAGATCCCAGAATTATGAAGGAGGCATACCTCTTCTAGTTAGAAATAATCTGGACATACAAATTGTATTTTCATTCGCTTCTTTCTAACTGGTGGCAGGTGAAAGATAATGAAACTCCTATGTAAAGAATTTCTAAAAAATTGAAATGTCTGAGGTCTAATCTGAAGCCCTGGAAACAATTTACTTTTGGGAACATTTTGTCTCAAAATATCAAACATGTTGGGATAATGAAGTATAGTCTTTCACCATATGGCAGAAAGTCACCATACGGTGAAGAGAATGGAAAAGAGGAGTCACGTATGGCTTGAAGGGAAGAGGAGTTCCCGTACAGCAAGGAGACTCCCGTACAGTGAAGGCTAGAGGTACAGTGGAGTGATGTCGTACGGATGGAATGTTGCGAAGGTTAGAGGTAAAAGGTCCTAGAGGTAAAAGGTCTCTCAAAGGTAAAAGGTCACCCAGAGGTAAAAGGTCCCGGAGGTAAAAAGTCACCCGGAGGTAATCACCCAGAGGTAGTCACCCGGAGGTAAAAGGTCCCAGAGGTAAAAGGTCACCCGGAGGTAAAAGGTCTTGGAGGTAATCACCCAGAGGTAAAAGGTCACCCGAAGGTAAAAGTGTCAAAGGGAGTGTCCGAGGTGAAGGGAGTGATCCGATGGTGAAGGGACCATCGACTGGAGGAGTGCCAAGGCTGCTAGTAACCGTTTCATAGAGCGAAAGTTGTTCTACCAAATTCTATAACGAATCACAGAGTGTATAAATATCTATGGGATTCGTTAGGAATGAAGGGCTGTATGGTGAAGTGTGAGGTTGATTGTAATGACAATCTGAGCCTCTGAGCCTATGCAAGAATTCATTGTTCATTGTATGTAATATTGATTATTGTAATACAAAGAGTTGGTCAGGTTCTTGTGTGGTGGGTTTTTACCTAAAATGGTTTCCCATGTTAAATCTGGTCTCATGTGTTTATCTTTTGTGCATTATTGTGTTTTCTCTATTCTTTGCTTTCCTATGCATCTCAGTAGTTTGAACTTGATATTATTTCTCCTATAAGTTGACATTTGGAAAGCGG
>MU223707.1:3291444-3303707 GCA_018584345.1 Thuja plicata | reverse complement strand
CTCATGTGTTTATCTTTTGTGCATTATTGTGTTTTCTCTATTCTTTGCTTTCCTATGCATCTCAGTAGTTTGAACTTGATATTATTTCTCCTATAAGTTGACATTTGGAAAGCGGTTCCGCAAGTAGATTTCCTAACAAGTGGTATCACAGCTAGACCCATTACCAATTACCATTATTCTGTTGGATAGGGTTGGTTGTTTGGGTAGGGTTGATCGTTGGTGTCAATTTGGTTCTAGTGGGAGTTCATGAAGTGTTGTTCTTGCAGTCAAGATGGTGGGTACATTAGGGAGAATAGAAATTGAAAAGTTTAATGGCACAAACTTTGAGTTGTGGAAATTTAAAGTTGAAGATATGTTGGTAGACCGAGATCTATGGACTACTATGTCTGGGAACAAGCCTTCAGGAATGAAGCAGGAAGATTGGGATCTGGCAGATTGAAAGGCGAGAGGAATGATATGATTGACACTGGAAGATAGTGTTCTGTTAAACATCTATGAGGAGAAAACTGCACATTCTTTGTGGAAGAAATTGGGAGATATTTATCAGGGAAAATCCTTGGTAAACAAGCTCTTCCTGAGAAAGAAATTGTACTCTTTGAAGATGGATGAAGGAACTGTTGTGGCTGGTCATTTAAACAAGTTCAATATGGTGATTGCACAATTGACATTTGTTGGTGTGTCCATAAGTGAAGAGGAGTGTTGCATGTTGTTGTTGAGTTCTTTGCCTGATTCATGGGACCATCTTGTGATGGCCATTGGAAGTATGACTACTCAGTTTAAAATGGATGAAGTAGTTTCCGCACTTCTGTCGGAGGAGATGCAAAGGAGATCTTCTGAGGTGGCTAAGGAGGCTCTTTCTATTCGAGACCAATCGAAGGACAGTGACAAGAAGAAATGAAAAGTGAAGTGCTGGATTTGTGAGCAGACTAGTCATATCTGAAAGGATTGAAAAGAGAAGAAGGGAAAGAAGAAAGTGGAGAGTTCTTCTGATTCTAAGTCTTTTGATAGTGACGGTAAAGATGCTACCGGTGCTACTTTGGCTAATCGGTCATCTGATGATGACTGGTTGGAATAATTCAATCTTCATGTGGAAGATGGTGGTCACAATGCCATGTGTGACTCAAAACTACAGAACAGTAGGATTTGTTGGCAGTGACGTACGTGCCATATGTAACTCTTCACCATAGTTTAGTGGGAGTTGTTGGCAGTGATGTAGTAAATGGTCTTCATCAATATTGTAGATGGTGGAAGGTGAGATCTTGATATGAAAGAAGGATCTTTTCACATTTGCTAAAGTACTGATTGGAGATGTTTATCTTCATGTGACTGAAGATGTTGACATCTTGAGCACTCAACTGGGTCCTTGGTAAAGGTGTGGATTCTTCTTTCATGTTAACCATGTTGAGTAACTCTGTATTTCATCAAGTGGGAGATTTTTGGGATAATTAAGTATGGTCTTTCACCGTATGGCAGAAAGTCACCGTACGGTGAAGAGAATGGAAAAGAGGAGTCACGTATGGCTTGAAGGGAAGAGGAGTTCCCATACGGAAAGGAGACTACCATACGGTGAAGGATAGAGGTACAGTGGAGTGATGTCATATGGCTAGAGTGTGGCGAAGGCCAGAGGTAAAATGTCTCGAAGGTAAAAGGTCTCCCGGAGGTAAAAGGTCACCCGGAGGTAAAAGGTCCCGGAGGTAAAAAATACCCAGAGGTAGTCACCCAGAGGTAAAAGGTCCTGAAGGTAAAAGGTCCCAGAGGTAAAAGGTCACCCGGAGGTAAAAGGTCCCAGAGGTAATCACCCAGAGGTAAAAGGTCACCCGAAGGTAAAAGTGCCGAAGGGAGTGTCCGAGGCGAAGGGAGTGATTCGATGGTGAAGGGACCATCGACTGGAGGAGTGCCAAGGCTGCTAGTAACCATTTCATGGAGTGGCAGTTGTTCTACCGAATTCTATAACGAATCATAGAGTGTATAAATATCTGTGGGATTCGTTAGGAATGAAGGGCTGTATGGTGAAGTGTGAGGTTGATTGTAACAATAATCTGAGCCTCTGAGCCTGTGCAAGAATCCATTGTTCATTGTATGTAGTATTGATTACTGTAATACAAAGAGTTGGTCAGGTTCTTGTGTGGTGGGTTTTTACCTGAAAGGGTTTCCCACGTTAAATATGGTCTCATGTGTTTATCTTTTGTGCATTATTGTGTTTTCTCTGTTCTTTGATTTCCTATGCATCTCAGTAGTTTGAACTTGATACTATTTCTCCTATAAGTTGACATTTGGAAAGCGGTTCCGCAAGTAGCTTTTCTAACAAAACAAAGGAGAAGCTTGAAGAGGTCCATAGCAGGATTTAGAAAAATGGTTTGGATTCCCTCTTGCAATAGATGAAAATATTTCAAAAGAGGACCTTCATAATATCATCAACAATGATGAGACATTCTAGAAACAAAGATCGAGAATCCAATGGATCATAGAAGGGGATAGAAATACCAAGATCTTTCATCAGTGAAATTTGAAACATAAAAAGAGGAATTCCATAAGAGAGTTAATTACCCTGATGAGTGTCTCTTTGTTCTCTTTTGTTGAGATGGGAAATGAAGATGTTATATAATTCTGTTTGATTCTCAATCAAGTACCCAATGTGTATCTCAACTCCTCTCTTGTTTGTGACTCCCTGCTAGTTTGCATTCCTCACATTCTCTCCCTTAAGGATGCTAGGGCTATGGAATTCTCGGTCACCCATGAGGAAGTTAACATGGTTACTTTATTCTTAAGTCCCTATAAAAGCTTCAGGCCTAGATGGTTTCCCCCTCAACCGTTTCTTAAATATTGGTATATTGTAGGCTGTGATATCTTCTCGGCTACTAAGGAATTCTTTTCTTCAGGTGCTATCCTTAAAGAATCGGATAATAATTTCATTGTCTTGATACCTAAGGTGGTGGGTGCTAATAAGATGACATAATATAGACCCATAAGTCTCTCCAACAACATCTATAAAATTCTATCAAAATTAATTGTTAATAGAATTAATCCATACGTTGACAATCTAGTCCATTTGTGATATTGCTATCAGGATTCAACTGTGTAGTTTTTGAGTCAAACTCATTGACCCATAATTAATGAGTAGTGGTTCACATGAACCCATCTCTCATGAGAATGAATGGAACACTTAGCACTCATTGGAGCTAGGTGATTCTTTTCTTCTGAATTGTTATTGAATCCTGATAGCAATATCACAATTTGACTTGTGGAAAAATATCTCCTACTTATCAATCTAGTCCATCTTAATCAGAAAGGCTTTTTTCCTAGGAAGAAAGATCAATAATGTTATTCTAACTGTTCATGAGGACATGGACTCTATTGAAGTAATTAAAAAGGAAAGTATGATATTGAAGCTATATATTCAGAAGCCTATGATATGGTGTCATGGGATTTCATCTCAGTTATTCTTAGAAAAGTTGGTTTCGATGGGAAAGTTATTGCTCTTATTGAGTTCTTTTTCCACTCACCTATGTATTTTGTGCTAGTCAATGACTCTCCCAAAGGTTTTTCCTCTTCTTCTAGAGGTCTTTGTTAAGGTGATCCTCTCTCTCCCTATCATTTTATTATCGTGGTAGATGCTCTTGGTAGGAATATCTCAATATTTATTAAAACTAGTCATCTAGTTGGGTTTAAGCTATCCTTGGCTCCTATTGTGTTGTCTCACCAATAGTTTGTCGATGATGCTCTAGATTAATTTAGTCGTGGCCACTATTTTGGAGTATCAATTGTTGGAAAAAGTTTCTTTAGAATTGTGCTTTTATGTCTAGCCAAAAACTGAACCTTCATAAGAGTGCTTTATTTTTCTTCAACATCCCTAGGAAGATTCAGAAAAGAATTGCCTCCATTCTCTATTGTTAGATTTCTAATTTTCCTTCAAACTATCTGGGATTGCCTCTGTTGGTGGGTAAAGTTGACAATGCAGTGTGGGTGGGGCTTCTTGAACACATACAATCTAAATTGGATTCTTGAAATGGTGTGCTGGTTCCAAAAAGGTTTTAAGATTCAATAGTTACCAATACACTCACTACAAGTTCTAAAGAGTTTCCAACTCCAATTATCAAACCCCATGAATGATTGACCAACTAATAGGGATTAAAAAAAACCCCCGCACTTTTGGCTCTACAAGACCAAGCTGGGTAAACCTAAGTTTAGTATAATACTATACTTATTACACACATCTCTAAATATTAGAAATATATTATCCATTGGGTAATACTCTCAATTTAAAACCTATTATATGAATGACATAAAATTGCTAATGATCTAGGACTTAGAATTTTATTGCATTAAAATAACATCACTTCATGTAATCCAAAATCAGACTTATTATAATGATCCTTATGCCAACCTTCTGAACTTATGAATTAATTTTAAGCATTTTAATGGATCTTTGATCAAAGTTTAGAATTAAAACATACATATATGAAAAATTTGGAATGAATTGAATAAAAACTTTGAATTATTAAATTCAAAACTCATAAAACCAACATAGAGGAGAGTACCAAATATGGATTATATTTTCGTAACCTTAGAATAATTATCTTTATACATTGATTTTTTCACTAAAATAAGACTCAAAAGAACTGAAAAATCCAATACTAAAATCTAATTTCTTTGTATAATTTTATACAAGGCTCATTACATTTGTTAAACTTGACTGAGGTTGAAATAACTCTTATGAGTTCAAGAGAAAAATTTGCATGCATTCCTAAGTGATATTGGAATTCCTTTTATAGAACAAGAATTGAAACAAGATATGGATAAGTTAGGAAAAAATAAATAACTCCTTGACAACAACAAAGCCCAAGAAAAGAATATTAAGTCTTCAAATTTGTAGTGTGAGTAGTTGGGCATCAACAAAATTACAACTAGCACTTTTGTTTGGAGATAAATCAAATACAATTTTTTTGGATCACCTAGGGTACCCACATATTTTGAAGGAAAATTAAAGGTACCTATTGAGATAATTGTCCTCCTTGTGAACATGCTCAAGTTCCATGTCAGTAACTATCCATAGAAAGACAAAATTGATGGAATTCAAGTGTAGAAATATATTTTCCTTTATTAAATTCCATCACCCATCTGGAAAATTCCCTATCTGATAGCCAACCAAAAATTTTAATAGTCTCTAAATGTTCAACTGCCCCATTCTGACGAGCATCAGTTATAACCATCACATCTACAATAAAATTTACAAGGTCTACCTTAGCTATAAAAACATGGTCAAGTGTTAGAAATTATTTTCATTATGTTAAGTATTGTCATTGATGTTAAAAAGAGAAGTAATTACTATCAAAATTACTATCAGAAAGAAAGAAGAGTTATCGTAATATAGAGGTAAATTATGGGAAGCCAACCATTATTGATTGTAAGGAAAATCATGTTGCAGCTGACAAGTGAAAGAACATAAAAAATATTTATGGGAAGATCGAGATTAAGTTTTTGATTAACCCTAAGATCAAAGGTCAGGAATGTAGGATAAAAGAAGGATATTTAAAGATAAAATTATTAAGGAACAAATAAGAGAGAGAATTGTTGAAGAGAATAAGTTATGAGGATGATTTTGAGCAAAAAATTTATTGAAAAGTAGAGAAGAACGGAGAACAAAGATTTTGAGCTTGGGATTTTAAAAAATTTAGTAGAGAGTGAATACAAGTCATTATTATCTTCTAAAGAATCCTAATAATTTCTACAAGGTATTGTAAAATCTCTTAATCAGGTAGTCTCTAATAGGGCTGGTAAGCTCATATTGTATGAACTTTTGAAAATCCTTTAATAGGGTGAATCTCACATAGGGAGGATTAAATCTCTTAACCAAATACTTATAACAAAATTAAATATCCACTTAGCAATGTATCAATCACTCCTAATGGGGTGAGTCAGTCGGAAAGTGACATACTATAGCCCTAAATTTTTTCATCTGCATTGAAGAGTTATGGGTATCATCGCCACCACATTTTTCCCCTCTGACCAATGGATTTTGCGTGATGAAAAATCTGATTGTTATGTGTGTGTGAATCTAATTATGCATTTACTGTTATTTAATTTATGATTTTAAGTTAAAACATATCTGTTATACTATGGAATCTATCAGTTAAATTTATTAATAGTTGATGGTTAATTGATTGAAGTGCAAAAGTATTAGAAGTTTTTTAATACTTATTAATCCCCCTCTCAGTACCTAATCTTTCCAATTAACAATTGGTATTAGATCTTGGTTTTCTAGAGAGAAGTCTAACAACTTGTGAATATATTTTGGAGTATGGAGAGATATAAGAGAGAGAAGAAAATGGAAGAAGTGTTGGATGAATCCTTAAAAAAAAATTTAGATCTAAACAAGAAGTTGAGACCCTCTTTCGCCAAAAGAAAGGAACTATAAAAAATGTTGCAGATAACAATGAAGCACTATCGGAAAATTGTATGAACATTGAGGAAGCTGATGCATAAGCTGAAGATTTGATGGAAAGGAGAACTACCCTAGAATATGATCTAACTTAATTCCAAAAAGAACTTGAAAGTCAAGGTATAAGGATGACTAAAGTATTGGAAAATATACGAACAACAGAAGATGCCCAAAAAGACCTTGAAACTAGAAAAAAAAAATCCTAAGAAATCTATCGAGACAAAGATGTCATTATTCTTAGGTTACCACCAGAGAAAAACACACTAAATGAATTTTTGTATGGTACAAATGAAGAAAATAAACTAATACTTACTGAAAATGAAAATATGAGACAAAAAAGTTAAAACTTTGAAGAACAATCAGAAAGTTGAGAAAGAGGTTTACGAAAGAGTCACTATATTTGAGAAAATCATAGTGAAGGTGGATGAACAATTGAAAAATATAAGAAGAATAAGAGACAAAATTGACATAGGATATATCAGTGACAGTAAATTTGAAATTGGTGAATCATCAAAATTTGTAACACAAAATCCATCACAAGAAACAAAGGAGCCTATTGGTACACATGGTAAAACACTTACATGCTACAACTATGGAAATTTTTGTCATACATAAAATGTTTGTAGAAGAAGATCGGTCAAAATTTCAAGAGGTACACATTTTCATGGATCTTACTACAATTGTAATAACTTTGGACATCGGGAAAAACAATGCAGATCAAGAGAAAATAATACATCATCAGAAGGAAGCATTGCAGGTTACTGTTACACATGTAGTTAATATGGACATAAATCTAAACATTGTAGAGTGAAATATTCAAGAATAAATTTAGGACCATGGATATTAATACAAATGGCATGTTTTATTTTTCATAAGTACGGTAATATTGCACAAAACTATTCGCACTGACAAGACAAAAATTACTAACAAGACATAAATGAAAATAACAGAGGAAAAATGATAGTGAATCAAGATCAAATGAAGAATGACATGAAGAATATTTTGGTCAATAAGGGAGAAACCAATGATATAAAAGATAACCCTCAAACCCCAAGTGTGGAGGATTCATCATCAAACTAAGCAAGTAAGTATTTCTTAGGGACCTAAAATAAATTGTTAAATGTATTTGTCCCTTTATGAAAGGTTATGATTGAATGCTATATCATCATGAAAATGATGTAGTAGAAATTATACTTAATTAGTTAGTAGTAGACATTATTCATTTATCATTTAGAAGATATATAGTTATCAGTGAATAAGTTTATTTATTCGATAGAAGGAGTGACTATCGGTAGAAAAGTTACTATTGAGAGAATTTATTATCATAATAGCCACTTGGAAACTTTTCAATTTATAAATATGTGTTGATGTTATTGAATTTCTACCCTACATTTTTTAAGCAATCGTTTGAATAGAAACCTAGAGAGTCTAGAGAAATTTATTGAAAAGTATTATCAGTGAGAATTATTGCAAAAGTAATCTTGAGTATTTTCGTGCCCTATCTAGTAGAGTTATAGGAATTTCCTAATGAAATTATTAGTGGAAGTTGGAAGTTTTCAAGAGTAGTTTGCAGAACGAGATGACATCAATTATTGAAAATCATGTAGTTGTGAGTATCAATGATTAGCCAACCCTTGAGTTTAAGTTGTGCCCCCCAAAAAATAGAAAAGGATAACACTAGAGCCCTATCATCGTTAATAGAGAGGGTAATGTTTATTGAATATATTAGAACTTTTATTCACAAAAAATAATATAATTGGGTGAAGCAAAAATACAAAAGACTTAGTACGATGAAATGTGTGATAATAAAGTAGTGAAGAACAAGAATAAGCACTTGGAGCTTAAAAGAATAACACATTTAATATTTATTCCTAGAGTTCTCAACAAGGAATGGATTAGATACATTTAGACATGAGTACATGATGAATTTTAGTGGTTAGATGGAGACAATCTAGTTAGGATAACAAAAACACCTAATTCATATTTTCACCAATTTACTGGCCAAAGGAAAAGAATGTACCGTACGAGTGAGAAATATGGAAGAGATGAGGAAGATAAGTGAAACATCTAAGGATGAATGTGCAATGAGAGTTGAAAAAGTTAAGGATTTGGAAACATTGTTTGAAACAATGATTGTTGATTAAAAATTTTATCAGTCAAGTTGACTTAACAACACACTAGATAGTGTTGTGTATGTAGCCTATGAAATAGAAAAATTGGGGAAGAACTATGATTTATCACAAATGGGTCAAAACTAACTAATTTCCAACATGAAACAACTGACGAAAGATCACAAACAAGAGGTTAAATTCAAATCATTACTTATGTTTTTGTATTTCTATGTTAATAATTTATTTTTGGGTATAGGTGAAGTAGAATGGAGTACAAATAGACAAGTTATTTATCAGATTAATTATTATATTGAGAAATTAGGAGATGGATTCAATAAGATCGTCTAGGGATCCTTCAAGGAGATTCAAACCAAAATGCAAGAATGCAATCAGATACCCGCATCAGTAGTAGAAAAGTATAGTAATTCTATTTGTTTTCTGGTAGATAATGACACTTGCAGAATTCAACCTTTGGAACGAAGGACATCTTGGGTCCGAGCATTTGGTTATGAATTAACATAGAAAGATATCGTTAGATGGGCTAAATAAATTATGAAGAAACCAAAGGATACTTTTACTAACAAGTTTGGTACATACGAGGAAGTCTACAAAAGAATTACATTGGATATCAAGAAGCCAAAAATCCTAAAGAAGAAAGAACATATGTTGAAGAAGTTAAGAGACAAATATGGAACCGGTGAAGCTCAGAGTAGTACATAGACAGAAGGAAGAGAGGAGCAAAAATTCAAGTTACTAGAGCTCCCTAGCATACGAGTCACAAGGAAAAGGATGAAGAATCGAGATAAACCTATAGAAGTACAAGCCGTACCAAAAAATAAATAGATTGATATGAGTGAAGAAGAAACCATAATATCTACACGAATCACTATCGGTGAAGAAGAAAAAGAGATTGATGTAACACTAAAAAGGAAAAATCCTACAAAGAGGAAAGCATAAGTATCCAAGAGGAGAAAAACTAAAATTGAGACAAAGATACCCCTTTCCTCATTAAATAAAAAATATACAAAAGAAGAGGACACAAGATTAAAAAAAGATATTATCACATTGGGAAAGAGATCAGGATGAAAGAAATTGAGAATTCCTACCAACCCTATAGAAATGGCCAAATATATTACAAATACAAGATTAGTTGGGAGAATCAATCCTTCTATGTTTGCTAAATTTTTAGAGGATGATAAGAAACTTATTGAAGATACCATCATTCAATATTTTTTGAAGTGTAACAAATATCTTCGAGATTAAAGGATATTGTTCCCAAAGAACTATATGATAACATATTGATTAGATGGAATTCAAGGTATCACAAATTTGAGGAACTCCAAACATAAATACTGAAGAAATTTCTACCTAAGATATCGGAGAATGATATAGAAGTGTACATGGATAAGTACAAGGAGTTCAGGATAAAGACATTGATGAATTTAGTTCTAGCCAATGATGAGTCAATACTAGAGTAGGACATCACTGAACTATGGAAGAAAGTAATAAATGAAGGATATAATCAATCCTATTGAGAAGTAGGTACTTCAGGTATTGATGATATATTTATTGTAAGTGAGATTATAGGAAATACACCTAATGCAACTAATACTCCAACAATCATGGATGTAGTTATTATTGAAGATATTATTAATGAACTGGAGAAATCAAATGAGAAAAAAGAATACTTAGAACAAATTACTATTAAAAAGGAAGATGAAAAGTTGGTACAGAGAATAATATAAAAGATAAACCAAGTCAAGAATAGCTCATTGTGTAGGAAACACAACAACCAATTTTACCAGATCAATTATTGCAGACTAGAGAAGAGATCCTACAAGAGATGAAAAATTAGGATGAAGTGTTAAGTGGATAGGAACCAATGGATACTGATAAGGAGACTGATAACAAGAAGTAGCAGGAAACAATAGATACTAGATATCAACAACAAGATACTAGTGGACAACATACAAATGAATAAAAGAGAGATGAAATAGAACAAAAGGATGTAGAAAGGAAAGATGATAAAGAAAAAAGATAAAGATGAGAATAAGGTTCAGAAGGACACTAAAGGTAAGAGGGAACAAGCATTGGAAGAAGAGGAAGATGAAAAAAGAGATGATGGCAATCCTAGGTCTGAGATAATCAAACAGGATCTGAGAAAACTCAAGAAGAAAAAAGGCTAAGAAGAGTATGCAAGCGTTTTGTACAAGAAAACCAAGTAGAATAAGGAGAAGGAAAAGAAGAAAAAAATTATGAAGACACTAGATCTATTTAAAGATCTAAGGCCATATGTAACAGTAGATGAAGAAGAATAATTCTTTTGTAAGTTGAAATCCTACATAGATGAAATGAGTCAATTAGGTAAGTATTTGGAGGATAGACTTACTCGTAATGTGATAAAGAAGCTTGAAGGTAATATTGTGCAACAATTTTTAATGAAGATTGTAGTTTTGAAAGTTGAGTTGTCAAAGGTAATAGACATATTAGAGGAAACTTTGACCAAACCTACAACAATTTATACCAAGATGTGTAATTTTGCATATTTAATGGGAGATATCAATGATAATGTTAAAGGTAATCAACAAGAGTTAGTAGCTCATATCAGTAATCTACAGCTAGGGACAAATTTTATGGGCCATTAAGTGAAATTGAGGGATATTATTTCAAAAGATCAAGAGTTAACAACAAAGAGAGCAAGCCCACATATGCAGATTTTGGAATTGCAAGGTATCATTATGCCACACATTGATATAATTAAGGATTATATTATAATAGAAGAGAAAATAGTTCAAACACCAGAGTAAAGGGTCGTGAACACTCTAAAAGTACTCACTTAAGACATAAAAATACATATGATTTGTTTGAAGGCATTGTAAGATTCTTGGGAATCAATTTTGAATAATACAATACAAAGGTACAAGCTTATCATGGACAAACTATAATCACCTGAATAATTTTATGCCACTTACAAATATCATTTGGCATTGAGTTCCAAATAAGGGGAAGTATTAGTAATAAAAAAAATGGGAAGTAGAAAATATAGGAACTAGAATAAAGGGGAAGTAGCATAAAAAAGAAGTACATTCCAGTATAGAACAGGACATATGACATGTGAAAAAGTTTTTTCCGTCAATTCCAAAGGGAAAGATTATTAGAAATTATTGGAATTATGTTAAGTTTTTTCATTGATGTCAGACAAAGAAGCAATTACTATTGGAATTACTATCAAAAAGAAGGAAGAGTTATTAGAATATTGAGGTCAATTATCGGAAGCCGACCACTATCGATCATAAGTAAAATCACAATGTACTTGACAAGAGGAAGAATCAAAAAATTATTTATGGGAAGATAAAGATTAAGTTTTTTACGAACCCTAAGATCAAAGGTCGGGAATAACGGAAAAAACAAGGAGATTTAAAGATAAAAGGATTAAGGAACATATGAGAGAGAGTTGTTGAAGAGAATAAGTTAAGAGGATAATATTGAGAAAAGATGTGAATCAAAAGAAGAGAAGAATAGAGAAAAAATATTGTGAGTTTAAGGGATCTAGACAAATTTACAAGAAAGAATATACATGTCATTACTATTGTTATACACTGAATTTGCGCCTCTGATCTCAAGCTCTCTTGGTCTTGATAATCCAGTATAACATGGGAATCATCTCAAGGTTGTGGGACCTTATGCTAACCGAGATGAGACCTCCAGGTTCT
>MU223707.1:3238589-3275421 GCA_018584345.1 Thuja plicata | reverse complement strand
TGTTGATTTCAGGTAACACCGACTTTGGATAGTTATAACAGACAAAATATTTAATGAAATTCAATCTTTGTTTTTTTATGCATTAGCTATACATGTCATCTAAAACATATTATGAAATCAGAGTAAAGAAATATTATTTGCATATAGTTTGTTAACGCGGACTAGACCCTAAATTTTCAGCATATTTCAGGAATAAAAAAATGGACTTAAAAAATTAAAAAACTATGTCAAATTTTTTTCAAATTTTTTATAAAAAATTATAAGCCTAAACTTGATCAAATTTTACACATTTCATTAGTTTACATCATCTTCAAATTCTAAACACAAATGCCACTTCTATGTCGTTAAAGTTTACAAATTTGAATGTTGTCATCCTTTTCCTTTATAAAAGTGGGACACAGGTTTGTACTTTTACCCGGTATTGAATGTCCATAGCTAACTCCAACATATCTTCTGTCACTATTTTTGCTCCATCCTGTCCCATAACCTTACTCATACTATACATCATATACTTGAGATAATTGTGGAAGTTATCTAGAGCATATGGTTCATTAAAATTATTTTCAATTTGTAATACTTTCCTCCAATCTCTTAGCATAAACTTAGGAATTGCATTATTTTTCAATACACCTTTATGCAATCTATATTGTATTTTTTCTTCACCTAATTTTATATAAACACTTATGGATTTAGTGGTACAAAACTCCATAAAGCTTGTCCTATCAATTCTTACTAATGAAGACTTATCCTTCTTTCTGATACGCTTTGTGAGTGGACAAAAAATTCTTGCTAATGCTTTAACTAGATCAACATCCACAAAACATTAGGGACCATCAATTTGGCCATGTTTACAACCCAAGGATTACACTCAAAGACTTCCTTCACTTTGTTGTTAAAAACAAATAAAAACAAAGAAGAACCAATGGAACTAGGAGTATCTGGGTTCTTACATTGAAAAAATGTATCCGTCCATGCCTACTCATTTGTTGATAATGCATTTGATATCCCAAATCAATTCCACCCATTCCTCAGAAAATTTATCTTTCTTCTATTTTTTCGTAGTAGCTGGCCTGGTGGAAGTACTCTGTTCTTCCATATTTGTGAGATAACATATTCTCCTAAGAAGAATTAAATATTCTATAGCACACACACTTCTCTAAAACTCAATGAATTATAAAATGAGAACCTCTTTCGTTGTCACATAGAAATCAAAGAAATAATGTTTCATATGTGGATGATAGCTTTGTATGCAACTTTAAAGCTTTTTCATTTACAAACTATCTTTCCATCAACTCAAAATTAATTTCATGTATGTAAAATAACTAAGATTAGTCATGGAAGAAAATGATGAAATCATCAATCTGGTGTTCATAATCGTACAATGATTTTTAAAATGTTTTGAAAAAATTCCACCATGGAACCAAATTGTCTGACATGTTACAAAAGAAAACATTGGTCTAGACCCCACTTGTCACCTTTCAACCTTATTCAATAATAATTAGAGGCAATATCATAACTTAGTGTGGCTTCACATCAATATATCATAACTTGTACTATACCTTTATACCTTGCAAACTAGCGCCAAGCCGTAATAGTCATTCCATAAGATTTCAACTGTCAAATGAAACTACATTATTAACCTATGATCTCATGCTAACATTCATCTCAAAACATCTTTACATGATCATAACCTTAAAAATTTAACAAAAAGGAAACCTGCAAACTCGTGCTAACCATTGACTATTTAACTTGAGACCTGTGGCAGCATCGCACATCATCACAAAAAAATATTATAAGATTTTAAAAGCATTTTCAATGCTGCGAGAAGTATTTTATTTCTTTAGATCAATGTGGTACATCTCTCACAATCTTGCTCCATTGCAAGAAACTTCAAGTCTTTATAAAATTCTTGTGATCTTGTGGTGCCTACATAAAACATTAGTTAGTTTAAAAAACCTTAGGACATGTGGCACCTTTGCACTTATTTTCACTTCAAAGACTTAACCCTAAAAGATTCTTGTGAACATGTGAAGACACAAACTTAACAACTAATAGACACTCCTTCATGATGACAACCGTTAAAACTTAACCATTACTTGTCATGCATTCATGTGAAGGCTATAAGTTAACCACCACACTTACCTAATCACAAGGTCACAATATAAATTACTAACCTGAATTCAAACCTACAACCTTGTGCACACGAATTAATGTAACTATCCATGCAACATTGAAACTGCTTTATGTAACATGACAAAACCCGTACAATATTGCAATACTAAGAACTTAACAACTTTGTAGGATTCCAACCCTTTCAACTTAACTTTTTTAATCTTGCGACCTTGCATGCGACCATTTATAAGACATTGCTAGTTCACATGAATAAACAATTGACCAAATAAGACTTATAAATAAGCGATAAATAATAACAAGAAAATTTGACTTCAACTCAACACCATGATATAACACACAAACCAATAAGAAAAACCAATTTGGACCTCAAGCATTTTTTGACTTCCAACTCAAATGTAAACCTCAATCACTTGACATATGAAATTTTTTTCTCAAGGAGATGCATTCTCAAACCAATCTTGAAGGAAAAAAGTACTTAGCCAATTTTTTACAGCTCAAATAGTAGCTCTGATTAGGGACACTTTTCTTCTTGGAATAAGATGAGAATATCAGAATCTCATGGGTTAAGCGGACCAACAAAAATATAGAGCATAAAACCTAAAACAAAAAAATACACACAAACCCATTTACATTTATACTATTCATGGATGGATTTCATTATTTCAAGAGAAATAATGGTTCGCAAATTATCCATGAACTGGTAATTCCATAGTATCGTCAACCTTTTCTTTCACCAAATATGAGTCTCCCACCCATTTTATGTCAATAATGTATGGGCCTAACCATATATGATCAAATTTTCCATGTCTACCCTTTTCTTCTAATATTTGATTCCACATGAGGACCATGCCATCCACTTCAAACTTTTTGATAATGGTCTTTGTATCATATAAATCCATAAATTTATGCATCTATATTATTTTATTTTGTGGAAATCTAGCCTGAATGTCATATACAAGGTCTAAAGGTACACATCCAATTTCATTTTTTACAGTTACCCTATCAACCCATAATCAAAATCTTATCTTGGAATCCAAAGACTTCTTGTTTTCTTCTAGGACACTATTGGTGATTTTAATCAAGATTTTATTTCTTGATTCAGCTTGGCCATTTCGCTATGGATTGTATAGAAAAGAGTAAGATATCTATATCCCATATTTTTGGTATAATGCATTAAATTAATCAAACTTGGAACTCATATTATTATAGAATATTATTTTCCCAAGGCACCCAAATCTTTTAATAATATTCTCCATCATAAAATCTACCACCACTATGCTTTTAGCTCTTCTAGTAGGGATAGGATCTACTCACTTAGTGAGATAATCAGTAGCCACAAAAATGCATGAGTGACCACCACTTGAATTTCCTGTAATTTTTCCAATAAAATATAATCCCCACACTTGAAATAGTGCTTGAACATTCACATACTTAAGAGGTAAGTTACTAGAAATTTTTAACTTACCTAAAAACCTTTGGCATGCATCATTTTTTTTTACAATTTGATGTGCGTCTTTGAGAATTGTTAGCCACTAGAAACCAAACCTCAACACCTTATGAAAAGTATTGTTTACCCATGTAATTATTGGATGATGTTGGAATTGTCTACTACTGATGTTGTTGGCATCCATGTTTTGTCACTGATGTAAACATATATATCTATGGAAGAAGACTGGTTATTATTATTGTATGATGACTGACATAAGTGTACAGATACTATACAAATGAATCAAAACAAGCAAAGATGGTGATAGGTATAAGGATGTATGATGATCTTATTTTTAAGGTTGCTTGGCTTAATATCATATTGTATGAGTTAGAGATGTTTTGGTGAAGACTGGTTTGTAGACTATGACAGTGATGATTGACAGAGTGAGTCTCTATGTTTTGAATATATCTTAAAAGTGATGATAATTCAGGTTGTGCAAGCTCAAGGGATGACAAAAAATAGGTTAAGGACTATTTTTTATGGGTCACAAGTTGTATGACTATTGATGATGTCAGCTATGACATGTATTATGGAGGATACCTATTTCAGGATGAATTCAGTGATGTAGCATGTATTGTGGATTGTGAGCATTGATTATGGATCTTGGATTACATATGCTATATTGTAATTGATGTATACATGTTTTAGATACCCTTAGTATCTTAACAAGGGGTTAAATAATTCTTTGTATATTGGGAAAGCTTATTTAGATGACCTCAAAAATTATTGTAATAGGGTATATGAGAGATCTTTTCTTTTGAAAATAAGTGTGTATGAAGAGACAGAGAAGTGTGGAAGCTGCAAGCTTGATTGTCTACTGGATGTAGAGAAGAGGATGCATTTATTGTATTTCATTGGAATTGACCAAGCAAAGATAGTTTCTATCATATAGTTCACTAGATTGTATATTTTATATATACACTTTTTTTTTGGATTGTAAGTCCTTGAGGGTGACATTAACCCTCTTTAGGCAATGTTCCTGGATAGTGAGCCCACCATTGTTCTTGAATCCTAACATGGTCTATCCTTTAACAGGGAGTGTATATTGTAATGTTGTAATAAGCTCCTAACATGGCTAAATCTTTTAACATGGATACTATACTCTCACTACATTATTTATGGTTGCTAATTCTCACCATGGTTTTACATTTAACTAGGTTTTTTCAACAACATAGGATTGTGTTCTTGTTTTGGCATTTTTTGTGTTATCATTTGGATGAAATTTTTGTCTATAAAGTTTAATGTTTAGTAATTTGAATCACAATAGATTCAGCCCCCCTCAGTTGTGTTGGTGGATTGTTATTCCTATACATTGGTATTGTAGCTAATAGTCCTTAGAGAGAAAGCTTAACAACTTGATTTGATCTTGAATATGACTTACTATAGGAAGGACAATATGAAGCTTGATCCTAAAAATTTTGACAGTTGGAAGAACAAGATAAGAACATATTTGCTATGTTTGGGAATCGACTACTAGATGATTACTAAAATAAAGGAACAAATAAAAGCTGAGGATGGATTTTAGAAAGATATTGAATATTAAAATAATTTATTTTCATGTAACATGGTCACAAGGGAGTATTAATCATCACAGAGGTAAAATATTTAGATTTTGCACATGAAATTTGGATAATATTGGAAGCACTGTATGAAGGAGATAAGTTTACAAAGTAGGTGAAGTAACAAAATTGGAAGGCAAAGATGGAAATATTGGAAATGAGAGATGATGAGAACATTAGAGAAAATTCATAGAGGATTACTAAAGTTGTTATTTGCATCAAGAACTCTGGAGGTACTTATAGTGAGGAAGAAGTGATTGCAAATATTCTCAGACCCCTGACACCTGTATACAAAACCAAAGTATAATATATAGAAGAGATTATAACTTTGATAGAAAAATTTAGTTGATGGATGTTGATTGAGAAAACAACTACCTTTGATGCCGCAAAATTGGGAGATTCTCTAACTAAAGTTGAGTCAACATTCAAGGTGACTATTTAGATAAACAAAAAGACCTTATCAGGAATTGCAAGCACCAACAATAGTGATTTGAGAGAAGAAATTAGAGAATATGCTGATGAATGGGAACAAATACAAGAAGAAGAAAGAAAGCTAGATGAAGTTGTGGCCCTGATCACTAGAAGAGAAAAGAGAGGTAAGGGTAAATTTTAAGGAAAGTTACCTTTGAAATGTTTTTCATGCAAAAAGATAGGTCATTTTTCATCTCGATGTCCTACAAGGGTTCCAAAGGATAAACCTATCTTTTATAAATCTAAGTATTCAAAAGACAAGGAATATTATTATGCTAGTGAAGGTGTTTCTGATGATGAAGCTATTGACTATGATGAGATTGGATTTGTTTCTATCAAGGATGATGAACCTATACATGAAGAAAGAGCCTTAGTATCTCATGTTTAAAATATATTTGAATGGGTTGTAGAGAGTGGTTGTTCACATCATAAGACTCGAGATAAAAGTAAGTTTATTAGTCTAAAAATATATGATGGTGGTGTTGTAAGATTTAACTTGACAATAATCCTAAGATTATCATTGGAGTTGGATCTATTTCTTTTGATGGAAAAACTAATACTAATAATGTATTTCTTTTTGATGGAATTAAGCATAATTTCTTTATTCTTGAACAACTAGTGGACAAGGTTTATTAATTGCAAATAATTTGATGGGAAATGTTGTATCAAAAGTAAATTAGGGGACTTGATCACGTCTAGTACTAAATCAAGAGGTAATGTATTTGAATTAAATACATCATAGGCTTCTTGTTTGTTTTTGCGAAGGTTGATGACAGTTGGTTATGACATGGAATATTTTTTCATGTTAACTTTGATAATATTGTGAAGGAAAGAATGACTATTTCAGTAAGAGATTTACCTAAGATTGTGAAACCAGCTAACACTATGTGTAGAGAGTGTGTTATGGGGAAGAAGACTAGAAGCAAGTTGAAAATAAAATCTCACTCTATGAAAGGGAAGTTGGATCTAGTACATACAGATCCGTGTGGTCCTACAAGAACAAGATCTTACTATGGTGAGAAGTATTTTATGCTTTTTTATGGCTTTTCTAGGATGATGTGGGTTACATACTTGAGAGAGAATTATGAGGCATTTGACAAATTCAATATATTCAAAGTAAAAATTGAGAATGAAGTGTTTGAGATCAGATAGGGGTGGTGAGTTTACTTCAAACTTGTTTAATACCTATTGCAAATAACATAAAATATACAGACAAAACTATTCTCCTAGGAAACCACAACAAAATGGAATAGAAGAGAAAAGGAACAAAACAATATTAGATGCTGCAAGAACTATGTTGCTTGAAGGAAATGTTTCACATGTTCATCTGAGAGAAGATGTTGGTACTACTGTATACACCTTGAATAGAATTTGGATCAGAGAAGGTAAAAGTAAGACTCCTTATTAATTATGGTTTAATCAAACTCCTGTAAAATAATTCAAAATATTTGGAAGTAAATGCTATATCAAAAGAGATGATGAGATGGGTGAGGTTTATGCTAGAAGTGATGAAGGTATCTTCCTTTGTTATTCTACTAAGAGAAAATCCTATAAATTTTTTAATCTGAAATTGAGGAAGTTGATTCAAAGCGCTAATGTGAGGATAGATGAAAGGTTTCAAATTCAAGACAGAATATATGATTGTGGTAAGATTTTAGAGATTAAGGAGGTCACTACTAATCCTATATAACCTTCAAAGATTCATAATGAGAATGAAGATGAATAACATGAGCTTGCTGAAATTCCTAAGACTCTGAGGTATGTTAAGAAGAACTATCTTGAAGATCATATCATTGGTGATGCCAATAGAGGAATGATGACAAGATCAAAAGTAAGAGATGAAATTTGTATGATTTCTCAATTTGAACCAAAATCTACTCATGAAGCGTGTAGAGATGAATATTAGACTAAAGCTATGCATGAAAAATTAGAACATATAAAGAAAAACAATACTTTGGAATTGGTTCCAAGGCCTAAAAAAAAGAATGTGATATGAACTAAACGGGTTTTTAGAAACAAAATAGATGAGGAAGGAATAGTGGTAAGAAATAAAGATAGACTGCTTTGTAAAGGCTATTCACAACAAGAAGGCATAGACTTTGAAGAGAAGTTTTCTCCTGTCGCTAGAATTTGGAAGTAGTGAGATTATTTCTTGCTTATGCTACACATAAAGAATTTAAGGTACATCATATGGATGTGAAATCTGCATTTTTGAATGGAGATTTGGAGGAAGAGGTATACATAAAGAAACCTGATGGATTTTCTTTGATATAAGATGAAGACATAGTTTGTAACCTAAAGAAAGCATTGTATGGACGGAAACAAGCACCGACAATATGGTATGAAAGACTAGACTGGTATCTACTTTGTCATGGTTTTAGAAAAGGTAATGCATACAGTAATTTTTACTTAAGAACTAGTGAAGATGGAATTCTAATCATAGAAGTTTTTGTTGATGATATAACTTTTGGAGGTAATAATGAAATGAGTAAAAGTTTCTCTAAAGAGATGGAAAATGATTTGAAATGTTAATGATTGGTGACTTGAAATTTTTCCTTGGTTTGTAAGTTAATCAGAAAAATGGTATTTTTATATCTCAGACCAAGTATCTTAAGGAAATGTTGAATAAATTTGGAATGGAAGATTGTAAACCTGTTGGGACACCTATGGTGACTATTTATAAATTTACTAATAATGATGAAAATTAGAGTGATTTTTAGAGAAAGTATAGATCAATGATTGAAGGTCTACAATATCTAACTCACACAAGACCAGTTCTTTCTAATGCAGTTGGACTTGTGATAGGATATAAAGAAGATCCTAAAGAGACATCTTTCTACTATGACAATAATATTCAGATATTTGAAAGAGACAATAGAGTATGGATTATGGTATGAAAAATCTCATGACTTTATTTTACATGATTATACTGATGTTGATTGGATAGGTATTGTGGATGATAGAAAGAGTACAAGTGGAGGAGAATTTTTCCTTGGAAAAAGGATGATTTCCTAGTTAACTAAGAAGAAAGATTGTATAGCTCAATCTACTTCTTAATCTGAGAATGTTGGTGTTGCTATAAATTGTACACAAGTTGTTTGGATGAATCAAATACTGAAGGACATTGGAATAGTTTTTGAATAGCTAGTTGTTATACATTGTGATAATACTAGCATAGTGAATATGTTGAATAATCCTATAATGCATTCAAAGACTAAACATATTTCTGTTAAGTATCATTTCTTGAGAGACAAGCTAGCAGAGAAAGAGATAAGATTGGAGTATGTTAGAAAAAGGAACAAATAGAAGATATACATACAAAACCTTTTCCAAAAGATTCTTTTAAGTATCTTAGAAGCATGCTTGTGCTGAGAACCCATCCCTATGGTAATTAATTGATGTAGGAATGCATCAATCTAGTGGCTTATAGAGCTATATCATTTTATGGACTTAATGTATGGATCTACTCCTCACGAGGAGCGATTGCAAGAACACTACATAACATATTTGGGTGAATTTGCAACTGATTGTTACAAATATGAATATTTTAGAATGCTACATGTTGCAAAATATTGATGAAGAGTTTTGACACACTTTTCTATTATTGTCAAAGGGGGAGAGATTCTATGTAAAAATCCCTACTATTTTAGGGATAATTATGTTGAGGATATTGAGAAGATTGTATTGAGAGAGTAGTTTTGGGTTGATGGATTTTTCCATACATTGTCATCAATGCTAAAGGGGGAGGTTGTTGGATGATGTTGGAATTGGCTACTACTAATATTAGAATAACTAAGAGGGGGGGGGGGGTGAATTGGTTAGAATCATTTTCCTCACAAATTATCCTACAGTCCCAAATTTTTCTAGATTTATACCAAAACAAATTCTATCATATAAATCAGCTCGGTGAAAATGTAATCTATAATGTCAAACTATCAATCAATAGTGTTTGCCGACTATCAGTAATTTAATATTGTGAATACTGGTCTAGGTCAATAAAATAAAGTGTAAAGTAAAATAATAATCCACAAAATTCATGCATATTGACACATATATTTTTAACGTGGAAACCCTACTAAGGGAGAAACCACTTGGGACCGCTAACCCAAAATATTTTCACTCTTCTGAAGTGAGCTTAGTAAACAGCCAACCCTGTAAAAG
The DNA here is from genome assembly GCA_018584345.1 of Thuja plicata. NCBI lineage: Eukaryota > Viridiplantae > Streptophyta > Pinopsida > Cupressales > Cupressaceae > Thuja > Thuja plicata. Next base: position 3,265,608 of record MU223707.1, on the reverse strand, counting down.
GTTACAATGCACACTGTTAAATGTGACCTTGTTAGAGGATTTAAAACTAACAGTTCTCTCTTGACCATGTATTCACTCTGAGGTCAACGAGAAAACACTCAATTTTCTCTAAATGTTATAATAAAGACTTCACTGTCCTACTCAGTTAAGAGATTTATCTTTAACAATGGTTAAATAGATACAATAGTGATCTAATTCAAATACAAATTTTTTTTGTAGATATTTAGATGTATGCTAAGTGCATAATACCTTTGATCAATTTGTATATAGAAAATGCTATGTTCCATCTTTAACCAATTTGATCAGTCATGCATAAATTTGCATGTATGGGCATTGGGTGTAGCATGTAATCACAATGAATCTCTTATCTCTTATGTAGACATCATAGCTCATTTAATTTCCACCCTTCAGATATTTCTTCTTAATCTCCATCGTTCATTTTCCCACTTGATACATCCTTGGAAATTATGTTAAAAACACATTTCAATCTTTGTCGTCCAATCTTCATTGAATTTTTGTGACCGTATGATCAAATAACAAATTTTATCTTCTTCCTCAAAATCATCAATTGCCATCTTAGCATCCTAGTTGGCCTCGATTTGAGCTAATTTATCAGTCTTGGTATTAACCTTGTTGTGTCGGTGATCCCTAGCTCAGTTATCACTATGCTCGGTATACACTTTGTTTTACTCTGTATTCACTATCGCTCGGTGTATACATAACTCTTCATTTTCTAACCACATAAACATTTTTTTTCTAGATCTCCAAGTCACAACAAATGTTTTCCACCATAATAATACTCAAATAAGATGACATCAATGAAAATACATTAACTAATAATGTTTATCATCACTTCTGCAACTCGGTTGAATATCAAAAAAGGACTTCAAACATTCAATAAGTTATAGATCATCAATCTATTCCTTTGGAATTGATGGCAACACAATATGAAATATGCAACAGGAAATGCCATACAAGAAACACCAAAAAATTGTTCTATAATTGCAACAATTATGTTTCTCTCCTTAGCTTGAATATAAACTATGTTAGTATAAAAACACACCATACAGACTCTCCCTACAGTTTTGACTTTTCTATTCTTCAATCTCTCTATAGATTATATATCCCTCTCCCTTTCTCTTTTTTCCCTTTAGTAGATATATACTATCCCTTTATATTTCATTGATCATCTCTCTCCCTTTGACAATAATGCCAAAAATAAATATATAGCTCATCATTAGCCAAACAAAATATCTCTTATTTTTGGTGTAGTAGGTACCTTTCAGTGTACTATTATCTCTGTGTCAGTCTAGTTCAACTTTGCAACAACATGATTGATATTATGATTTCATGTAGGTTGATGAAACCTCCCACTCAATTTAGTTACCAATAGATAAGGGATGGACCCCTAGTCTACCTCTCAAGTATTCAAATGTATCCTTCAGTAAGGGTGTTGTGAATACATCTACAAGTTGTTCTTTTGATTGTACTTATTTTAGGATTAATTTTTTATCTTGTACTTTTTCCCTCAAGTTGTGATATTTTATAGATATTTTCTTAGTCTTTGCATCCATCAAATAATACTTCAAATATTCATAGCACTTGTATTATCACAATTAATTATCACTGGGTCAGTGATCTCTTCATTCATTCCTTTCAACATATGTTTTATCCATGCTATGTTTGAACAATTTAGAATAGCAACAACATACTCTACTTTTGTAGTTGACTGAGATATGCATCCTTTCTTCTTGATTATCCAAGCAAATAGTCTTTCCCCAATAAAGAATTCTCTACCAGTAGTGATCTTTCTATCATCTATGTTCCTAGCCCAATCAACACCAGTATAGAATTTTAATTCAAACTTTCCTTCTCTTTATACCATAGTCCATAATCATCAGTATTATTCAAATATCTAAATATTCTTTTCATAGGAGTCATGTGTGATTCTATGGGTTTATCAAAAAATCTTGCAACTATTCCAACTGCATGTGCTATGTTAGGTCTTGTGTGTACAACGTACATCAATTTAACAATCATAGATTTGTACAATGTCTGATTTACCTCAGGTGTCTTTTTTTTTGTCAATTTGCATCCTATCACCATAGGTGTCCTGACTGGTTTTGATTTTTCCATTCTAAATGTCTTTAGTACTTCCTTGATGTACTTATATTGTGTAATGGAGATACCCTCAGGATTTTGTAAAATTTGCAATCGTAGGAAATTTTTTATCTCTCCAAACATTTACATCTCAAATTATTTTCTCATTTCATCAGCAAATGAAGTGCATAAATTATCATTACCCCAAAACATAATATCATCAACAAATATTTTAGAAATAAGTGTCTTATCATCATTTTCTCATTTTAAATACAAATTTTTGTTGTCAATTTTTCTAATAAATCCAATAATTATAAGATAAGAGTGTAGTCTTTCATACCATGCTCTCGGTGATTTTGTTAGTCTATATAAATCTTTGTGTAACTTACATATCATGTGTGTTTGATAAGGATCAACAAATCCTTCAGGTTGTTTAATGTATACCTCTTCTTCTAGTATTCCATTCAAAATTGCAGACTTCACATCCATCTAATATACCTTGAATCCTTTGTATGCAACATATGCAAGTAGTATATTTAATGCTTCAATTCTAGCAATAGGTGCAAAATTTTCTCCCTAGTCAATTAATTCTTCTTGTGCATACCCTTTGCAAACTAATCTTGCTTTATTTCTGGTTACATTCCCATCTTCATTCAATTTGTTTCTAAAAATCTATTTGGTGCCAATGACATTTTTATCACTTGTTCTCAGTACTAATGTCCATGTCTTATTTTTCTGTCTCTGCTCAATTTCCTCACTCATAGAATTAAGCTATTATTAATTTTCTAATGCATCTCTAACATTCTTAGGCTCAAATTCACAAATTAAACAAGTTTCATGTCTAAACTTACTTCTTGTCACTATGCTTTCTCTTTTATCTCCAATAATATGATTTTTTGGATGACATCTTCTCACATATTTAGAAAGTATAGGTTCAAATCTTGGTTCTTCATTATCTTCTTCTGTCTGTTCATTGTCTCCTGATTGATGATCTTCAATTTCAACATTTTTCTGATTCTTGGTCTGTGCTACCTATTTCCTGGTGACATTACCTTGTTACATAGTAACATTAGGTATTTGCATTGTTATATTATTAGGTTCTTCCCTATAAAAAAATTTATTGTAATCTTCAGTTTCTTTCATGCTGTCCTCATCATTTTTTGTCAACAAATTCATCAACTTTTACATTTGCACTCTCAATGATTTTGTTAGTTGTCTTGTTCAAACATTTGTAAGCTTTAATCTTAGAAGAATATCCATGAAATATTCCCTTGTCATGTTTTAAATAAAATTTACCATTTCTCTCATCTTTCAGAATATAACACCGACTTCCAAATATTCTAAAATAACTTACATCTGGTGTATACCCATACCATATCTCATAAGGAGTTTTTTTTTAATCTTTCTTCAATTGTACTCTATTCAGTGTGTACATAGTTGTGCCGACTTATTCTCTTTAGTATGTTTGTACAAATCCTTTCTCAATCATTAATGTTCTGGCACACTTGAAACAATTGATATGTTCCTTCTTTTGGCAATCTCATTTTGTTGTGGTGTCCTTGGTGTAGAAACCTGTCTCTTAATTCCATACTCATTACAAAAGTTAGTGAGCTCATCAAAAATAAATTCACTTCCTCTATCAGATCTCAAACACTTCAGATCTCTACCAGGTTTTTTTCCACTTTAGATTTCTACCACTTAAACATCTTAAATGCTTCAGATTTTTCTTTTAGGAACATAACAATGATCATCCTGGAGTAATCATCACCAAATAAAATAAAATACATGTCCCCATAATAGCTCTGTGTTCTCATTTGTCCACATAGGTCTGTATGAACTAACTCCAAAATATCATTAAATGAAAAATTCCTTCTCTTGAAACTAGATTTTGACATCTTACCCATTTGACAATTTTTGCACATTACATGGTTTGGTTTATATAAGCTCGGTAAGCCTCTAAATTTTATTTTTCTACTAATCTTAACCATGTTGTAAAAAATTACATGACAAAGTATTTTATGCCATAACCATATATCTTCATTCTTTTCCAATAAGCAACTAGTTTCAGCTGTATCAAGATAGAATAAATTACCTTTAGATTGTTCACCAGTACCAATCAATTTTCCTTTTCTATCATAGATTCTATCTTTTCTCTTTTCAAATGCAACTCGGTGACCTTTGTTATTCAAATGTAAAACACTCAATAGATTATAGTTAAGTCCTTTTAACTAATAAGCATTTTCACATTTGATTTGATTTTTTAGCATAATAGTACCTTTTCCTTTTACTTGACAGGGTGTGTCTTTTCCCATTCTTACTAATCCTCCATCATAATGTTCAAGAAATTCAAATTTTCCTTTATCACCAGTCGTGTGATGTGTACAACCACTATAAATAACCCAAATATCATGTTTACTAACTTTAGAGATAAGTGTTGTTTCAACATATCTTTCATCTTCATATGAATCATCTTTCAAAGCTACAAACACCGTCTCAATATATTCATCACTATCATTAAATTTATCTTCAGCAATGTAACAAGATTTCTTAACTTTATCTTTATAATCTTGGTTATCTCTTCTATCATAATTTCAGTTGCTTCTATCGTCTCAGTCATCCTTTTTGTCCTTAGATCTATCATTTCTATCATCACTCTTTTTGTTAGGTAATCTTGTAGCAAAATGGCCAATCTCTTTATAGTTAAAACTGATCAAAGGTAGTTTACCTTTATATCTTCCTTTACCTCTCTGAAATCTTCTAACCATTAAATCTTCAAATTTACCAAGTTCCTTTTCATCACTATCACTGTCACTGTTATTTATGATTATGTGTTTGCTACTAGATTTACAAATTTTAAAAGTAGACATAAATGCAAACTCCATAGATTGTACAATACTATTGTCAAAGTTATTCATCTCAAAATAAATCAATCTTCCAATAAGACTATCAACAATAATGTTATTTCTAGGTGCAACTCTCAATTCATGTATTTTAGAGACTCTTATAGAATAAATAGGAAATAGAGTTCTAAGAATCTTACTCACAATAATGTCTTCATCAATGGTTCCACCAAATCCTTGAATATCATTCACCACTTCTTTAAGTTGACTATTGTAATGTGTGATATTCTCTCCTTCCTTCATTCGCATGTCATGAAACTTTCCATGAAGACTTTGAGGTTTGGCTCTCATTACATTTGCATCTCCTCCATAAACTAGTGTAGGATGATCCCACATCTGCTTGGAAGTTGTACATGTCTTGAGGTCCTCAAATTCAAAATCTGTAAGTGAAGAAGAAATCTCCACCATGATAAGGTTATGTTCATGTTTCTCTTTCATCTGATTAATAGTCAAAGGTCTAGAAGGTAGGATGAATTCATTATCTAGATAACCTACAATATTGTCACCTATTGTTGATAAGTATAGTCTCATTCTTCTTTTCCACGTTGAGAAGTTATCCTTGTTCAGCTTAAGTGCATATCTCTTATACATCTTGTGATCTTTAGCTTAATTCCTTCAAAAATTTCTTCTAAGAATTGTCTACTCTAATACCAATTGTTAGAAGAAATTAGAGGGGGGTGAATCAGTTAGAATCAGTTTCCTCAAAAATTATCATACATTACCAAATTTATGCAGATGTATACCAAAAAAAATTCAATCATATAAATCATCTTGGTGAAAATGTAATCTGTAATCTCAAACTATAATCAATAGTGTTTACCGAGTATCAGTAATTTAATACTGTGATTACTGATCTAGGTCAATAAAATAAAGTGTAAATTAAAATAACAATCCAAAATATTCATGTATATTAACACATAGATTTTTAATATGGAAACTTTGTTAAGGGAAAAAGAACCTAGGACCGGTAAACCAAAATATTTTCACTCTTCTGAAGTGAGCTCGGTGAAGAGCCAACCCTGTTAAAGGTTACAATGCACACTATTTTAATGTGACCTTGTTAGAGGATTTAAAACTAATATTTATCTCTTGACCATGCAATCACTATGGGGTCAACAAGAAAACAATCAAAATTCTCTGAATGTTATAATAAAGAATTCACTATCCTACTCGATTAAGATATTTATCTGTAACAATGGTTAAATTGATAGAGTAGTGATCTGATTCAAATACAACTTTGTTTTTCCAAATTTCATATCTATGCAAAGTACATAATACCTTTCATCAATTTGTATTTCTTCAGTTCATCTCATACGTGATACTTATTATGCTCGGTAATTCTCTTTCCTCTATTTGCTCAATTATGTCTCCAGAAAATACTCAGTTTTGTCTTTAACTAGTTTGATCAGTCATGCATAAACTCACATGTATGCACATCAAATGTATCATGTAATCATAATGAATCTTTTGTCTCTTATATAAACATAATAGCTCATTTTACTTCCATCCTTCAGATCTTGCCGCTTAATCTCCATCATTAATTTTCCCGCTTGATCCATCCTGGGTAGTTGTGTTAAAAACACATTTAAATCTTTTTCATCTAATCTTCATTGAATTTTCATGACCGTATGATCAAATAACAAACTTGATCTTTTTCCTTGAAATCATCAATTTCCAACTCAACATCTTAGTCGGCCTCAATTTTAATAAATTGCTCAGTCTTAATATTAACCATGTTGTATGGGCGATCCCTAGTTGAGTTATCAATGTGCTTGATATACACTGTGTTTTACTCAGTGTTCACTGTCTCTCATTGTATACAAAAGTGTTCATTTTTCAACTACATAAATAATGTTTCATCCAGATCTCCAATTCAGAACAAATGTTTTCCACCATAATAACACTCAAACAAGTTGACATCAATGACAATACATTAACTGATAATGTTTATCATCACTTCTGCAATGCGGTTGAATATCAAAAAATGACATCAAACATTCAATCAGCTATAGTTCATCAACTAATGTTGTTGACATTCATTTTTGTCACTGATGTCAACATATGTTTCTGTGGAGGAAGAAGACTTGTTATTACTATTGTATGATGACTCAAAGAAGTGTAAGGATTCTACATAGATGAAACAGAATGAGAGGAGATGGGGCTATGTACAAGTATGTATGATGATCTCATTTCTAAGGTCTGTTGGACTAATATTGCATATTGGAGAAGTTACAGATGTTTTGGTGGAGACTTGTTTCAGGACTGTGATAGTGATGATTGATAGAGAAAGTCTCTCTATTTTGAGTATATCTTACAAGCGCTGATGATTTAGGTTATGCAAGATTAAGTGATGCCATAAGAAATGTTACAAAATGTTTTTAATGGGTCACAACTTGTATGAGTATTGATGATGTCAGCTATGACATGTATTCTAGAGGAGACCTATTTGGGCCAGACCTCAATGATGTAGCGTATATTGTGGATTCCAAGTGTGAATTATGGAACTTGGATTGTATCTAATGTATTTTAATTAATGTATACTTGTTTTAGGTACCATGTGTATCTTAGCAAGGGGTTAAATATTTTTTTGTATATTGGGAAATCTTAATCAATTATTATAATAATGTATGTATGGGAGATCTTTTCTTTTGAAAAGAAGCATGTGTATGAAGAGACAGGGAAGTGTGGAAGATGCAAGTTTGATTGTATACTAGATGTATAACAGAGTATATGTATATTGTATTCATTGGAATTGACCAAGAAAAGAAAGTTACTATCATACAGTTTAGTGGATTTTATATTTTCTATATACACTTGTGTTTAAGACTATAAGTACTTGAAGGTGGCATTAAAATTCTTTACGCAGTGTGCCTAGGAAGTGATCCCACCATTGTTCTTGAATCATACCAAGGTCTATCCTTTAATAGGTAATGTGTATTGTAATGTTATAATAAGCTCCTAAGAGGCCTAAATATTTTAACAGGGATATTATCCTCTCAATGTACATTAATTTAATAGTTTTCTTTAACAGTGTTTTCTTGAAAACAAAGGATTGTGTTATTTTGTTGGCATTTACTGCGTTGTCATTTGGATGAAATTTTGTTTATAAAGTTTAATGTTTAATAATCTGTCACACAACTGATTCCCTCTCCCTCCCGGTTGTGTTGGTGGACTATTATTCCTAACATTAATGACCACCACACACTCCACTATGCATTTATTTTAAAATCTCCTTTGCTTTATTTTGATTAACACATTTAAGAAACACACCTTCATTTATTTTCTACCATAGCTCCCCACTGAACATAGAATATTTGATGGCATAAAATTTCATGGTTCTTCTCTTGTTCTCATCCATACTAGGAGGACAAATCATTTTTTGTAGGTATACAATAGTGTCCTTGTACCATTCACATTGTTTAATATTACATATGAATGGCCTTTGATCTTCTTAAAAATTAAAATGGTTAGCATTAAGATTTGCTTGAGACATCAGTTTTGCTAACCCCTGACCTCTTACCAACTTTGTAACTTGAATGCTTATATTAAATTCTTGGATCCTATTGATCCATCTACATGTTATCCTAGAGACCTCTTGTTGAGTGAAGATTTCTTTAACAACTGCAGTGAGTACATAAGAAACAATGGTTTCTCCAATTAGATAACACATAAAAGCTTTAACAACTTTCACCAATGCATATGCTTGTTTTTCCTTAATTTTATACTTTAACTTTGTAGTTTGTAGGGATTTATTAAAGAAAGCTATGGGCTTTTCAAACCCCTCCAAATTCTTCTATAAGAGAACTTCAACAATAGTGTCGAAAGAAGAAAATGATAATATTTGTATAGACTTGTTATAATCAAGAGTCCTCAAAACATGATCATCCTTGATGGATTTCTTCATATCTTGACAATCCTTAGAAGGTTCAACATCCCATTCAACCTTGGACCCTTTCTTTATAATCTTTAAAATAGTTCTTCTAATCTCAGCAAAATGAGCAACAAACCTTTTTAAGAATTTTACATGGCCAAAGAATGATTGTATTCTGTTAACAATTTTGCGTTGTCAAACTTTATGTATTGTAACCATGTTCTTCAAATAAATTTTGACTCTATCATTTGAGACAAATTTCCTAAGAAAATTGCCTCCAGTCACCCCAAACACACATTTTCTTGGATTTAAAGATATACCATAACCAAGTTCTCTAACCAAAATGCTCTCTAAGTGTGAAAAATGTTGGCTCACTTCCTTTGAATAGACTGTCAAATCATCGTAATATACTCCCAAAAACTTATCAATAAAATATACAAAAGCAACATCCATGGATCTTTGAAATGTATCTTTTGCATTTTTTAGGAAAAATGACATCCTAACATAGACATAATTTTTCCATGGTGTTTTGAATGCAGACTTGTATTACTGATCCTTTCACCATTATCTTTTTATATCAAGAGAAACCATCCATTGTAAACATGAGCTCACACCCAGTCACGTTCTACAACATTGCTTCTAGGTTAGGCAAACCATAATTACCTTATAATGAAGCCAAATTTATATTTCTAAAATCTACACATAATCCTATGTCTCCACTTTTATTTATCATAGCCAGAAGGCTGGAAACCCATGAAGAGTGCCTAATAGGCTTGATGATACTAGCATCCCTATTTTTCATTAGCTCTTCTTTAATTTTGAGAAAAAGATTTGGATTAATGGGCCTTTTCTTCTGCCTGAATGGTTATGCATCATCATTTAAATCTTCCCTATAATTTTTTATATCATCATATGACCAAGAAAACACATGCCTGTGTTTTCTTAAAATATCTATTAAAGATTTTCTTACCTTTAGAGATAACATCTTACCAATGTATACCCTTTTTGTAACTTCTATTGATCCAAGGTTTGTTTCCTCAAAGTCCTCAATATTATGGACAATCGTCATAATCATTATTTTGTCTTTCTTGTCAAAATCCCTTTCTATGGCTACCAATTCATAGGGAACCTTGTTTGACTTCAACTAAAATATATCCTTCCCAAACACTATATCTTTACCATCCATACTTTCTACACATCCACTAAAACCAATCTCCTAATCACAGTATTCACCCTTAGAATTCAAAAATATGAGAATATCAATGTCATTATCAAATACTTGTGAGTTCTCAATATTTTTAGCGATCGAGATCCTAGTTTACACTTCAACCTTTGAAATCCTTGCAAATGTGATAGCATCTGGTTTGAGAGAAATTTTAGCTAGGAGATCTTCCATTTTTTTGTGTCTTCTATCCATCCAATACATCCAAAAAGCATCAAAACTCTCAATCACATCCTAAACATTATTCCTATATTATTTTAATCTCTTATTCTTGGAAGAATATTTGGATATAACTTGGGATATGACAAAATCTGAATCTTGAATTATACTGAGATTCTTAATTCCATTCTTAGACGCTAATATCATTGCGATAAATAATATTTTATACTCTAAAACATTATTTGTAGAATCAAACAAGAAATTGAATGAAAATTTAAAAGTCTTACAACTACGAGAGATTAGTAGAACACCACCACTTGAACCCTCCCTTGAACTAGCACAATCAAAGTACATAGTCAAAATACCATTCTCAAGAGATAAATTTTTCTTATTCTCATATATGGATACCTGCATTTTTTACTCATGTATTATTAGAACTTTAAATTTTAATGTGTCCATGCTAGTGTCAACGAAACAAGTCATATTTTCATATTTAACTATTTCAATCATGTGTAGGACACTTCAATCATGATTAACCTTTATATTTTATCCATCAAGTTTAGCAGTAGAAAAAGAAAGATCACATTGAAAACTACCTCCCATAGATGCACTCCATTTTCTAGAGAACAACATTCCATAATGACAAGGAATATTTTCAATAAGAACACTCATTTTTAGATCCTTATCAGGATATGAAACCAAATAATGTGGTAGGGCCTTGATAGTACCAATGATAGGCACTTCTCTTGAATCCATGGCTTGACATCTCCCATGAGGCATGTCAACCTTCAAACCCATAGACTCTATAATTTTGGCTAGCATTACTACATTCGATGCCCTTGAGTCTATCATGCAGTTCTTAAGCATTTTCCATTAATTATCATAGTAAAAAAGAAAGGGTACAAACTTCCTATAAAAAACATTCACAGAGTTAACTAAATAGATATGAGGAATCTGAGAAACTAATCCCCTAGGATCCTTTTCTTTCTTTATATTTTTACTTTCCCCATCGTTTTCTATCTTATCTTCATCTAATTGTGCAATTTTAACTGAGGATACACCCTTAAACCATATTAAAGTTTTTTTCTATATGTTCCTCCAACCGCATCATCTCAATAAAAGGAACTTTAACTATAATTTTGGAAAGTAAATACAACATATCCACATGAATACATTTAGAGACATAAATTTCTTTAACCCAAGTATCTACAGCTTGAGGTGCTTCTCTATATTCAATCTTTCTTTTCTTCTTAAAGTCCACTTCAATATGGGTAGTAGAGTTTTTAGTAGCCTTTATTTACTTTTTAGATATAGAACTTGCATCAATAGGTTTAGGGGCCTCGCCCTTCTTAGTCCAAACCTTGGTTTTCACTTTTTTGACCTTTACAATGTCTTTATCCTTCTTTATTAATTATTTTGTTTTACCCTGCTAATATTTAATTAACATATCGATAGGCTTACCATCCTCACCTCTACCAACTTTGTTTTTCAAATGGTATTTACCACTTCCTTGGGAAACTATGTATTCTATAATTTGTTCTATATTTTCACAAAAGGTCTTCTTAGTGATAAAGGAGGAGAACCATGTTCACCAATGTGCTGGTTAACACAAATTTCATCCTCATTTTTAGGGAATACTTTCTTCTCATACTCCTCTTTTTATCTTCAAATTCATCACTAAAATAAAGTTTATCATATAAATATTTCGATGTAGTCAACCAATCTATTTCATCATAAGTTATACCAATCTTCTCTTCTTTCTCTTCACTACCTGATATTTTTGCGCAATGGCACAATAGTCAGGACTAGGAGGTGATTTGCAGGCCATACTCAAGGGAGCATATTAATTCACATTTATGGTGTTTTTTTGTAAAGGATCAAGGGTTACTAAATCTAATTTCCCCTTTTGTGATTGCTGCAATGGGTTCCCATCCTTCCACTTAGTTTTGTAAGGATAATTATGCTATTTGGGTTGCCTATTAAAATTAGTATAAGTAGGCCTATCACCACTACAAGCCCTATCATTATTATTTAAACAAAACTTCATGTCCTTGAATATAGTTAGAACCTTATTCAATATATCATCTTCCTTAGGATTTACAGTAGAGGATTTGTCATTATCTTTCTTGTTAGATCTAGAAAATTTAGGGTCATCTCTTTTCCCCAATTTTCTAAACATCATTATATTACTTTCAATGTTTACAACTAACTTAAATTATTACCTGACAGTTTGAGTCTCTTTATCCCTAACAATGTAAGTCATCTTTGCATCATAATAATTTAATTAAGTAGCTAGGCATACCTTCTCATCCAACATCATAACTTGGAACAATTTGTGCATATCATTTTGGAACCTTATGTTGAATTCATTAGCTTCTTGATTCTGATTTCTCTTAATGAACTATTAAACTCATTCAAGATAAAAAATTCATTGATCCTATTGTTAGCACTGCATTGAAAAATTTTGAATTTCCTGGTCTTTAGCTTTTTCTGGGCTTATTTGATTTTAAATTTCAAGCTTTCCCGCACAAAAACTGGTCAAAAGTCTTTTTAAGTCATGCTTTATGTCTAGTCGCGCAGTCGCGAGGTATTGTTGCCAAGTTTTGGTCTATGCGTGAGTGCGCGACGAGCTGTTCGTGAAGAATATCGCGTAGTCACGAGCTGCATATTTTAAGTTTTGGTCTATGCGCGAGTGCGCGGGTTCATGTTTTAAGATGTAAATCGCGCAGTTGCGATGTTTTATAAAGGTCAAGTTCTAAAGCTGCGAGTCGGCGATGAGTTGAAATTTGTTATGTCACGTAGTCACGCTAAGGTTATTCTGTCTATTTCATGCTTCGCGAGCGCGTGATGATGGTCCTGTTTAGCTAGGTCGCTCACTCGCGTAGGTTCTAACCCTGTTGTGTTGTGCAGTGCGAGTGCGCGGCGAAGAAGCGAAGTGCTGATATGGAATGTTATCGCTCAGTCGCGCAAGTGCTTTTCAAGATGCATAATGATTTGTGACCGAGCGACTAAAGGATTATTCTATGCATTTCTCACTCGTCGATGGTTAGGTGACATTGAAAAATAGCTCGCGGGTGCGCGACGAGTCAGCAGGTGAAAAGCATCGCTCAGTCGCCCAGATTCAGATGACCAGAAAAAAACTCGCGACTGAGCGACAAGAGAAAAAGTGAGACACTCGCTCACTCACGGTCTATGATGAGATAAAAGAAAAGAGCCCGCGATAGTGCGACGATCCAAAAGAGAAGGTCATCGCTCAGTCGCCGAGAAGAAGAAAAGAAAGACAAATGGCTCACGATTGCGCGATTGAGCAAAGAACTATGCATCGCTCAGTCGCGCACAAGATGATAGCATAAATAGAAGGACAGCGAGTGAGCGATTGGACAGAATATGAGTTATAAGAAATGAATATCGCTCAGTCGCCCAGTCTATGAAGAGGAAGGAGCTCGTCGCGCCGGAGGAAGAAGCTCCTCAGTTTAGCTCGCGACTGCGCGATCGAGCTCGTCGCGCAAGTCAGAAAGAAAGGATGCATAGAAAGACAGCAAGCGCGTGACCAACAGGTAGTCGCGCAGTCGCGCAGGTCAAGTGACTGAGTGTAAAATGTTGGCGAGTGAGCGATCAGATGAAAAATCAAGATTAAAGATATATTTTCATATAGTTTCGACTATATTGAAAATTCAAATATTACAGTTACAGACCTGGGAGACTATTTTAATGGCTGGGGGCTTCATTTTTGGGCCAAATATGGACTATTATATACCGTCGGAAAGGTCTCGACGCGAGGATGAATCAGATTTTGCACAGGTGGCCATCTGCTTGCGATATTTACAGTTTAAGTTTCAGGGGGGCCGAGAAGATATTTTTGAGATATCTATTTTTTGTATCCGGTGACTCATGAGATTGTTGGAGGAAATGAAAACAGGTGTTCTCAGGAGATTGTTCTTTTAGTTCAAGGGGATGATTCATCAGATGAAGAATCCGACAAGTGTCCTTTTTGTTTCCTTCTGGAATGTTCCCATTCTCCTTCTTATTCTGATTTTCATTCTTGGTCAAGGGTTCTAAATTTTGGTTCTCCAAGGGAGAAATCCAAGGCAAGTTCCATTAATGCAAGCTTGGTTCTAAACTTACTATTTTAGCCTAAGTGTAATGTTAATTTGAGGGTACTGAAACAGGTTTTATCAATAAAAAATGACTAGAATCTCATTGCAAGTGTTTTGATGTCTCTGTGTGTTTTGGAAGTTCTTATAAATTGGATTTGTAAGGTAATGTCCAATTTGTCATTTACAAGGTAGAATGTGAGTTTGTCCATACGTTTCCTTCAAGGAAGGAGTAAATCTGGTTGGATAATCTCTAAGAATTTCAATAATGTATAGATTTGATGATCATGTGTTTACAGTGAAAATGGTAGTCTGTAAGGCAGGGTATTGATTCTAGGTGTTTCTAAATTGATGAAGTTTTGTGGATGTTCTCTCAATTTGACTCTGCACCCTAGGATAAGGCACTAGTTTTGCACCAGACTTGCATCCAAATCATTAAAATTAATCATATTTTCTTTTGTGTTTTGGTATGTTGAAAGATAAACCAAGTATGATGGGTTGGAAGCCATCCCTTGATTCATTCAGAGTAATGAATCCCTTCGCAGGGTGTTAGTGTCCTATCTAATCCATGTTTATACCTGCCTATGATTTTTAGAGAGATTATCATTTGAGGTAGATGTTCATAGGTATACCCGCCTGGGTCCGTGGAGCCCGAAGTGAAGAAGGATTCAAATCCTTGTCGCATTAGCCTTTCTCTTGACTGGACAAAGAGCATAAAAGGGAGAGATCACTTTGGTGTTCTAATTTTTTCTCCTTCAAGAAAAATAGCTAACACCTATCACCATGTTTTTCCCTACAGTACTTTTAAAATTCATCCCATGAATATATACTATTATCAGGAAAACCTGTAAACCTATCTCTAACATCCTCAACAAACGATTGAATAACAACTTCATTAGTACATATTTACGTTAAACTTAAAGCTCATTGAACATATAAGTGAAAACAATTGAGATGTTCCTTATAAGTAATAGCACTATTTATAGAATTTTTTATCAATATGTCCCTTATCTCATTTGAAACAGGGTTAGGATAACCAAGAATACCAGTAAAGAATAGTTGTATGTACCTTTGAATGTTAATTAGTTTCCTTTAAAACTAGCAAGTAGCAGCTTCCCCACTAGTACTAGCTGCCATATTTCATCCAGTAACAAGAATCTATAAAAAAATAGGTGGTGGGATATTAGGTCAATGGGAAATAGATATAGTTGTAGAAGAAAAAGTACTAGCAAAGATAGGTTTATCATATTTTTTCAAGAACATAATATTCCTCTTCATTTATAATGTACTTTCTTCCATCTCTATCTTATGTTATTATTTTAGAAGAATCTCATTCAATTTTGTTTCTCTTTCCAAATCAATATCCAATTAAGATATACCACCACCAAACGGACCCATATTAACAATCTCATTAATTCTTATGCCAACAATTTTCTTCTTTCCTTTATCCGTATCATCCTCATTATTTTTAGGTGCTAGTTTAGTCTAAGGGACATAAATATTCTTAGGCTTTCTAGTATTTTAAATCTGGAAATCAACTGGACCATCAACATTAATCTTAGGGTATTCATGATTAATGACTTTAGGGTCATCAAATTGTTTAAGAAGTCTAGGTTTTTTAACCAAGGCATCTCTAACTTCATTTTCTCTCTCTATTTTTTTTATCTCTTAAGATGATCTTCTCATAGATTGGCCTCTTAAAAGAATCAAGATCCTCAAAAACTTCATCTGAATCAGAAAAAGTAATTTATGAATCTAAGGAGGTAGTTGGGTTCATTTTTTTGTCTTCATTCTGAGCCAACATATTCTTAAAAGGATAAAAAATACACATCAGAGATGCATCATATGATATTCTATTAAAGACATATCTACTTTTTCTTCTTGATCTTCTACTATTAGTTTTATAAATAGTATGAGTTACTCCATTTCTATGTTCCAATGTTTTTAGGAATAGTACTGAAATTTTTTCCTATACATTCACTTCTACTTTTGGGTTTCCCTGATGGGGGAGTATTACTTATTCCTAAATTTCTCCATGGGCGTCAACTCGTAGAAGTATTAGGAAGATCACCCTCTAGTTTTTCCTTGGGATGCTACCTCTCCTAGGATCTCATGACTCTCTTTCTCATCTTTTATTCTTGGAAAATATAGAAATTTTTTGCTCAACACTAGTGAAGATATTTGAGTCACCACCCAATATAAATTCAAAAATATTTTTATAATTTTTTTTATGAAAAACTCTTACAATATCACAAGATATCAACCTTGGTTGAAAAATATTTATATCTCAAACACAAAAAAATATCCTTCTACCCCAAAATATAAAAATACTATATCAACTATGTTCAATTCTTTGGAAAGACTAACTGGACTGAAATGAACATGGCAAGGAAAAAGATTAACCATCAACTTATCAATTATGCAATTACTACACAACTCCCCAACAGAGTCGCTATCTTTTCGGTTCCCAAAAAAGTTGTATGCTTTAGTAGCTACCATTACACTCACTACAAATTCTAAAGAGTTTCCAACTCCAATTATCAAACACCCATGAATGACTGGAAACATATTAGAAAATTATGCTACAATTTTGGCTCTGCAAGATAAGGGCATGTAAACCTAAATTTAGTAAAATACTAAAATTATTAAACACATCCATAAATTTGATATAAAAAATTATCTCATAAGAGGCTCAACAATAACAATAAAATACTAAGTAAGAGCTAATTACTCATTAGTTCTCAATTGTTATGGAGCATGAGATACATATACCATAGAGAAAACATAAAATAAAAAGATTTTAATCAAAATATTGTGTAACCAAGCAACATGAACCAACAAGATGACAATTATAGATTATTTAGATCAGTTCCCTATCCATTGGGAAATACTCTCAATTTACAACCTATCATATGAATGACATAAAATTTCTAGTGATCTAGTCCCTTACATTATTATTTCATTACAATAACACCATTTCATGTAATTCAAAATAAGACTTCTTATAATGATCTTTTTTCCAACCTTGTGAACTTATGAATTAATTTTCAGCATTTTAATTGATCTTCGATGAAATGTTAGAATTAAAACATACACATGAAACAATGTAGTGAATTGAATAAAAACTTTGAATTATTGAATTCACAACTCATAAAACCAATATAGAGGAGAGAACCAAATAAGGATTATATTTTATTAACCTAAGAATCATTTTCTTCATACATTGATTACTAAAATAAGACTCAATAGTACATAAAAAAGAAATATTAAAAATCTAATTTCTTTTTATATTGTTATACAAGACTCATTACATCTGTTAAACCCATCGAAGGTTGAAATAACTCTTATGAATTCAACAAAAAAAATGATTCACCCTTCCTAAGTGATCTTGAAAACCCTTTTATCGAACAAGTATTACAACAAGATATGGATTACTTAGGGACAAATAATTAACACCTTGACAAAAATAAATCCTTGGAAAAGAAAATTAAGTCTTATAATTTGCAACACAGGAAACTGGTTATCAACAAAATGACAACTGGCACTTTTGTGCTGACATAAATAAGATAAAATTTATTTGGCTCACATAGGCTACCCACATCTTTTGAAGGAAAACTCAAGGTACCTATTGAGATAATTGTCCACCTTGTAAACATGCTCAACTTCCATGTCACTAACCATCGACAAAAAGACAAAATTGATAAAAAATGACTCTTCAAATAGATTTTCCTTTATACAATTCTATCTCCCATCTAGAAAATTCCCTATCTGATGGCCAACCAAATTTTTTAATATTCTCTAACTATCCAACTACCTAATTCCAATGAGAAACAGTTATAAGTCTCACATCTTCAATAAATTTTACAAGGTCCACCCTAGCTATGAAAAGATTTTCTAGTACATCATTGAAACTAGGCGTGTCAATCTCACTTTTTAAATGTAACAATGTTTCAATACTCTCAAAAATACAGTCAAAATATTTCATCGATGTATGGAGATCCTTCAATTTTCTCTCTTTGTCATAAATGTTTGGAATATAGGTGTTGTATGAGTCAAAAAATAACTACAACTTTCCATTAATTATGTAATATTTTCCTTTTATAAATGCAACCAATATGTTTACTATGTTAGTCATATCTTTGTTTCTAGAATCTTATCAGGCAAGTGAATCTTATAAATCAAAATAGTTTTTGGTTTCTCCATTCACAAATTTCTTCTTGATAATAGAGTGAAAACATGGTTCAGGAGGGTCATTGCCTTTGCAAACTTTTGTTCAGCAACTTGTAAGAATATATGGGAACCATGGACACTATCCAATTTTTTCTTTAAAGCATCTATTCTATGATGTATAATTTCTAACAATACTTTGACTCCCAAACTATTCTTTTCTTCCTCTAAATTTTCTATTCTACCAACATAATCATTTACCTTTTCATTAGTTACAGTAGGAACAAAAAAACATAATTATAAATAGATGGATAAAAATCCCCAATAATATCAACTAAAGCATTCACCACCTCATGAATAGAAAGCAATAGCACATTACTTAACTTTTCAATTAGCTCGACAATTTTCTCTTCAAGCATACTACTAAGCATAAGTTGCCCTTCATTCCCCTTTGACAGCCTAATCAGACTAGTATATGTCTCTACAACTCTTCTCTCTAAATCTTTAGCTTTGGAATGATTGAAAATTGACACATGAGTTGAAAGGTCATCAATCTCTCTATTAGTCACATTTAGGATATTCTAGGTAAGCTTATCACCCTTCCCATTACCTTGTATATTATTAAGCCTTGACTTCTCTGTAGAAAGTGCAAATGAATAGATTTCCAATGTTTTACTCTTTAGATAAAAAACATAGCCTCTAATAAATTTACCAAATTTGACTTCAGATTTAAAAATTGAATTAGGTTGTGTCCTTATTTGATCAGTTACAAAAGAGGATTGCATAGCCCATCCAGGCATAAGAAGCATTCCACTTCTTTTTACAATTTCTCTTTCTTGTGTCATTTTAAGTGTATTATTATTAGGATCATACGCTTATAGGGGCAGCACTAAATTTTACTTCTTCTCACCAATTTCATCCTTTGGCCCCAAGTTTAATTTTTACTCATTTTCCTTCAATTTAAACAAAAAAATTTTGAACTCATCAATTTGGATTAAATCATAATCCTGTAGAAATATATTGGAGAGAAATAATATGTCATCAATCTAATAAATTAATGCTAGCTTTGATTCTCAAGTCTCTTCACCCTCAGGTGCCTTTTGAGAATCACTCAAAGTTTGCCTCAAGTTATGGAAATAAGTCCCCTTGTCAGTGATTACTACCTTGGGAACACCCTTCGTTATCTTGATAGAATGTTCAAACTTTTGTCTTTTAGTTGTTGGCCTCTCTAAAGACTTAGCCTCATCACCTTCCCCCACAATCTCAAAAAACTTTCTTCCTAGAGGAACATATCCCTATAATGATTCTACATCTTAAGGATTAACCTTGGCCTCAAATCCAATAGGAAAATTGGGTACCTTTCCATATTCTCATCATACTTTTCAAGAAAAAATATTGAATCTATCCCAATACCAAAGTTTAGGGTAAAAAATAGGGAAAGAAAGATCAACTTCCTTGAATTATCTTTCAACTCTCTAGATGACATCCTACCTCCTCCTCTTCACAATAAAATCATCAGTGATAACTATATTTATTATGATATCCTCCTCAAGTAAAGGCTCATGAACTTGAAAAATAACACCTTCCAATTTCCTTCAAAGTGTTTCTCATGAATCCCTTAGGATCACATTTTCTCAACTTTGTAGTATACAATCTATAATGTCTTACAAAAATATTCATATAATCCAAGGCCCATTTACCTATTGTAAAATCACCTACCACCCACAATCTAAGTAAGAAGGTTCCTTTCTTCTTCTTACCAAATAAATATTCCTTATAAACTAATGTCAATTGCTAATAGAATTCAATTATACCCACCCTGATAGAGACAGATTTTGGCAAGATATTGGCCCATTAACCTTAGTATGCAAATATATAATCATTCTTCTATGTTCAAGAGGAATCCTATCCTCTTTTGCAACTAACATATTCCTAATACAGTTTACAATCCTATTTTCAAAATATAATAAAGAAGAACAATAGGTAGCACTTTCCCATACACATATCCTGAGTTGTACTAGCATCTGCATGCTCATGTCTTCCTTCATCAGTATAAACTCCTTATCCATATAGTCAACATTATAAAATAATATGAGATACATCAGAATTGAGTAATGATTGAAATCAATTTTAGAAGGATTGCTCTGAATAGAAACCAGATTATTTTTAATTCTATTGACAATGAAGCCCATATAATCATACACTTTATTCCAATGTGGGCGCTAAATGTTCATAGCTAACATAAACATATTTATGTCACTACTTTTCCCCCATCCACTCCCATAACCTTACACAAACCATAAACCATGTACTTGAGATAATTGTGTAAGTTATCCATATCATATAGTTCATTAACATTATCTTAAATTGACACTATTTTCCTCCCATCTCTTGGAATAAGATTAGGAATATAATTCCCTTTTAATACACCTTTTTGTAGGCTATATTTCTTTTTTCTTCATCTATATCTATATCAACACTCATAGCTCTAGTGATACTTAATACCTCCACAAAGATAACCATGTCAATTATTACCAATGTAGACTTATCCTTATTTTTGATACACCTAGTGAGTGGATAATAATTTTTTTCTAATGCTTTAACTAGGCCAACATCTATAAAAACATCAGGGACTATCAATTTCACCATATTTAGAACCCACATGTTGCACATAGGAACTTCCTTCACTCTATGGTTGAAAAAGAATAAAAACAAAGAAGAACTAGTGGATCTATGAGTATCTAGGTTCTTACATTGAAAACATGTATCCATCCATGCCTGCTCAATCATTATTAATGCAGTTGATGTCCTAGGACTAAGTTGCACCAATTCCTCATAAAATATATTTTTCCTATATTTCCCTGCACTGGCTAATCTAGTGAAAGTACTTGTCTGTCATCTCTATGAAATAAAAACTTCTATTTCCAAGCATAAAATCTTCAACAACACATGCACTTCTCTGAAACTAAACAATTTATCAGACTAGACGCTCCTTCCTTCTCACATAGACATCAAACAGTCAAGGTTTTATATGCAGATGATGGATTTGTATGCATCTTTAAAGGTTTTTCGTGTACAAAATATATGTCCATCAACTCAACATTAATTTCATGTATGATAAATAAATCAGATTAGATGTGGAAGAAAAGGATCAAATCATCAATCTAGATTTCATAACTCTACACCAGCTTTAGAACATTTTTTTTTTTTAAATTTCATCATTCTACCAAGCTATTTGACATGTCACAAAAACATTGATCCAGACCCCACTTGTCACCTTTCAACCTAAGTACACTTTCATAAAATTTGACATTATAACTTAGTGTAGCTTTGAATCACTAGATCATAACTTGTATTATACCTTGCAAACTTGTAGCAGGTCGTAACAGTCAGTCTGCATAATAATAACCTTCAAATTAAACCGCATTATTAACCTGCTATGTTGTGCTAGTGGTAATATCAAAACATCTTTGCATTCAAGAGAAACCTTCAAAACATATGGCAAATGAAACCTGTGATCTCGCGCTAACTTTTGATTATTTCAATTGAGACACATAAATATCTTGCATCATCACAGAAAACTAATATAACATTTTAAAAAAATTTGCGATGC
The DNA here is from genome assembly GCA_018584345.1 of Thuja plicata. Lineage (NCBI taxonomy): Eukaryota > Viridiplantae > Streptophyta > Pinopsida > Cupressales > Cupressaceae > Thuja > Thuja plicata. The sequence goes on along the minus strand of MU223707.1, from coordinate 3,243,482 downwards.
TACGACAAGGCTATTATTTCTTTAGATCAACATGGTACACATGTCACAATCTCGCACTATCACAATAAACTTCAAGTCTTTATAAAAATACTTGCGATCTTGTAGTGCTTGCATAAAACATTAGTTAGTTTCAAAAAGTTTAGTACACGCAACACCTTTTTTCTTGTTCTTAGTTCAAAGACTTAAAGGTAGAAGATTCTTGTGAGCTCATGAAGACACAAACTTAACCACTAATAGACACTATTGCATGATCACAACCATTAATACTTAACCATTTCTTGTCATGTGATCATGAAAACTCTGCAACTTAACTGCCAAACTAACCTCATCGTAAGGTCACATCATAAATTACTAACCTATCTTCAAATCCGTAACTTTGCATAAATGGATTACTTAACTTTTAGTACAAAATCACCACTATTTGATGTAACATGATAAAAAACCTATGATAATTCAATACTAAGAACATAATTTTTCCACAATATTGAAACCCTTTGGACGTAAATTTTTTTAATCTTTGGACCTTGTGCCCAACAATTTATAAGACATCGGTAGTTCCCAAGAATAAAACCTTTGACCAAATAAGACTTGTGAAAAATAAATAAATCATAACAAGAACGTTTGACTTTAGCTGACCGCCTTGACATAGCAGAGAGGCCAATAAGAACAACCAATTTGGTCCTCATGAATTTTTTGACTTCCAACTCGAGTGCAAACCTCAATCACTTGATATATGGATTTTTTTTGCAAGGAGATGCATTCTAAATCCAATGTTGAAGGAAAACAAACTTAGCCAAATTTTTATAGTTCCAATAGGGTTCTCTCCTAAGCAATGCCAGTAAACTTGAGATGCTTAAGAAAATAATTCAAATTATCTCTATATATGTTATGTCTCTTTTTCATATGCTGATTTCATGGTCCAAAAAACTTGATACAGGGTGCCAGCAAGAAGTTTAGACCACTTTTTGGCCAAAAAGTGGAACTATTTTTCCTTTTTTTTCAAATTCATCATGTTTCAGATGAATATTTGAAGCTTTTAGAGATTGTATCTTAAAAACAATTATGTACTAGAAGTTATAGTACTCGAAGTCTACTTTCCACATATATAATTTATTGTAATACCCAGATGATAAAATTTAATTTTCAATAGGAATTACTAAAACCATTATTTTAAAAGTCATTGTTTTAGGACCATACTATGCTCATGTACGGCATGCAAAATTTGACCTAAATGAAACTATTTCTCTCAATCCTTTTGGGAAATGGTTTGTAACACAGTCAAGATTGATGAAAATATTTTTTTGTATTTGTTTGTTGAATAATTTTTTTATTAATTTTTTATTAGGCATAATTGTTGTTTTTAAAATCTTTCGTGTATGAAAACAATAATTTGACCTAAACATATGATTTTTTAATTTTAATTTTTTTACAATTGTGTAGAATTATCTCTAGTTTGATGTCATATATTTTTTTTGCGAGAAACTTTCAAATAAAAAAGTTATTAAAATAAAAAAATAGCCTGTTACATTAAGTTTGTGGACTTGTTTAAGTATAAGTTCAACAAAAAATAGAAATTTTAATCAAATTTAAAAAAATTTACACATTTGGAATCTACACAGTCTGATCTATAATGGGTTTTTATTTTGTCAAAATATTCCTCTGAAAAATTCTTCAGATATATGTCTAAAGTCCTTATTTTGTATGGACACTAGAAGAGCCCTCACGTTGTAGGTAAAACCAAGTCCAAGGCTATGGTTCAGCTACCCAAGCCTCTTTCCAAACCAAAAGCCAAGAGTAAAAGTGGGCTTGAAATTCAAATTTTTTAGAAATGGGATCTCGTTTAGTAAATGTTACCCCATTTACCTTTATTTCAAATTCATAATGTATAAATGAATGGATGGAAAGTTTTCTTTAAAAAATAATATTTTTTCAAAACAGGATCCTGCTTTGAAATGGGGTCCCATTTTAATTTTTAAAATGAGACCCCATTTTGTTTTTTGAAACGGGGTTGCATTTTTAAAATTTTAGGCTCGGGACCCTGAAGCTAAAAGAGACCCCATTCATTCTAAGTGGGAACCTGTTTCGTTGAGTGTGGTTTCATGAATTTGGCTAAGTATGAAAGTTCCACCTCAAGTGGACTCATCTTCTTGCTCCAACCCATAATCAAATGTAGGTTTCTCTAGTCAAGATTCGAAGACAAAAATAAGTTGTCACTAGTTGATTGGAGAAACTCCTACAACCCTAAAGATAATGGGGGTCTAAACATCCAAGAGTCCTACATGACATGAATCTATTCCTCCTCTACAAGGTGAGTTGAAACCTCACAAAGAATCCTATAGGTTGGACTAACAATATGAGAGCTAAGTATATGCAGAACAAAGAAGGTCATAGTTTTATGGATCAACATCTTCCCATTGGATCCAATATTTGGAATAATATTGATAGAACCATTCCCACTCTTTTTCAAAGTATTTTGTAGCTTAATGGGAATGACCACACAATATTATTTTGAAATACCACATTATCTCTCAACCTGTTCTTGAATTTCATTCCCTTTTTCTTGCGTTGGAGTCTATTCTAACAGACCATCTTGGTAATTTGGTTAGTGATTATCAAGACTCCTCCTTTTCCACTCCTATGTGGAAGAATGACCATGGATATTCTATGAGACCCCTTTGGGTTGGTTATTTATAATTTCTCTATCTTATCAACTCAAAGAGATTCTACAGATCCAACCAGCTAGATTAAGTTTTTTGGAAAAGTAACTCTTATGGGGAGTATTTGGTTAACTCAGGATTCACCCTTCCCTCCCTCATTTGGCCTCTAATTTTTCATTGGTACAAGATGTGGACTCGTAAGTTAATCCAAAATTCAAGTTCTTTTGGTGGACAGTATGTCATAGAAAAATCCCCACACTGGAAAATTTATAAAAGAAAGCTGGATTCAGCTAGTACATTGTTTCCCTCTCTTTGAAAACAATGAAGAGTCTATCAGTCATCTTATTATATCCTGTAAAGGAGAAAAATGATGTTCGTGGAACAAGAGTGTTTTGATGCTCAAATAATTTTTTTCCTTACATTTAATGTTTAGAGTGGAGGGAAAGATAAGATATTCCCCTTTATTCTCAAATGTACAAAGGAAGGATCCAAATTGATCAACCCAAAAAGGATCAATGCATAAATGAATTAATCTATTGGAAATAAGAATAAAGAAGGAGATCCTAGGTTTCCCTCTTAAGATGTGTGTTGAAATGGATGTGATTGTAAATGTGTGATAGATTTAGAATGATTAAGGATTTGAATTGAAATGAATGATAGAAATGTACTAACCTTGAAATATTGCAGATCGAAGAATGTTGTTTTCTGGGCTCTGTACTCTATTTCTGGAGATGCTGATAGTTGATACCGAACTAGAACATAGAGAAGGAAAAAACCAAGAAATATTTTTCCATTCTAATATCGTCTTATGAAAAAGGTCAACCCTGTACCACTTTTTCCAACTCAATCTGCTCAACTCTGAAAGTGTCCCTGTTCACAGAGTCTGAAAGAAAACTGAAAAGGGTATCCAGATCTAGCCTCGGATCTACAGTCCCAGAACTTGTACCTACAAGAAAAATGTTCTTTTATTGTGGGGGAGGATTTTGCGTTATTCAAACCCTAATTTAGGAATTAACCTTGAAATCAACATTTGAAATAAGAATGCTAGCAAGTAGTAGAATTGAATCTAACAATGAAGCTATGATATTGAATAGATATGAAATTGTAATTCAAATGTAGAAAGTATGTAAATATGAAAGCATGGACTTTAGAAACCATAAACCTCCATTATTTTATGCTTGGAATCCACCTTGAAAGAGTTTTGTAGATGCACAAAGGATCTTGAAGGAACATCACACCATCATGATGGCTAGATCTAGGGTTTGAATGATGAATCTTGAATGCTTGAACCAAATCCCTTCAAAGGCTTGAAATATTGAATCCTTGATCTTCAATGGAGAACTTGAATGCTTGAGAGGAATAATTTAACACATTGAGAGCTTCAAAACATGTAGAATAATGGATGCTTGAACAAAATCTTGGCTAGAGCTTTTTGCACTTGGAAGACTTATAGAAAATGAGAGGAGAGGGCTTCCTTTTATATGAAATTAGGATACAATATTCCAAGGAGGCCGACATAGGAGGATTAAATTCCAATTAGACCCATTCCCATAGAAGAGGACCTATATTAAATATTATTTAAGAATCCCTGCTTCAGAGCCTGAAACAGCCGACTCAGAAGCGGGAGAGAACTTTTTGCAAAAACTGACATCTGGGAAACTGTGGGATTCTAGGTTTGGGACACTGGGACAGGGTCGAGGTAGGCCCTATCTTAGGATAGGGCCAAGGTTCACCCTATCCTAGGTCAGGGCCAAGGTTGACGCTATCCTAGGAGGTTGACTATGTCCCTGTATCCTATAAACAGAGTCCTGCAACCCAGAATGTAGAAATCAGTCCCGAAAGTGGTATAAGGAGGAGTAGATCAGGGGGGATGATGCAGAAATAGGGGGATGATGTAATTGAGGTAAAATACATCCCCTAAGGAGGGATAAATTCTCTTAACATTGAAGTGCTTCCATTTTAAGATGAAACAGTAAGCCCCCACTTTAGCGGGAGTACAGAAATCAAACGTGCTCATGGTAAAGTTAGAAGAAAGAGATCCTGGTGGATTGCAATCGAGATAGAATATCACTAAGCCAGGAACATCAGCCCCCAGAATAAGGATTATATCTCATCATACATACATAAAGATATGGAAATTAAAGAACATTCAATCATAGAAAACATATATGACGACATAAGTAAGACAAGAACAACACTATTGATAACATAGCTTCATGATCTAATCCTACTAGCA
>MU223707.1:3222345-3234901 GCA_018584345.1 Thuja plicata | reverse complement strand
ATTGTATGCTTGGAATCCACCTTGAAAGAGTTTTGAGGATGCACAAAGGATCTTGAAGGAAGATCACACCATCATGATGGCTAGATCTAGGGTTTGAATGATGAATCTTGAATGCTTGAACCAAATCGCCTGAAAGGCTTGAAAGCTTGAATCCTTGATCTTCAATGGAGAACTTGAATGCTTGAGAGGAAGACTTGAACACCTTGAGAGATTTAAAACATGTAGAACAATGGATTCTTTAACAAAATCTTGGCTAGAGCTTTTTGGACTTGGAAGACTTATAGAAAATGAGAGGAGAGGGCTTCCTTTTATATAAAATTAGGACACAATCTTCTAAGGAGGCTGATATAGGAGGATTAAATTCAAATTAGACCCATGCCCCTAGAAGAGGACCTATATTAAATATAATTTAGGAATCCCCACTTCGGAGCCCGAAACAGCCGACCCGAAAGCGGGAGAGAACTTTTTGCAAAGACCGACATCCAGGAAACTATGGGATTCTGGGTTTTGGACCCCGGGACAGTGTCAAGGTCTACCCTGTCCTAGGACAGGGCTGAGGTTGACCATGTCCTAGGTCAGGGCCAAGGTTGACCCTATCCTAGGAGGTCAACCTTGTCCCTATATCATAGAAACAAAGTCATGCAACCCAGAATGCAGAAATCCGTCCTGAAAGTGGTATAAGGAGGAGCAAATCAAGGGGGATGATGCATAAATGGGGGGATGATGTAATGGAGGTAAAATAAATCCCCTAAGGAGGGCTAAACACTCTTAACATGGAATTTATTCCATTTTAAGATGATACATATCCTACCAGTATGCTTAGAGTCTCTGATAGATATTGATGGAATTATTTATTTTTGCAATGGATTTGGTTGGTGGATCCTCAAGTTGCCTGTGATGGATGGTTCCCCCTTCCTATCATCCATTTACTAAACAATTTTTGTGGCACTATCTTGTCTATATGACTTTGTCCCTTTGGAATGAGAGGAATAATCAAATTTTTTGGAAAAAAATTCTTTTAGAAGGCCGTATTTGACTCCACTATCAATAATATAAAAGAAAGTATGATAAATATTTATCATTAAAATCATATTTTCCTTCTTCTTCCAAGGATTGGCATATAGTCAAGAATTGGGGTGTTTCCAACTATCTTCTCAGGTATAATTTTCTCATAGTTAGGCTTAGAAACTTGGATAACTAACCCCTAAGCTATGATGGGTCAAATTGAAATTTGAGGGCTCTCAACTTGGTAACTTAGGTCAGGCAGGTGTGGGTGGTATTACCAGAAACATATTGGGTACCACATTGGATGTGTTTTCTCTTAACTTGTGGTCCATGAAAACCCATGTGGCTAAGGTCTATGTTCCTTGCCATGTGGTGGAGTTAGTGATTAAGCATGGTTACCCTAAGATTTTAGTTGAAGGTGATGCAAATTATGTAATCATGACTCTATCTCCTTATTCAAAATATCTCCAATCCCCAACCCATCTTGGATAATTTTTATTGCGTTCACACCTATTCTCAGGGGAATGGAGTTACTTATAGGCTCACACTAGAGGGTCTCTACACTAATTGCATAATTTTTTTGAATGCAATCAATTTTCTTCATGATAGGGTTGGTGTGGAAATATTTAAATATATTGCAAAGATTAGCAATAATGAGACCATAAGTTACCTTTATGATGACAATCAAGGGTCGATACTTGTCATGGAGCTTGAGATTTGGGATTTCTATTTTTTTCTTTTTCTAGATTTTATTTGGACTTAATTTCTCTGAGATTGACCACTTTTGAATGGGTTTGAGTCTTAGGCAGTGTCCCTAGTTGTTAGTTATTGTTGGGTCTCCGCCTGGGGGAGATTGTTTGGCATGTACAATGGGCGGTAATTTAAAATACATGGATTCATATACTTGTGAGAAGTATAAGAATGATCCAAATCTATGGGGTATTATCCACGAGGAACATGTTTATGACATGATGTATTATAATCCCGACTTCTCACAAAAGTTTATTGAGACATGGGTGGATGGAAAGGTCTACATTGGTAGTATTTTTCATTCATGGTTTTGATGGAAATGATTGTGACTATGATGAGGCTTATCATGAAAGGAAAGGAATTTCCCTACAATTCAAAGGACAACTACAAGGAGGATTTGAGGAGGTTCCTCAACCTTGGTGAAAAAGTGTTGAGGCAGCAAAATGGTTTCAACAAAGAAGAGATTCTTCATGAATGGAAGATCATCAGAGTGATTCTCATCAAGTTAATTATGCTTGAAGTTAGTTTCAATAATTTCCATTCCCATCTATTTCCTATGATGAATCATTTTTTAAGAGGTGCTAATTTTAAATTCTATTTCTATATATTTTGTTCTTTGACTAATTCTGTCACTAAAGATAAAGGTAAAGATATGATTCTGCTTCACCAGATCCTTATCTTGAACATGTATAATTTTCATGTGTGTCTCATTCTGCAAGTGAAACCTTCTCCTTCTATTTCCATTAAGCTTAATCACCCTTCTTTCACCCCTATTCAACCTTAGGTAACATCCCCTGCTATTATCCCCTCCCATGGGAGCACTCATGTTAATCCTACAGGAAAAGAAAAATACATAGATTTGGGTTTGGTGCAGCCTAAGAATGACATGGTTGAACTTTCAGAAGAGTCCACACTAACCTAATCAATGAAGTCAACATGGACTCTTGATAACTCCACTTCCAATTCCCCTTCCTTTTATGGGTTTTCCCCTTCCCCTAAAATCCATCTCAATCACCCTCGCGACTCACATATTCTCAATAGTTCTCTTCCTTGCAAGTTAGAGAAAACCCCTTAGGGTTCTTATGATTTGGAGATCCTGGGAAGGAAGTTGGATGAGGTGTGTGTTATTTGTACAACAAACATAATGTTATGTGTAAATCATTTTTCCTCCAAAAAAAAATTTCTAGGAGGAAAATAAATATGTTAGAGGTCATAATTGAAGTAGAAAAGAGGGTAGTGGATTGGATTTAGGTAAAAGGTCATGATAGTTTGCGGGAAGTTTTTGATGAATTTATCCAAAAAATTTACAATTGGGATATTATTGAGGATAAAATCAGTGAGATTATGAACAAGATTCCCTCTGAGGATGAAAAATAGGAAATAATAAATTCTCTAGCGGAAGTTAAGGTTAACTAGTCCCATTTGTACAAACAATTTAGGGATTTGTCCTTTTATAGAAAGGAAATACTAGAGAATACCAGTTTGTCTATAAATTACATATAGGCTGAGTTGGAGGAAATAAAAGAGAATTAGAGGAAGACATGGGAATATTTGTAGATGGTTCCCATGGGGATGGTCTCTAGGGATTCTATCTTTGATTTCCCTCCAAAACATACCTCCTTTTGTGAAAAGCTCAAGGAGATGATTGAATATTGGATGAGGCTCCCTCCCCCAGCCAACTAGTTGTGTCAACTAGCCTTTTTTTTTGTTGGTCTCATGGTTCTTCATGTGGATTGCTGGTCTGGTGAACTAAGTGCTAGTTTTTTGTTTTGTTATTGTTTCTGGTCTTTTGTCTCTTCTTACTAGTTAGTTAGAGTTTGGTAGTTATTTTATTGAATTCATTGCTAGTGAATTATTTTTCTTTCATCTATCATAATTGATTCTCTTTTATCTATTAGTTCATGCCCTTTCCCGCTTGAATTAATCATAACATTGTTTTTTGAGTACCAACCACTTTAAGTGCCTGAATCCAAATAGATTTTATCATGTATGGATCATAATTAAGTACTCTGGTCAAAATAGATTTGATCTTGGCTGGATCATAATAACTGGTGTTCTTCTCCTTGTTCCCCAGCATCTCATTCTCTTCTTAAGTTATAGGGATACTTTAGATAGCCAAATGAGGGTACCTCCACTACTGGTAGAACTTGTGTCCCTCAATCTTAAGGCCTGTAACTTCAGAAATAACATTCTCATCTATAAATATTGTTCTTTGAAATAAACCGATTCTATGATATTTCCATCCCCAATTAAAGAATTGTGTTATTTTAGGCTCCCATTTGTGAAGGCTTTCCGGGTAAGGCATTAAACCCCCATCCTTCAATATGTTTCACACCTTGTGCTTGGTATTTATATTGTTTCACTTATTTGATAGGGGCTGGAAAGATAACTAGTGTTCTTCTCTAGTTTGGAAATTATGTTATAGTCTTGATGGTGTTCTTCTCCTTATTCCCCAACATCTAGCACCATTCAATATTTTTAGGGAACCTCTTGATATCAAAATTAGAGTACTTTGGCTCCTGGTAGAACTTTAGTCCCTCCATCGTAAGGCCTATAACTTGAGTAATAAAATTATCATCCATCAACACTTTCCTCCCAAAAAAAATAAGCTTATGATCTTTCTAACCCCTGTCAAGGAATTATGGGATTTTAGGATCACATCGATGAAGGCTCTCAAGGTAAAGTGTTAAACCTCTATCCTTCATAAAAGTGACTATTTTTGGGCATTCAGACCAACCACTTAGGTGAGGTCATTGGGTCCTTTCAGGGTCTTAGTATCTCTTACCTATTGAACTACAAAATGATATGGGTCAAAGGTGACTTGAATAAATTAATAAACTTCCTAAAAGGTAAGCACAAACCATCTTGGACTATCAAAAATTTTATTAAAAATTCAAAAGATATTATCTCCTCCTTTTAAATATGGTACATCTCCCACAATTGCTACAAAAAAAACTATTTTATTGACCAGTTTTCTAACATGGGAGTTAGAATAAAGGTCCAATCCTCATTGAGGGGTCAGGACACATTTGAAGCTAACTTTATCCTACTATTTCTCTAATATAGGATGATATGAATGGGAAATAGAATCACTTTTAATTATGAAGACTAATTTTGAAATGAAAGGTGGCATTCTTTCTAGATGAGGTGTAATTTTAAAAGACAAGGTTTGTGTGTAAAACACTAGATTTCATCATTTAATTAAGTTTCCACATAGATTTTGGGGTTTTTTTCCCCTCAATTTGCAATTTGTTTTTCACTTCATTAGTTGTGCATTTAGTATGGTTTAGTACTCTTAGACTGAAATGGGTGGGGATCAGAAGAGAGTCAAGCCAATGGATTGCAATAATCTCAAGACAAAGAAAAATGTATGAAACATATTGAAGGATGGTGGTTTAACACCTTACCTAGAGTGCCTTCAGGGATGGGACACTAAAATCACATAATTCTTTAATAGTGTTTGGAAATATGGTAACATTGTTTTGTTTGGGAGAAAAGTGTTGATTGAAGAGAATTTTATTGTTAAAGTTATATGCCTTAATATGGAGGGACTAAAGTTTTAATGAGCATGGAAGTAATTTTATTTGGCTATACAAAGGTTCCCTAGAACTGAAGAAGAGCGCGAGATGTTGGGGAACAAGGAGAAGAAAACCATTTATTATGATCCTGACAAAATTAAATCTATTTGGAGCTAGGTACCTAAAATTATTATGGAATATTTAACTCTAACTAGGCCTTTTACAAGAGTGTATTCATAATCCCTTTGATTTATTCAATTATTTCCGCAATGGAAAAACAATTTCAATACCATTCTATTTATGGTCCTCTCTTAAACCTACATCTAAAAGTCATAGAAAGAAACTTGTTAAAAACCCTATCCTTTTTGAGGGTTTGTTGTTCCTTATCTTTGAGAACTATAAAGCCTTTCTTTCTCATTCAAACCCAATCATCTAGTTTGGGGAGGATTATACTATCATAGGGAAGACATAAATTGATTCTGAATAGGAGGTGGAAATGGAGTATGAGGAAGAAGATGAGGAGCCTATGTTAGATTTCAAGAAAAATCCACAGAGAAAAGTGAAAAATAGTAAGAAGGGGAGAGGTAGGGATACAAAGTGAGATGATGAGGAATACATCTAATCCAATAAAATTAAAAATACCCCCAAATCTATCTCTAAGGTGAGCTCTGTAGATAAGGAGAAGGTGAAACATATTGCTTCAAAATCCCACGGTAAAAATGAACTTGTTTCACTCGTTCTGGCGGGATCGGAAGATAAGATTTTGAAAGACAAAGATAAGAGGATAGTGCTCAATAAATATAATTATAAGGACCTACAAGTGCATATTCAAGTCATCCCATCCCTTTGTTCAAGAAAAATACAATTGCATAAGGAAGACATCCCTAGGGAGAATATATTTGAATCTTCACTCGAATTAAGACCTAATTCCAAGCATTTCAAGCTAGACCGCAAAGATCATGTTGATTTACATGGTATGGCCAGGGAAAATGAAATTGATTCACAGATGTATTGTAATTCCATTACCTCTCTCATTAATATAATCACTTATACCTTTGCTCAAAAATGTTCTTCTCTGTGATGCTTGTCTCACTGTTTGTCAGTGTCTACAGAATCTTTCTCTTTCCTTAGCTTGTTGATTAGGACTGAATGAAGACTTTCTTTCTCCTTCAGATTTTCTTTGTCATCTTTCCTCTTCTCTTGTTCACCCCACAATTCATAATGAATTTGGTTTGTCTCTATATAGAAATGATTTCCCCTTTTCTTGGCTTTCTTGATTCTTGGCGTTTTCCACAATTCTCGCCAATAGCTGTAAAGAAAACTCCAGATTTATCGGGATGATTAAAACAATGATAAGTATGTGTTAATTCTATCTTTAGCTTCTTGACAGCTAAGCATTTTGTCATTTTCTTAACTCTTTTTTCTGTCGATCAACACTTTAGTTAGTCATCTATGATAACCGACTGTTCCATTGGTGTGACTTCAGTTGTTATCGGGATCTCCATCCTTGTCCTCTTTGTCAGGTAACACTGAAATTCTTTCCGTCGGGTTACTTTGTGTTTTTCTCATTGGGCAACACTGTAACTCTACTCATCGGTAATTCTATGCATTAGCTCATCGGGTAACACTATGACTCTGCTCTTTTACTATGACCATTGGTGTGCTCTCTATTGGTGTATGCAGTCACTTAGTGAATACTTGACTTGTATGCATTACTAATACCATAGCCTTGATTCATCAGTTCTTTGAAGTCTTTGGTAGTATTACAATGACCATATAGATTATATCAAGTTGACATTAATGACAATAAAATACATTAATTGATTTAATGCCTTGTATGATCTTCAACTTAACATCTTCAAACATTCAATCAGTTACATGTCATCATCTCTCCCTTTTGTATTGATGGAAACATACCACATTATCATACTATACTATTACTAATACAATATGAAATATACAGTTTCATCAAGATTTTCTAATGTAACTAATATAAATGCTTGCCTTTCGGCAAGCTCAAATAGCTTTGATTTTATTCTTGCAACTTTCTTTCTATCTTCAATCCCTTTAAAGGATAGATGTATAATCTTTCTTTCTCTGATGTGATGTGTTCTCCTTCTATGTCAAATTCTCTCTCTTTGACTGTTCTCCTTTCTTGTGATGTCATTTGTCAGTAATTCTCTTCCTTTGTGTGTACTCTTCCTTTTTTATTACATTTCCCCCTTTTGGATACTTCGATGGATATGATCTCTTTCGGAGATGATAATTGATAAACTCTCTCCCTTTGACAGCAATGCCAAACAAACATCTTTGCAAACATGGATTTTGTAAAGCAAGTATTTGACAACAATGTAAAATGGATCCTTTCTATCTATAATATATTCCTTGAATTTCCCAATCCATCGATAGTAACTCTGGTGCTTGGAGTAGATAAGTACCTTGATGTGTATGGATGCATCATTGAAGTTCATCTCTCTAATCGCATCAACATGAATGATATTTTGATAATATGTAGGCTGATGTAGCCTTCTAATCAACTTACTGACCAGTAGATAAGGGTCTAACCCCTAGTCTCCTTCTCAAGTATTCAAATGCATCCTTGGGTAGTGGCTTGGTGAAGATATCAACCAATTATTCCTTTGATTTCACATACTCAAGTATCACTTCCTTTTCCTGAACTTGTTCTCTCAAATAATGATACTTGATGGCAATATGCTTTGTTTAGCATGCATGATTAGATTCTTGGAAATGTTTATTGCACTTGTATTATCACAATAGATAATTACAGGTTCTAAAATTTTCATATGCATACCTTCCAGTAACTATTTGATCCATGCAATATTTGAGCAGTTTACAGCAGCAACAACATATTTTTCCTCTATAGTAGATTGAGAGATGCATCCTTGCTTCTTTTTGATCCATGTGACAAGTCTGTCAGCCATAAAGAATGCTCCTCTAGTTGTGCTCTTCTAATCATAAATATTTCCAGCCCAATCAGCATCGATAAAAACCTTTAGTTCAAATTTGAATTCTCTTTTGTACCATAAGCCATCTTTCTCGATATTCTTCAGATATCTTAGGATTCTTCTTGCAGCAATCATATGTGATTCCCTGAGATTAGTAGAAAATCTAACAACTATTCCAACTACATGTGCAATATCTGGTCTACTATGTACAACATACATGAGTTTTCCAATCATAGATATGTACAAAGTCTGATTTACCTCTGATGACTTTTCCTCCTTTGTCAGTTTGAATCTAGTTTGCATCACTGTTCCAACTAGTTTGGATTCTTCCATCTTGAATATTTTTAGTACTTCTTTTATGTACTTGGATTGTGTAATGAAAATACCTTCATCTTGTTGCATGATCTAGAGACCAAGAAAGAACTTTATCTCTCCAAACATAGACATCTCAAACTCTTTGGTCATTTCATTTACAAATGATTTGCATAGCATATCAATGCCTCCAAATATGATGTCATCAACACATATCTTAACAATCAAAATGTTAGCGTCAGTATCTTTCTTTAAATAAAGATTATTGTTTTCATTAGTCCTTACAAATCCAATACTTATTGTTATACACTGAATTTGCGCCTCTGATCTCAAGCTCTCTTGGTCTTGATAATCCAGTATAACAAGGGAGTCATCTCAAGGTTGTGGGACCCTTGCTAACCGAGATGAGACCTCCAGATTCTAGGCTGGTTCCTCTTAGATAATCACCTTAACTTGCTCTTAACAGGAAAGTAAAAATTGAGGGGAAAAGGGGTAGAAGGATTGCATGGAAAGGGAAATAACTGAAAGCAAACTACCTACTAGGTGGTACACCAAAATTAGGGTCAGGATCTCAGTGTAGAGGAATGAAACCAATGGAGGATTCAGGTCTAATAAGTCACAACTCACTAGATAGGTTTGCATAAGTATTTCATAGGAGGGTCTAAACAAAGGACTCGACCTATGACCTGCAAACAAACATCGTTTTCTGCAACAAGGTGTAGGAATGAGACAAGACTGCTAGGGGTTGTAGTATACCCACAAAACATCTAAAATCAGATCAGACATAGTAACACACAAAGAATAGAAAGTGAGAGGGACTAGGAACCCCAATTTCCATTAACAACATTCATAAACTTCAATCCAATAAGAGATAATCGAGATAGTGAAGACAGGGATAGAACAAATATCACAAGTACATCAAGAATATCTTAATCATCAATGGGAGATTACAAAGAGTAGAAGAACCAGAGGGTATAACAAATACCACAGATGGCTTTCTGAGAAAAGATGACTTCCTTGCAAAAGTGGGCTTCTCTCCTTTACAAAAATGAACCTCTCCCTAAAATGTGAGTCCTCAACTCATACTTATTCCTTTTAGCCAACTGCATTTTGGAGAGCAATAACTTCTTGATCAGATTTTGGCCTGTCCAGCCACCGCTTAGCCCTTTTAAAAGTCTAAAAAATACAAGTTGATGACACCAAAGTCATAACCAGGAAATATCAACATAAATTCCCCTTCTCAGAAGCAGTCTTATCCCTCTAGAAGAGTCACACAAGTCTCTGAAATGCAATAACTCTTCTGCAGAATTTGACAACTGCAACCTTTGACCTTTTCAAAGCTGATCTGATCCTTCCAGTGTCTGAGAAAATACTTGATATTTCTGCCTCTTTTCATTCAATGAGTAAGCGATGCCATCTATTCCTTGACCTTTCGCACTCTAAATCTCTTCTTCTTTTTACCGATATTGAAATAAATCTATTTCAGATATCAGCAGACTGTTCTGTGCATAAATTAGAATTCTCTGATCAACCTTTGGAAACACTGTAGATCGAGCAGAGTATCTCACCTCTGCAAACTGAACAACCTAGGCCCTAGACACAGTGAACATGGTGAATGCATATTGAATGCATCATCAACTCCTTTGAAAAATTCTTCTCTAATAGTTCATTGGTTATGTCTGTACTGCAGCCTCATTTTCACCTTGGAAAAAACCCCGCGAGCGAGCGATACATCCTTTTTACTTCTCATCGCACACTCGCCATCCATTTTCTCTGCACTTTTTACCTTCTGCGAGTGAGCGATGCATTAACTTTGTACTTCATTTTGTGTCTATCGCATACTCCCGCCAATTTTATACTTTACCTTTTTTATACATGCAAGTGAGTGATGCATTTATGTTTTCTACTTATCGCACACCCGCGAGCTCCTTTTCTCTCATCTGATTTTCTCAGTGACTGCGCGACGATTTCCTTTCTCTCTTTAGTCGCTCACTTGTGAGCTGCTTTCCCTTTACCTTTTCTGACCAGCGACTGTGCAATGGCTTCCCTTTTTAACTCATCGCATGCTTGCAAGCTGCCATTCCACCATCTGAAAACATTGGCGAGTGCGCGATGGAGTTAATCATCTCCTTTGGTCACTCGGTCACGGACCCCTATCAACTTTGAAAACTGTCAGTGCGACTATGTGACATGTCACTTGTTTAGCTCATCGCACACCTGTGAGCTCATAACCCAAATTTGACAAGGCCTCGCGACTGCGCGATGCATAACTTAAAGCGCTGAACCCGCTCAGTCGCGCACAAAACATAACTGGACCCAAGTGGATCACGACTGCATGATTCCCTTTCTTGTATAGCTCATTGCGAACTCGCGGACAGATCAGAGATACTTAAAAATAGATTATGATTGCGCAATTACATAATTTACAACTCAACGCGCAATCACAGATAGAGCGGAACTCCTCATAAACGGCTAGCGATTGCGCGATGACCCTCAATTGGAACTCGTTGCGCAGTTGCGCAATATAAGGAAATGATATAAAAAATGATGTGACAAAGTGATGAGCTGAGACATAACTTCAAAAAGGGACATGGCCATTTTTTGCGCGGTTAACACAGGATTCAAAATCAGAAAGCCCCGGGAAAGAGAAGAAAGCAATAAATTCAGAGAATGAGTATGAATGACAGGGAAAAATAGGCCAAATTGCATGGGATGGAAAATTTGGGCAACATTTTGGTGACTTCTATGGGATGTCAGCCTGCTAGACATGAAAACCAGTAGCCTATTGACATCAAACTATCCATTGGGCATGGATTCATCTCTTGAGCACAAAACTTGACAGGGCAAAACTGTGCACGTGCACTTCTTGGAAAACAAGGAAACTACACTAGAAAGCAGGGAAAAGAAAAAATAGGGAACCACTTACAAGAAAAAAAGGAATTAAAGAGAGGGATTAACCTCAAAGCAAGGCTTCAAGTGGAAACTATTCACTGAGATTGGCAGGGCATCTCCGTTAAGAGTTGAAAGCTAGAAAGCGTTAGATCCTCTGCACTCTGTTATAACAAATGGTCCACCCCAAAAGGAATCAAATTTTGTGTGCCTACCAGATCTGGACCTGGACTCATCCCACTTGAGAACTACATCTCCAACCTTGAAGCTCTTTCCCCTGGCTCTTTTGTCAAAGCTCCTTTTAGTCTGATTCTGATGAAATTCCATATCTTTCATAGATTTGTCTCTGATTTCTTCCAATTCCATCAATTGAGCATACCTGATCTGTAGGGGGTCCTCTTCATCAAACAGGGCATACTGAGTGGCTAAGTCCAGAGTTGGTAATTCTGTTGAAATGGAAAGTTCAGCCTCTCTGCCGTACACCAACATGTATGGAGAATTACCAATGATCTTCTTTGGGGTAATTATGTCTAACCACAAGGCAGACCTAAGTTTTGTATGCCAATCCCTTTGATTGTCCTGAAGAGTCCTCTTAATTATTCTGATCAGGTTCTTGTTTGTGGATTCTGCCAAACCATTACCTTGGGGATAATAATTTGAGCTGGTATTCAGATAAATGCCATTCTTAACAGCCCAATCTGAGACTTTAAGGCCTGCAAATGCCAGTGCATTATCTGAAACAATTGAATCAGGAGTGCCAAACCTATGAATTAAATCATCATAAAAGTTCAAAACAACACTCTCATTGGCCTCCTTCAAGGCCACTGCTTCTGTCCATCTAGTGAAATAATCTGTTGCAGTGATTATCCATTTGTGTCCTACACTAGATGGAGGGTTGATCACACCTATGAAATCTATGCCCCACTTCATGAAAGGCTGGTAAACTTTTATTGGTTGAAGGGGTAGAGAAGCGAGCTTTTCTTTTCCTGCAAATAAGGCACACTTGATGCACTTCCTAACATAATCATGACTATCCTTAAAGATAGATGGCCAATAGTACCCAGCCCTCATGATTTTATAAGCAGTAGTCCTAGGAGAAAAATGACCACCAGCTGG
>MU223707.1:3191675-3220096 GCA_018584345.1 Thuja plicata | reverse complement strand
CTCTTTCTAGCCCATTCCAGTCCATTGACTAGACTCTCATATTCTGCAGTGTTGCTGGTGTAGGAAAAACTGAATCTAAAGGTAGCATAATACCTTTCTCCTTTTGGGGACACCATCATAGCACCTCAACCAGAATCGTGTCTACTTCTAGCTCCATCAAAATATAGCTCCCAAAATTTATCACTCTGATCCTCTAAATCAGCATCCTTGAAAAGGTTGGGCTCTATAGCATCACCTTCCTGCAACAAATAGTTTCCCAAACTAGCATTCCAAATGACGTGTTTTGATTCTCTTTCATCCAAGAAAAAATTAGGGGTATCCCCTATCTTAGTGCTTGCTTCACTAAAGGTTTGGAAATCACTGTTATCAAATATGGGGCAGTTAACATTGATTGTACTGGACACATAAGGCTCCACATGGTGTGCTGCCAACTCTTCTGACTTAATGGTAACCTTGGTACCATATCTTGTGTGAAAAAACATGTGGGACCAATCAGAAGATAAATAACCACCTATCTTGGCTGTGAACTCCCTTGATAAACATATATCAAACAATGCAGGGAGATCTACGATATATATGTCAAGGAGGATGGAAAAATTAGGACTAGCATGTAAGATTAGACTGGTATCCTTAGCCACACCTATAGTGCTGACTGAGGACCCATCAAGCTGGGTGACATTATTTTGGAAGGGTTCATACTTCAGTCCTAATTGGTCGGCCACCTTCTTGGGCATTACAGTGCTAGTAGCCCCACTATCTACCATGCAATTATGTACTAAAAACTTACCAATGATCAATGATACATAAAAGGGAGGTGGTTTCAAGCTCCTACCTTGCATGGGGTTGGCTTTGAGGTTATTTATTGGAGTCTCCTTCTCCTAATCAGTGTTAACCAACACTAACTTCACAGCCTCCTTTGTAGGTTGAGGAGTTGTCACCTCTGATATGGCCTTCTTTAAAATCTCAGGCTGTCCTAGAATGACCAAAGAGTCCCACATAGACATAGTGACATTCACTTTCTTCATATTGTCCACTATGTTGTAAGGTGTCGTAGTGTGTCCTCTTTGTTGTGCTTTTACTATGATGGGTTCTGCCCCCTTTGGAACTTGGCCTTCTAGGTTTGTGATGGCTAGAGCCTTCTTTGTTGAGGCAGGAAAAAGTTTGTTGTACCAGCTCTGTAGATGTAGTTGCTTGGGTACCAGAATTAGCTCTCTCCATGTCTTGAGCTCTCCTCTTTGATCTTGTAAAGGCAGCAAAAGCTTCATAACTGTTGACTCCACTAGAGTCTAGTTGCTCCCAATTGAAAAGAGCAGTTTCATTTTCTTGTGCTTCTTGCTGAGGAGCCGCCCCACTGGATGAAAACTTTTCTTGAGCTTGTGAGGCATTCTGACTCATCAGAGCTTGGTTCATCCACCCATTAGAGCATGTGGCCTGATTGTGGGGTTGATTGCAAGGAAAACACCATTCATTATCCATAACCACATTGTTTTGACTAGGCACCATCTCCCTGACTGGATTTGCAGAATTAAGAGGTGCAGGGTTATATGGTTGGAATGGCCTTTGACTAAAACTTTGTCTTTTCCCTTGATAGCCTCCTTGGTACGGTGGCCTATTTTGTTGATAAGGTTGTCCTTGATTTTGATACTGTTGATTAGGACCTTGGCCTTGTTGTTGGAAGGATGGTCTGACACCTTGATTCTATTTCTTCAAGTTTGTAACCTCCTTTGTCAAGGTTTGTAGCAAGTTTTTCATCTCTTGCATACTAGTAGCTTGGCTACTCTTTATTTCTTGCAACTCCTGAGAAAAGCCTGCCTTAGCATGTTCCTGGCCACTAGTACTAGCTTGGGAAGCCAATATGGGAATAGGGGTAAATGGGGGCACTTGTGCAGGAGAAATGGGTTGAAGGCTAGGAAAGATAGGCATTGGTGGTCTTCTATCTATCATTCCTGCTTGAATCAAACAATTTTCAGTTCTGACAGCTATGTCAAAAGTTTGGGGTAAGGAAGTGCCTGCCATAGACTGGATCATGACAGATATTTGACCATTCAGACTTTGTAAATAGTATAAAAAGGCATGGTCTGCTGATGGTCTGACTGAAACTGGAATTCTATTCCATGTCTTAAGGAATCTACTATTGTAGTCTGTCATTTGTTCTTGAGGGTCTCTCTTAATGGTTGTTAACTACTCAACCAGAGACAAGTTATCTGATTTATCCTCAAAATTCTTACTTAATGCATCCCCTAATTCATCCCAAGAAGTAATAGACCCAACAGTTAAAGTTCTGAACCATTCAAGAGCCTTACCTTTTCGAGATGCTGCTAATAACTTGGTGGCGACATCTTCTTGAGTAATGTTGTGGATGCTACAGATGGTAGTCACATCTCGTATGTGCTCCAAAGTTGTGGTCTTCCCTTCACCTGTGAAATTGGGCAAGCTTTTTAATGCCACCAAGGGCACATCGTGATGCACTACAAAATTTAACGGGCTCCCTTGATTGAAAGGTGCAAAGGAAAAATTTCTAGCCATTACAGGAGCTGAAACTTGAAGATTCACAACAATATGAGTTGTACTTGAATCTTCCTCCTCTAGATCCCTGGTTAGAGATCTTCCTCTTCTTCTGTAATGAAAGGAAAGAAGTCCCTTTTCTGATGAATCAGGAGGTGTAGATTAAACTCTCCTTGTAGGGGACTCCCTTTGAGTTGACCTGCCTTTGTGACCTCTCTTCAAGGGCAACTCTGAAAATTTAGTAGGTTTTGAGCTCCTAGTTTCAATCTTTTTCATATACCTTAAACAAGGTTGGCCTGAAACTTTGAAAATAGTGGAGTTACCAGATATACTTGTCAGAAAAACTTCTTAAAAGTTTGTATTATGTGACCTGCATATCAGAGATAACATAATGTTCTGTAATGAACTTCTTTTGGAGTCCCACCGGGCGTGCCAGAAATGTTATACACTGAATTTGCGCCTCTGATCTCAAGCTCTCTTGGTCTTGATAATCCAGTATAACAAAAGAGTCATCTCAAGGTTGTGGGACCATTGCTAATCGAGATGAGACCTCCAGATTCTAGGTTGGTTCCTCTTGGATAATCACCTTAACTTTCTCTTAACAGGAAAGTAAAAATTGAGGGGAAAAGGGGTAGAAGGATTGCATGGAAAGGGAAATAACTGAAAGCAAACTACCTACTAGGTGATACACCGAAATTAGGGTCAGGATCTCAGTGTAGAGGAATGAAACCAATGGAGGAATCAGGTCTAATAAGTCACAACTCACTAGATAGGTTTGCATAAGTATTTCATAGGAGGGTCTAAACAAAGGACTCGACCTATGACCTGCAAACAAACATCGTTTTCTGCAACTAGGTGTAGGAATGAGACAAGACTGCTAGGGGTTGTAGTATACCCACAAAACATCTAAAATCTGATCAGACATAGTAACACACAAAGCACAGAAAGCAAGAGGGGCTAGGAACCCCAATTTCCATTAACAACATTCATAAACTTCAATCCAATAAGAGATAATCGAGATAGTGAAAACAGGGACAGAACAAATATCACAAGTACCTCAAGAATATCTTAATCATCAATGGGAGATTACAAAGAGTAGAAGAACCAAAGGATATAACAAATACCATAGATGGCTTTCTGAGAAAAGATGAATTCCTTGCAAAAGTGGGCTTCTCTCATTTACAAAAATGAACCTCTCCCTAAAATGTGAGTCCTCAACTCATACTTATGCCTTTTAGCCAACTGCATTTTGGAGAGCAATAACTTCTTGATCAGATTTTGGCCTGTCCAGCCACCGCTTAGCCCTTTTAAAAGTCTGCAAAATACAAGTTGATGACACCAAAGTCATAATAGGAAATATCAACATAAATGCCCCTTCTCAGAAGCAGTCTTATCCCTCTAGAAGAGTCACACAAGTCTCTGAAATTCAATAACTCTTCTACAGACTTTGACAACTGCAACCTATGACCTTTTCAAAGCTGATCTGATCCTTCCAGCGTCTGAAAAAATATCTGATATTTCTGCCTCTTTTCATTCGATGAGTAAGCGATGCCATCTGTTCCTTGACCTGTCGCACTCTGAATCTCTTCTTCTTTTTATCGATATTGAAATAAATTTATTTCAGATATTAGCAGACAGTCTTGTGCATAAATTAGAATTCTCTGATCAACCTTTGGAAACACTGCAGACCGAGCAGAGTATCTCACCTCTGCAAACTGAACAACCTGGGCCCTGGACACGGTGAACATAGTGAATGCATATTGAATGCATCATCAACTCCTTTGAAAAATTCTACTCTAACAGTTCATTGGTTCTGTCTGTACTGCAGCCACATTTTCACCTTGGAAAAAACCCCGCGAGCGAGCGATACATCCTTTTTACTTCTGATCGCACACTCGCCATCCATTTTTTCTGCACTTTTTACCTTCTGCGAGTGAGCAATGCATTAACTTTGTACTTCATTTTGTGTCTACCACATACTCTCACCAATTTTATACTTTACCTTTTTTATACATGTGATTGAGTGATGCCTTTATGTTTTCTACTTATCGCACACCCGCGAGCTCCTTTTCTCTCATCTGAGTTGCTCGACGACTGCGCAACGATTTCCTGTCTCTCTTTAGTCACTCACTTGCAAGTTGGTTTCCCTTTACCTTTTCTGATCAGTGACTGCGCGACGGCTTCCCTTTTAACTC
Organism: Thuja plicata; assembly: GCA_018584345.1. Classification (NCBI taxonomy): domain Eukaryota; kingdom Viridiplantae; phylum Streptophyta; class Pinopsida; order Cupressales; family Cupressaceae; genus Thuja; species Thuja plicata. The sequence goes on along the minus strand of MU223707.1, from coordinate 3,215,396 downwards.
ATCGCATGGTCGCGAGCTGGCATTCCACCATTTGAAAACATTGGCGAGTGCGCGATGGAGTTAATCATCTCCTTTGGTCGCTCGGTCGCAGACCCCTATCAACTTTGAAAACTGTCGGTGCGACTGTGCGATGCGCCACTTGTTTAGCTTGTCGCACTCCCGCCAGCTCATAACCCAATTTTGACAAGGCCTCATGATTGCGTGATGCATACCTTAAAGCGCTGAACCCGCTCAGTCGCGCAAAAAACATAACTAGACCCAAGTGGATCGCGACTGCGCGATTTCCTTTCTTGGACAGCTCATTGCGAACTCGCAGACAGATCGGAGCTACTTAAAAATAGATTGCGATTGTGCGATTACATGATTTACAACTCGTCGCGCAATCGCAGACAGAGCAGAACTCCTTGTAAATGGCTCATGATTGCGCAATGACCCTCAATTGCAACTCGTCACGCAGTCTCACAATATAAGGACATGATATAAAAACTGATGCGACAGAGTGATGAACTGAGACGTAACTTCAAAAAGGGACATGACCATTTTTCGCATGGTTAACATGGGATTCAAAATTAGAAATCCCTGGGAAAGAGCAGAAAGCAAGAAATTCAGAGAATGAGTATGAATGACAGGGAAAAATAGGCCAAATTGCGTGGGATGTAAAATTTGGGCAACACTGATAAGATAGGAATAAAGTCTTTTATACTAGGCTCAGGCTACTTGTTTCAATCCATACAGGGATTTTTGAAGTCTACATACCATGTCCCTCTTGTCTGGATTAACAAACCCTTCTGGTTGTTCAATGTATACCTCTTCTTCAAGTATTCCATTTAGGAATGGAGACTTGACATCCATTTGATATACCTTGAATCCTTTACATGCAGCATAAGAAAGTAATATTCTCACTCCCTCTAGCCTAGCAACGGGTGCAAAGGTCTCTCCATACTCAATTCCTTTTGGTTGTGCATACCCCTTGCATAATAGTCTTGCTTTATTTATGGTGACTTGTCCATTCTCATTCAGCTTATTCCTAAATATCCATTTTGTACTGATGACATTCTTGTCATCTAGTCTTGGCACAAGTGTCCATGTATTGTTTTTCTCTATCTGCTTAATCTCTTCATTCATAGCACTAATCTATTCATCACTATCTAGTGCAACATTGACAGATTTAGGCTCATAATCACAAATAAGACATCTTGTATTTAGAGACTTACTTCTGGTTCTCATATCAGCCTTCTTGTCTCCTATGATCTAGTTATGTGGATGGTTCCTTTTGACATATCTTGCAAGTACATGTTCAGCTCTTTGTCTATCATCTTGACCATCTTTTTGTTCAACATTCTCTTCTCTCTCACTTTGTGCATCATCTTGAGAAATATTTTGATTGTCGCTATTTGCAGCCTAATGCTTGGGTGCAATGATCTATTGCTCAAGAGCTCTACATTGTTGGTTGGGTAGAGTTTCAAGTTCCTCATTGTAAGTAAACTTATTGTAGTCCTTTGGTTCTTTAGTGCTTTCTTTTTCATTCTTCTCTACAAATTCATCTATCTTCACATTTGCACTTTCAATAATTTTGTTAGAGGCTTTATTTAGACATTTATAAGCCTTTTTCTTGGTGGAATACCCTATAAATATTCCTTCATCACTCTTGGAGTCAAGTTTTCCATTTCTGTCATCGTTGAAGATATAACATTGACTACCAAAAATTTTGAAATAACTTACATTGGGTGTGTAACAATACTAGAGCTCATAAGGTGGGTTTTTGTTGTCCTTCTTCAATTGTACTCTATTTAATGTATAAACAAAAATACTAACAGCTTCTCTCCAGAAGATTTGGGTGATGCCTTTCTCTATCATCAGTTTCCTTCCACAATCAACTATGGATCTGTTCCTTCTTTTAGCAATTCCATTTTAATGTGTTGTTCTTGGTGCAAAGACCTGTCTTTTGATTCCATGCTCATTAAAAAATTTAGTGAATTCATCTAAAATAAATTCCCCTCCTCTATCTGACCTTAAGCACTTTAATTATTTTCCACTTTGTTTCTCAACCATTGCCTTATACCATTTAAACAACTTAAATGCTTTTGATTTATCTTTTAGAAACATGATTGTCATCATTCTAGAGTAATCATTAACAAAGAGAATAAAATATCTATCTCCATAATAACTCTTTGTCCTCATAGGTCCACATAAATCAGTATGGAATAGTTCTAGAATTACATCAGATGTATGGGTTTTTCTTTTAAAACTAGACTTTGTCATTTTACCTTTTTGACAATTCTTACACATGATGTTGTTAGGCTTGGTCATCGTCAGTAAGCCTCTGCCATTTCTCTTTTTGCTAATCTTTATCATGTTTTCAAAGTTCACATGACACAATCTTTTATGCCACAACCATATGTATTTTTTTGTAGCAATCAAACAAGTGGTGTCAGTATCATTCATATAGAATAAGCTACCTTTTGTCTGCTCACCGGTACCAATCAGATTTCCAGATTTGTTAAAAGATCTTTGCCTTCTTATTTTCAAATGCTATGCTATGACTTGAATTATTCAACTGAGAAACACTCAATAGATTATAATTAAATCCATTTACCCAATAAGCATTTTCACATTTTATTTGGTTATTCAACATTATGGTTCCTCTACCTTCGATTGGACAAGGTGTGTCATTACCCATTCTTACTAAACCACCTTTGTAGTATTCAAAAGTCTCAAACTTTTTATTATCACCGGTCATATGGTGAGTGCACCACTATCTATGATCCAGACATCATTTTTACTAACCTTAGATATGAGTGTGATTTCTACATACCTTTCTTCATCATCATCTGAATCCTGTTTTACTGCTAGAAACACCATCTTGATGTCTTCATCAGATTCGGTGTCAGTACCATCATCTTTTAATTTTTCTAGGTAATTGGCCCTCTTTCCTTTGTCCTTGTAGTCCCAGGTATCTCTTCTTTCTAATTGTTAGTAGCTTCTATAATCACCTCTGTCAAACTTCATTTCAAATGATCTATCATTACTTATGTCATCTTTTCTTATGTTAGTACATCTTGCAGCAAAGTGTCCTGTCTCTTTGCAATTAAAAAAAACAAGTGGTAATTTACCTTTGTATTTACCTTTGCCTCTCTACATTCTTCTAGCCATAAGTGCTTCAATTTCATCAAGATCATCTTCTTCACTTTCATTATCACTATCTTTTCGCATATTGTTTTTACGACTTGATTTACTTATTCTCATAGAGGTTTTGAATGCAGACTCTATGTTTGGTAAGATACTATTATCAAATTTGTTCATCTAAAATGAAATAATTCTTCCAATCAAACTGTCTAGAGTAACATTACTATTTTCTACTTCTCTCATTTCTTGAATGGAAGATACTCTAATAGCATAAGTAGGCAGCAAGGTTCTTAGAATTTTACTTACCAATGTATCTTCTTCTAGTACACCTCCAACTCCTTGGATAGCATTGACTACCTCTTTGATTCTTGTGCTGTACTGAGTGATTTTTTCACCTTCTTTCATCTTGAGATCATCAAACTTTCCTCTAGGGCTTTATTCTTTGGCTCTCAAAACATTCTTGTCACCGCCATGTACAAGCATCAATTTGTCCCACATCTGCTTCGTAGTCTTGCAGGTTTTGGCATCTTCAAATTCAGCATCAGAGAGTGAGGAAGCAAGCTCTATCATCATGCAATTGTGCTCATGCTTCTCTCTCAATTGTTCAACTATTGGAGCTCTTGTGGGCAACACATAATCAACATCTAAGTATTGAGTAACATCATTATAAATACCTGATAAGTGGAGTCTTATTCTACTCTGCCATGAAGCAAAATTATCTTTGTTCAACTTGGGCACATCTCATCTGTTCATCTTTTGATCTTTAGCATAGGTCTTGAAACCTTCCTTCTAATCACACAAGCTTTGATACCAATTGTTAGTAATAACTAAGAGTGGGGGAGGTGAATCAGTGGCCTCAAAAATTAATCCTTAAATCAACACTTAAAACTTATAACCACTAATTATGTCTCAATTTATCTTCTATCCTACAAGATGTATGCCTTGAAATACTTTAATCAATTTTCTACTTGTCAAATAGCTTTGTAAATCTCTCTTCTTTATGATTACCAATAAGCAGTTAACTATTTACCGAAACACAGTAAATATGTAGAGTATACCGATAAATCAAGAATTGCATATGTGAAATGTAAAATAGTAAAGTAATAAACCATAAACACATAATACATGGATTTTAACATGGAAACTCTATTAAGGGAAAAAACCATTCGAACTGGTACCTGAAATTTTCAATTTTCTAAAGTGAGCTCTGTTAGGAGCCAACCCTGTTAAAGGTTACAAACACACTATTAGGTGTGACCTTGTTAGAGGATTTAGAAATAGTTTGTCAACTAGTATCAGGAATCTAATGCTACCATCCTTGATAAAACACTCACTTGGCCTTTCAATAGGTATCGGGCATATACAATGCTACTTTTGTGATCAAAGTTTTTGATACTCCTTGGGATGTATCTCAATTGTAAAAGACATTTAAGTCCTACTTGGTTAAGAGGCTTATATGCTTCAATGGTTAAACTGAAACACTAATGATTTGTTCATACATACAACTCAATTGCAGATTTTCAGATCTATTCTATGTCCATTACCTCTCTGATCAATATAATCACTTATACCTTTGTTCCACAATGTTCCTCTCCGCGATGCTTCTCTCTAAGTTTGTCGGTGTCTGCAGAATCTGGCTCTTACCTCAACTTGTTGATTAGGAGTGAATGAAGAGTTTGTTTCTCTTTCAGATTTTCTTTAGCATCTTTCCTCTTCTCTTATTCACCCCACAATTCGTAATGAGTTTGGTTTGTCTCTATATAGACATGATTTCCCTTTTTCTTGGCTTTCTTGATTCTTGGCATGTTCCACAATTCTCGCCAATAGATTTAAATAAAACTCTAGATTTATCTCAAAGAGATCTTCTGGCCAACTAGACAAATCATCTTTAAATCACTTACTTATCTTCAGCTTTCTCTGGATGATTAAAATAATGATAAGTTTTTGTTAATTCTATTTGTAACTTCTTGACAGCTAAGCATTTTGTCATTTTCTTAACTCTCTATTCTGTCGGTCAATAGTTTAGTTAGTCATCGGTGTTAACTTACTGTTCTGTCAGTGTGACTTCAATTTTTATTAGGATCTCAGTCCTTGTCTTCTCCATCGGGCAACATTGAAATTCTTTCCATTGGGTTACTCTATGTTTTTCTCATCAGGAAATAGTGTAACTCTACTCGTCGGTAATGTTGTGCATTAGCTCATCGGGTAACAATGTGACTCTACTCTTTTACTCTGACCATCAGTGTGCAATCCATTGGTGTATGCAATAACTTAGTGAATACTTGACTCGTATGCATTACTCATAACATAGCCTTGATTCATCGATTCTTTGAAGTATTTTGTAGTATTACAATGACCATATAGATTATATCAAGTTGACATCAATGACAATACAATATATTAACTGATTTAATGCCTTGCATGATTATCAACTTAACATCTTCAAACATTCAATCAGTTACATGTCATCAGATACCTCTGGACCCAACAAGAGAACTAGGGGGGACTTAAAGAGGAAGGTTGAGAATGTTCCCTTGGAACACATAAAAATAAAGTAGATAGTGATGGAAATGAGCCAGTTGGAGGTCAAGGAATCTAAGGCTCTCAAGGAGCTAGCTTAGTTTTTTCTTTGTTTCCTAGTTATTTTTTGTTTAGTCTATTGCTATCTTTTTTGCTTGATTTTGGATACCTTTTTCTCTGTTTATTTTATGGGTAACATTATGTTTTTGGGCTTGTTGGTAATTTTATCTCTGTTTGGTGCATACTAATATACTTTGCTTCTCTCTCTTTTTGTTAAAGGGTTTTGCGTCCATTCAAAAACTATTTTTATTGTAATAAAAAGAATTAGTTATTTAATTTACTCTTCACTAATTATTTTATTAGACCAATATGATTATTTCTACTAAATATCAAATATTTCATTTAAAAATATGCATCAATATAGTGATTATATGTTTTAGGGGAGGAGGTGCTGGAGGTTTACCTATATCTCCTTTCTACACTTGATAAAGGGATTTATAGATTCAAACATCCTTCTTCATTCCATTTTTCTTTCCCAAATTTCTCCCTGCTCAACTCTCTTACTTTGATGAACACTAACCTCATTCCTCAAGTTTTTAAATGACCCAAGAATAATCCCCTCTCCCTCTTTTGAACTATTTTTTATCTTATTTCCTTCACACTTTCTTTTTTCCTCACACATGTTTGCACACTCTCATATGCTCATGCACTCCACATGATCCCACTCTCAAGTTTTAGAAAATTGAATAAATATTTTAATTGACCATGTCAAAATACCCCATCCTACTCCATGCCTCTTAGATCATTGTTCTGATGTGGTAAATGATGGAAATTTTTGAAAATGCTAAATTAAAGGGATGAAAACACAAAATTAATAATGCTAATGTTTTCAAAATAGTCCTAACCAATAGGAATATGGTATAGTAACTTATAAAGCACATAATGAGGATAAAATGGAATTGTGGATATAATTAACTATAATATAAACATTAGTTGCATAAAAATCTTTAATGCCATATTTGAAAAAAAATATTTTGAGTTTTATGTCAATAGAACATTACACATTCTAGAGGCTTAACATCACATTCTCACTTTACCAAATAATGGTGGACATTATAACACTAATGTTTATTACAAGACCTTAATTTCTTAAATAGGAGAGTTTGGCTTAACACATGATAAAAAAATATCACATAATACCCTCCCATACCATTGGTCATGGGTAAATACATACACACATCAAAACATTAGTTAATCATGAAGATTTAATAACCAAAAAACAATCATTAGAAAAAATATCAAAATAAGCTACATCTACCTAATATTTCTAAATATACTAATTGTTGATCAATCTTGTGTATAGGTAATCTTAATACATGTATCAATCTAGTTCCCATGTGAACTCATATTTAAACATATGATATCATAGATAAAAAAAAATTCAGCTACACACTACAACCTAAGTAAGAATCTCTATCAATCCTTATGTTTGATACTATATGTTTGTTAACTTATTAATCTTACATACTAATTAAATTTATCCTCATCCTATAAAATCATTATTAGTAATATACTCATTTATGAATATCATCAATATTATTACCCTAGATATCTATGACTACACATGTACCAATGTAAAATCTATAAACAAAAATATATTTCAATCTAACATATCCATGTGTATTATTACCAACTAAGATGATTATATTCTCAAGGAAGTAATTATTACAATAGTCATTCATTTAAAGGTTAGGTGGTCAAAATTCATAAACCTCTTTAAGTAGGTAATTTTATACTCTATATGATTAAGTCAAGCATAGGGTTTGTAGTATTATTGACATTTACTAATATGTTATCCAAATCAATACAAACTATTATGAGCATGATCCCTATATAAATTATCTCATTTAACACAACCCACCAAATATTCCTAATCAATTTCCATAGTAGGAGATTAGGGATTAACTTGATTATTTCATAAAAGGTCAAATATCATCCTATATGTTTACACAATATTCTAAGATTGGGGGATGGGACACACATCCACCATCACTTATATTGAACTTCCTACTAGTAGTCCTCAAATGGTTAATCATTTGGTAGTTTTTTGCAAATGAATTTTCTTAGATTATAAAATTTTGTGGCGTCAATTCATCATGAGGTAAAGGTTGAGAATAATACTAGACTATAAGAAGATCAATACATGATAAATCCTAATTCTAATCATACTTTACTTATAAATTTATTAAACAAAATGTTTAAAAGTTTAATTAAGCATATTAATATTGAAAATTCACTTGAAGTATAAATTTTGTAATATTTCTTATAAATATCATTCTAGAGAGATTTACACGCTTGTAGTTTCTGACCTTCAAATGGTCTTAAGCACGCAAAATATGAATAATTGCATTTCTTTACTTTTTGATTATTTTCCCAAAACTTAATCATCTAGAGTAGGAGTACTACCTAAAGGAGTATAGCCATTCTTAATTTTATTTTATATTCTAAAGGACATAGAGTCTAAATAACATTACATCCACATCTTCCAAAAAGAATAAAAGAGTTGTCAAAATTTGGCAGTTTGTTACTACTTTCATGTGGCATTTCAGACCATCCTAAAGTACATAATATTCTCCTTGAGGAACCTCAATCTAGTGAAAATTTTTGAACACTCCACAAGACTGGGAGGAGGGGTGAATCTTTAATATTATTAAATAAAAAACTCATATAAATCAGATTCAATGAAGTAACTATCAAAGAGGATAAAGAAATTTACACCAAACACAAGAACATCATTATTCTATATAGAATAACCAATATAAATAACATCACTTTTTTAAAAACAATTTCACCTTTTGGTCTTAAATAAGGTTCTATGAGCCATTTTGTTTTGGGAACTCCAATCAAGAGGCATACTATGTAATGGCCTAAAATGACAATAGGGTCCATGTAATGGCACAATGTGTCAAAGTTGTCAAATGATGTATCCTTAAGGTGCAATACTGATTCAAGGATTATTTGGACCTAATTAAGAATGTTTAGGTTGTTACAAGTCATTTTGGATATTGTTACAAAGTTATATAGTCATTAAGTAAAAATTGCAAAAATTGTCAAGAAACTTAATAAGTTTCAAAAGTTGTCATTTTTTAACAAAATATGGGAATCCAGTAGTTGCCATTTCTAAAAATAGTTATGGGTTGCTGAAAATAAATTTAAATACATTTATAAAGGATCTCGAATTCAAAGGAATATTTTTGTTAAAATCTTGGAGCAATTGAATAGGAAATATGTTGATTTTCTGTGTAATTTTTGAGATTTTTCTCTATTACAGTGCAAGCTACGGTCTCGTACTACATAATTTAACTTAAATCCTTACATGGTTAGAAATTAGAGTAAATATAATTTTATTTGGTGAAGGTTTCTTGAGATTTAATTAACAAACAAGGAAGTTATACGCATTTTTTGTGGAAATAGCCTTGAAAGGCTATAACCTTTTGTTATTCTATTTTAGGATGTCCTTTCAATTATTAAAGAGTTTATAATGAAATAGGTCAACTGTCAAGGGTGTTTGAGTGATCCCTAGACTTATTATCCTCATTTGACAACCTAAAAACATTGATTATGATATGAAATTTGGAATCCTATTGAAATATATGGACTTTTGGTACCCAAAACCAATGAAAAGGATAGTTTGGGGTTGAATTAAAACTGGTGGAAGTTTTTTTCATATAAATTGATTGGTATTTTAGAGTGGTTTCTTTGTAAATATGACCTAATTTAACCTATGTAGCTATTATGAGTCAAATTTGTCTCATAATATTCCAAAGCACCCTAGGGTAAATCTTGGATATGTCACAAAACATAAAAATCGCTATATGAATCTATCCTTTTTTATGCCACAAAAAGAGAGAGAGAGAGAGAGAGAGAGAGAGAGAGAGAGAGAGAGAGAGAGAGAGAGAGAGAGAGAGAGAGAGAGAGAGAGAGAGAGAGAGAGAGAGAGAGAGATGTCTCCTGAAGAAACAAGGATCGTTAATTCTTTGACAATTATAAGAGGAGAGACTTCATATGTAAAGGTATATGGGTAAGTGCACCCAAATGGTGTACAAAAAGGTGGCCACGCACCCAAAAAAAAGAAAAACATCCTCAAAACGATTGTGTGAGTATAAATTCATATAAATTAATTGTGCTTGTGTTTAGTAAATTTAAAAGAAAAGAATGAGGCTAGTTAAAAGGGCTAGATAACAAGATTGGGTCTTTGGAGCCTCATTTGCCTCCATTTGACTCCCTTTTCACATGTTTTGTTCTTAAGAACAAGTTTCTCAAATTTCTCATCATCAAGTGGGTATTTGTAAAATTACCACCGTAATTTCACATGTTATCTGAACTTTCTAGCCATATAAAATTTTCAATTTTTGGACAACATTAGAAAACTAAAGTTTAATTTTCCTTACCAGTGTATTGACAGTCCTCATAGACATATGTCTACCATTTTTTAATAACATTTGATCTACTTGAACAAATGCAAAAGTAATTACATATTATTGTTATACAATAGATTCTATACACTTTAAAAAAATAAAGTTTGTATTTTAGATTATTTTGATACAAGTTATTCCCAGCGCACCAACACGTAACAAATTTTTAGGATGTGGTCACTTCAAAAAATCATAAATAAAAAATACTCAATAAAAAATTATAATAAAATACACATGTATATCTCACTCTTACCTATCATCCTACCAAAGGGTTTTACAAAATAATAAATCTCTATACATTTTGTGAAGCGTACATAAATAGCTATGTTATGTTTTTCTCAAAAAATGAGTAACTATTTTTTGTGTGTGAGAGGTTTGACCCTCTTAATCTTATCCGGTTTTAAAATTCTTGAGTAGTTTAGAAACTAGATTTAGAGTACTAACATTATTGTTATTTTAACATCTTCTAATTTTGAGTACATGACTCAAATTTCTCTTTGAAGTTTAGGTTTACTTGATTTCAAAACAATGTGGCCATTTATACACCTTGTTTTGTACACCGGGTAAAAGCACAAAGTTGTGTCACATTTCAGGACCACTTATCAGCAGAACTAAATTTGAGTATTTCTAAATAAAAATTAATTTTCTTCAAACGTATGGTTTAGCTAGATTCATTGTAGCTAAGCTAGATAAGTGGTTAAACTTTTCCATTTGGAAATGCATTTTAAATGCATTTTATATACCAATTACCAAAGAATTAAAATCTTTCAGAAAATCAATGTTTCAATAACCCCTACTCTTTTTAATGATATTTTAAAAAAATATAAAAATACCCTTTTGTAGAGCTTAGAGTCAAGATTATTTTCATATAAATTTTATAGTATTTTGATTAGATCTTATATATTATAATTTCATAAAATACAAGTAGGTATTTTAACATTCGAGAAGATTTTGCTTCAAATAAATTAAAAAAAAAGTAAATTATATTAAAAAAAATTAAAATTTATGTTTAACACTAGAGGAGAGAGTCCTGTTCAAGAATATGTAAATTTTTTTTTCTGAATGGTGTAGATTTGATAGGGGAAATTTGGTGGGAGATGAAAACTGTCAATTTCAGAAAGTTCAACTTTGAGTAGTTATAACGGATTAAATATAAATTGAAAACCAATCTCTCTTCTTTTCTACACTAGCTATACATTTTATCTATAACATATTTTGAAATTAGAGGAAAAATAGATTATTCGCATATACTTGTTTGGTGGGAACTAGACCCCAGATTTTCAGTAGTTTTCAACAATTGAAAAATGAACTTCAAAAATTAAAAAACTATGTCAAATCTCATTCAATTTTTTAAAAAAAATTATAGGAATAAAATTCATCAATTTTTACACATTTCATTAGTTTACATCATCCTCAAATTCTAAATACAAATGCCACTTTTTATGTCGTGAAAGTTGAACAGTTTGCATGTCGTGGTCCTTTTCCTTTATAATAGTGTGACACAAGTTTGTAGTTTTAACCTACCATCTTGGTGAACTTGCCCATACCTACCAATGTATAGTAGAAATATGGATTCAAAGAAACTATTTTTCCATTAGTATATGCAAAGGGAAAACAGTTCTTTGAACCATTGGTAGCACTACGCCGAAAGACAGGCTTACAAGTCAAACTGAATGTGATAAAGTTCATGAGAAACCCAATGAGAAGATTACACTATAAACCCAAAGAGAAGATAAGAGAGGAACTTGATAGAGAAAGGGAAGTTGATGGACAGCTCAATAAAGAAACACCAAAAGATGTTTCTGAGCAACCCGAGCATCAAACACTGAAAGTTAGTTGTATCCTGAGAAATGTGGATCTTACATCCACATCAAATAAAATAGTTATGTTTTATATTTAGAGTTTAGATTTTATTTAAAACCATTTCTTGAGGGACAAGAAAGATAATTGTAATTGTTTTAATCAGTCTAACTGATTGAAAACATGCAAACTAGGAGATTAAGTTCAAGTTGTAAACCTTCAATCATAGAGTTATTTTTGTAATACTTAAAAATTAATTAGGTCAATCTATTGTATAAATAGATGTGTAATGATTAATTTAAAAATGATGCGAGGATGATAGTAGCCAAGAAGCATATCTATGGATCCGACTGATAGTTTCAAGAAGCAAAACAACAAAAGATGAATTTGGTTATCAAGAACCAGGAATCAAGGCTACCGACCAATAGAGGTATTAATTAATCACATTAGGTGATACTTTTTACATGTGATTTTAATGGATATGTAATCAGAAATTGAATATTACATACACTCAAATCATTTATTTTTTTGTCTACATTTTAACAAGTATAGAAAATGGAAGAAATCCTTTTAAGAAAGGTGGATTTAACAATCCTTTGTAAATCTCTTAACCGAGTACACACTAAACAGTGTTATTAAAGCTCTTAACACAGTAGACCTTAACCAGTCTCCACATAATACTCCTAATAGGCTAGATCATTAGAAGTGATCAAAATTTTAAGCCTTAACAGGCCCCTTCCAATATGTAGATATTGATGTTTTTGTGGGTTCCATCCCCACCGTAGTTTTTACCTTCTAACATGGGTTTTTTGCGTTACCATATCTTGTGTTATGTGTCATTAAATTTCATGAATGCTTCTATGAATGTTTACATGTTTGTTAAGTTTATGAATTTATATAACTGAAATAAAGATATGATAGAATAGATGGTTGGTAATACAACGGATTACGAAATGGATTAAGGTTAAATAGATACAAGTTTTAGAGGTACTTATTCACCCCTCCCCTCTCAGTACGTACTTCCTATTATGTCCAATAGGATTTTGAAGAAGTGGTAGGATGGGTAGATGCCTTGAATAAATACTTTGAGTACAAGGTGGTGCCAGAGGAAAAGAAGGTCAAATTTTCTAAGACCAAGTTGAACTGGTCTACTTTGACATGGTGAAATAAAACCCAAGGATAAAGGGTAAATATTGGAAAGTATATGATAAAATCGTGGGACCAGATGGTGGCCAAGATGGGGGCATAATTTCTACCTGTAGACTATTAAGTGAAATTATTTAAAAAGTTGAAAATTTTGAAGAAGAGGGATAAGGATGATGCAAAATACACTGAGGTATTCCATATTGTCAACTTAAGTTCTAGTCATGTGGAGAATGAGATGGATTTTAGGACTCATTTCACTGAATAAGTGAGAAAGGGAGGTGTGAATGAGTTATTCCTAAAATTCAAAACATTAAAAATCTTAAACCTTAAAGCACTTAATTCTGATCTTAATGATTTAAACAAGTATTCATTATTCAAAAACACATCTACAACTCATCACATAGATATTTTTATTATGGAAACCCAAATTTAGGGAAAAACTATGGTGGGGCTTGAACTCATAATATTTATATATCCTATTACAATTATAAGCTTATTACAAATGAGGAACGTACATGTATTTAGGAACAATGCCTAGAGATCACTTCTCAAAATAACCCAAAGGAAGGATTTTACCTTTAAAGACCACTACAATGGTTAATTTAGACAACAATATGAGATTCATGAACTGTATAGTATTATCTACCTTATGCCTAGTTCACTTTCAATGAAGTACAATATAGATCTATGATCAACCCATCTCTTACTCCTTCATTTGAACATTCTGATCAAAGACAAATGTTTCACTCTTGATCCACACTTTGTCAGGAATTTTCACTTACAATTTTTTCATAAATCCATATTTAATTTGTCAACCTTGAACAACAACCAAGGTCAACCCAAAGGAAGGATTTTACCTTTAAAGACCACTACAATGGTTAATTTAGACAACAATATGAGATTCATGAACTGTATAGTAGTATCTACCTTATGCCTAGTTCACTTTCAATGAAGTACAATATAGATCTATGATCAACCCATCTCTTACTCCTTCATTTGAACATTATGATCAAAGACAAATGTTTCACTCTTGATCCACACTTTGTCAGGAATTTTCACTTACAATTTTTTCATAAATCCATATTTAATTTGTCAACCTTGAACAACAACCAAGGTCAGAAAAACCCCAAATTCAAATTGATTTAGAAATTAAGTCAGCCAAGAACAAAAGAAAATATAGCTAAAAACTAGAAAAGCCTCCAATATTATTTCCATGATCAATGCAACCTACCAACTCAGTAGACACACAACCCAAGAACATCCATAGATATCATGAAGAGTACAAACATTTGAAGCCAGTGAACCTTTTAAAAATGAAATTTTAATTTTCAATATAAATATATATTTCAAAATTTTTTTTTCCCATATCTATATAAAATATATATTTTTATTAGATTATGTATCTAGTAATTTTTTTCTTCAAAGGAACTAAGAGGAGGGGGGTGAATTAGTGCACCCAAAAATATGAAACACTTCTTTAATAGGTTCCACAAAATCCAACATGTAAAAGAATATATTACATATAAGCTAAGCACATAAACCAGTCACACAAAGTAAACTCAAGACATGAGATTTTCTCATGAAAACCCTTGTTAGTGGGAGAATACCACATTTGAGATGATACCCAAAAATTTAAATAGTTCATCAAAGAGATCTTCCCTCTTAGGATAAATTACAAACATCTTGCTAAGGGTATTCCTAGTTAAGAGTATCTTTAGCATGGTTAGAAGCTAATATAATTCCTATTAAGAACTACCCTATTAGGAGATTAAAAAATCCTTCTAAGAGTTACCTAGTTAGAGCATTTATACTTCAGATCTTATTAAAAATATTTCTCACCCTATTAATAGTGACCTTGTTAAAGGATTTCACCTCCAAACCTGTTAGGGCTTTCATTGAGATAGACCCAAGGGTAAATGATATTAATATGACACTTCATGTCTGACAAATCGACTTTAATTTTGATCACAAATGCTTCCTTAAGAATCCATACAATTCACACAATCACAATAACTCTCTCAATCCTTCAATCTAACTGAGGTGATCATAGATATAGCTTGATATGCATTTTTACATGATAAATGCATGACCACACATCTTAACTTGGTCTCTAACTCCAAATCTAGTCACATGTAGCTCGCATATTGTCTTCTTCCAAGTTGACTTAACACTTAGTGATTTATTCAATTTGATCCCTCAACACCATTAGTAAAAATGGTCTCACACCTCTAATAGATCATGTTTCTAGCGTTGAAAACACCACAATACAATCCCATGATCAACACTCAGATCATCTTCACTAAATGCCTGTTAGAATGAATTTAGAATAACTGAGAGGGGAGGGGTGAATTAGTTATCCTCAGGTCTAGATGTAGAAAATAAAAAAATTTGTATTTCAGATCTACTTGGCAGCAGTAGCATAAGTTAGCAACTTTAATCAAGTAGTTTTCTTTCAATAGAAATTAAATTGTAGAAACATAACAGTAAAGAAAACCATAAGCATTCACACAAGTTGACACAAGTACTTAACGTGGAAACCCAATATGGGAAAAACCACCAGTAACAGTTACCGAGTTTTCACTCTTCTAAAGTGATGCCTTGTGAGGAGCGAACCCTGTAAAAGGTTACAATAACACACTGCTAGGTGTGACCTGGTTAAACGATTTAATCACCCTATTAGGAGTGGCCTTGTTAGAGGACTTAGAACATTCTAATTTGAATGTGACCTTGTTAGAGGATTCATACGAATGACTGTTAGGTCAACCTTGTTAAAGGATTTAACTGATACAATGGTAAGAAAGTAATCAGTAGTTGTGATCTAGTACATACAAATTACTTTGCAAATTTAGATCCAATTATAGCTCTAATGTTAACTTACTGGATAGCCTGCATTGCCATTTCAACCTTTTGATTTGCTTGGAAATCCGTCAAGCAATCACACATGCAACTCTCTGCTTCTGTATTTTCCTTCTCTGCTAGATCATGCCAAACAGTAAATCAACAATGCAAACCTTTTTGCATACACATATACTCTTGCATTCATCCACACACTTCATGAATAACCCTTGAGGCTATCATATACCTCTTTGTCTAGGTTAAGTAAATCATTTTCCACTTAAACAAGATCGTAGATCTTATGTTAGGTCAAATCCAACGGATCATTCCATATTTGCATTACATTTACTTCTCCAAAGTAGTCTCTAATTAAATCTTGAAACCATGCATTAATTATGGTTACCCATACATTAAATGATGTGGATCAATCTTTAATTAACATTACATATCCTAATAAAATTAACTAAGTCAGCCAGAGATCTCAAATCTCATCATTAATCCAATTACTATAAGTTGGCCAACATCACTATTTTCACTCGGCAATTTCAATGGTGCTCGACATTTGAACAAATTTTCTCATCACGAACAACTTTACTCAGCACAAGCAACTTTTCTCGGCACAGAACAACTAGAAAACTGTCTTTGAAAGATAAACAACTAATTACTTTTCCAGAGTGCCAACTGATCAAGTACCCTTTTATTTGCCTTAGCTCAACCATTCACTTGGTCTTCTTGTTAAATATTCTTCATCAACAATACATATGGTACTCAAATAGATAACAATAGTATCACCACTTAAGGTTTGACAGCAATGACAAAATAACAATTGCTTGCATTGTCACTTTCCAACAATGCCAACAACTAAAATAAATAATTTCAAAAAATCCTAGATTTCCAAAGCTTAAAAAATTACTAATTGAGTAATATTTTCTTGTACACATTGATCAATAAGCATGTGGGATCTCTCTACTAGGGCTTTATGCTACTGCTTCTTTTATGTTATTGTTGCTTTCAACATCCATCCACAAGGCCTCAAGAGTAGGACCCATCTTTGGTTTCCCTTTTCCCTCATATTTCTTAAGTACCCAAACCTTTGGAGCGTTCCTTAGGTACTTTAGGGGAATCATCTTCTTTTTCAGTGTTAGAGTCTTCTATCTTGATCTATTTTTACAAACTTTCTAGTTCTGGGGATTCCTTCTTTCTATAGGAATCACCATCCTCCTTTTTGGATAAGGTTTTGGGTGTTAGTTCTCCTTTGATGAAGACTATTGTTGAGAAGAAGGGGTACAAAATGGCATGTAATATTACTAGCATGATGGTTAAGGTGTTAAATGACATTCTGAAGGAGACTATAAGTGATTTGGATATTTCATTTCTTTTAGATCTTCTATTAATCAACTTTTAAAGTGGGTTGCTTCTCATTGGAAACTTAAGGGTATTGTGAAAATTAATGTCATGGCCAATAATCTATTTTTATTTAATTTTTTTTAATAATAATACTTATTGTATGTACTTACAAATGACCCCTAGACGTATGGGATTAATCAAAGAAATATCCTATCTCTTTGTAAATGGAAACCTATTTTGAATCCTCAAAGTGATCTTAGTACTTTGTCTCCTACATGGGTTCATCTTCTTGGCCTTCCCTAAAATTATGAAAACTTAAAGTTTTTAGAGATATTGTTGAATCCTTTGGGTTGCTCCTAGCTATGGATCATGTCACTCAATAGAGTTCCCAATTTTTATTTCTAGAATATGTATAAATATGGACGTGAATACAGTTCTTCCTACCTTCATATTTCTCTAATAAAAGTATGGCTCTTGGGAGAAACACTTGGAATATGAATTTATACCACTTTTTTCTAGGTTTGTAAGAAGCATAGACATTTGAGAAATGTCTACACATTTAAAAAGATTAATAACCAACAACTTAAATGACGGGATGATGTTAGAAACACTGAGAGGGGGGGGGGGTGAATCAGTGTTTATCTTATTAATTATATTTCAGCCAATTAAACATATATCAAATGTGCATCCAAAGAAACATAACAAAAGAACACATAACATATGATATGATTACGAAGAACCTTGATCAAAGGAAAAATCCAGTGGGGATTATTACCCACAAAATATTGTACTAGGTATAATGAACCTGTTAAAGTTCCTTTGCCCTATTAGAAGCAGTCTTTACAAATTGAGTACAATGACCTGGTTAAGGGTATGACCCTATTAAGATTCTTTAAAAATAACCCTGTTAGGGGTGATGGATTCACTATCCAATAAGATGAAGGCTACAACCCTCTGAATATTGATATGCACTATACCAAATATGAACTACTGTAGTGACACTGTTGTCTGATCAGTTCCATGTATGCGTGGATGCTCATACTTCTTGAAAGAGCTATATCATCTTCTGACTTCATAATACTATCCATCTATATCTTCTTCTTACACAATAATTGACTTCTCTTACACGCTATAACATAACAATACATTACATACTTTTATTTTTACAAACGAATAGGCACGACCCAAAACATAACACTTAGTCGGCCTCTTAACAAAATATAAAATGCTTCTGAACAAGTCGGCTCAAGCGTGTTTAAAAAAAATTAATTACATCATAAAAAACTTATAACTAAAGGTGCATAGCCTTAGCATCACAAAATAATACACGTTGATCAAAACAATAGTCGGCTTCTGTGCTTTGTATTCTAGACTGTTTCCTGGACTACAGTGTACTAATCTGTCTGTAGCTTTTCCATACTGATGTTCCGTAATCTACGCATTTGGATATAGAATGTATATACACCATAGAGTATATATCTAAGCACACATATTCTTGTGTGATCTCTAACATGCACGCTGATGTGCTGATCACTGTATCTGTCTGACTACTCTGTATTTTGTACTTAGTCATTTTATCTATTAAGTTATCTTTGACAGAAACATAGTATGAATTTGTTTCCATGATTGAAAACACAAAATAATCCATGCTTCCTTAGGAAGTCAACTTGCCAAAATTATCCCTCTTTGTCATTTATGGCAACAAAGGAATGTGGCTAAGTTACTCAAAATGACTTCATTCAAAAATGACTGTATATCATAACTTAATGATATATACATATATAATACTTAGCATATACATATTCTATACTACTCCCCCTTTGACATGAATGACAAAGATGTGAAAAAAATTGTAAGTCTTCATACTTACTCCATATATACATCTGGGTACACAACTTGAAGAGACTGAATCTCTTTCTTCCAGAATGCTTTCATTGCATCAACTGTTTGGAGGTGCATGCATAAAGCATATGTTAACTTCTCCATTTTCACTAGATCCAAGCAAGGACCTTGTTCATAAGTTTGCATTGTGTCATCTATCTATTTGATGTTCTCAATAAGAACTGCTAATGAAGGTGCAAGTGCATTTCTCAATTGAGTTTGTCTAACTCTTATCTTACTTATTTCAAACTTTGCCTTCTCAATTTTGTCCAGTTGTCCTTGGTAGACGTTATTGGATATGTTCATGTCCTGCATGGAATTCTCAATATATTTTCTTATGTTTTCCACCATTTCTTTAGCTTCAGCTATCTTTTTAGTGTGCTCAGAGGTGAGCTTCACTCTATCCATGAAGTTTGCTATAACTTACCTTTTTCTGCCAACTCTTTCAATATAGACTATCCAATCTTCAAAGAGTTTAGATCCAAGGTAAAGTTCTTCACCACTTCATTCAATATTTCCTTTTTATACTCATCTTTTGCAATCTTAGTAGCTATCTCTACTAAGCTGGTGAAGTGTGACTTGAAGTTTGTTAGTACACTATCCACATGTTCAATAGTTTGAACTTTTGCAACTTTCTTATTAGCAGGAACTAACTCATTTAGAATGTTTATTGATTCAACCAAGAATGGGTTTCTCATCACATGTTTCTCCTTTTCCTTTTCCATGGCAAGGACACTGATCTTAAGGAGGTCTTCTTCATCCCATGTGTCAAAACTTGTTGAATCAGGAGTTAACCTTGACAACAATGAGGTAGATGGTGATAGAATAGTATTCTAACTTGTGTCTACACATTCACTTTTGATATGTACCTCCTTAACTGGTGAATCATCAACATGAGTGTCTTTCTCCTTATCCAAATCTATTGGATCAATCAAAGGAACTCCATCCTATTGTAAAGATGTATCATCAATGTTCATGTCCTTGGTGATAACAAAGGCTTCATCAACTTTATCCACATCATTATCTGAAGCTTTCATAGAAATCTTTACATCATCAATCACTATAGTGTTCTCTATTTCTTTAGTTTTCTTAGTAGTTATTGTCACTATGGGCGCAGAGACCTGTGGACCTGTCATGGGCACAATCTGAATTATTGGAGTTGTATGCTATTTAGGAGAAGCTGGGGTGACTTTTCCTGTAGGCACCATTGGTGGATACATGTGTATGTCCATAAAGACTTGTGTAAATGTCTTTTCAGTCTCCTTTCAAACTTGTTCATATGCCTTATTCATTATCTATAAATTCCTTGTCTTACTATGGAGATGAGGCTTTACAAGATCTAGAAAAATAGCCTTCTCATCATCTAAACAAATAGGGAGAAGAGTATCTAGATTTTCTTCTCTAATCTTCATATCTTCCTCAATAGTATGTCTTTTCATAATTTCCAATACATTCCATAAGTTATTTGGTATCACTGTCTTAAGTTCGAGAACTGATTTCTTAAACTTGATCATATGAGATATGATCATGTACTATATCTCTATCTTATCAAATTATTTATATTTGTCATAGACCTTTGAAAGTGTATCCAATCTACCTTCATTTATAATCCTATTCTTCAATATGTTCAAGCTTGGTCTGAAACCTACCTCAAGAGGTGCTTGTGTATTCTTTGTAGTGCTCCTTGTGGTTCTTGAGGATGGATGACCTGTGGCAGCTTGTTTCCTTCCTCTGGGTTTCTTTCTAGGAATAGAAGGTGGAGATGTATCCAAGTCAATGGTGGTAGCAGGCACAGATGTATTCTCCTCACTTTTCTTGTGTTTCTTCTTCTAAGATTCACCAGTCTTCTCAATCTTAACTTTAGCAATTTTGGCTTCTTTTGCCTTATTCAAATCTTCTCAAGTGACACCGTGAGCTTTCAATATGTTAGATGTATTTCTGGATGCTTTCCTTTTATTAACAGCAAGTTTTAGTTCAATATCCACTTCATCAATCTTTTCTCTGTATGTTCCCCATCAAGGTTCATTTGGGTCTATAGGTGTAGACAATAATACCTACGCATATCCTTCTAACACATGGTCTTCAACTTCATATCCTAGTGGATGAATCCACTTAGTTCTAGGCTCAACAGCTTCCATGCATGTGCAATCTATTTCTACCATAAAAAAAATTGTATCCCTGTACTTGTCAACTATCTTCTCAGATAGTCTAACCCTGCTCTGCATTTTAACCCTGAATATCTTTATGTCCATGTCCATTTTATCTCTTACACTGCTCTCTAAGGTAGCCTTAAGATATATTTGTGTCATTGTAGGTTTTCCTTTGTCTAGATAGAGGTCAACAACCTTTCCTACTATATGATGATACAAATAGATGATTAGAGATCCAAACCTAAATGTTTTGCTTATATCATGTTTGATGATTCTGATATTCTCAATCAACTGATCGTGCAAGATCTCACAAAGGTTGTACTAGGTGTTATCCTTTACTATTCTAATTGTTGCAAGGACTATTTCTGCAGATACACTATTCAACATTCTTGCTTGCTGGAACTTGTAACCAAGTATCATTTTCATGAGTTTAATGTCATCCTCCTTGATGAGGTCTACTGTAATACCACACCTGTCACTTCTTGACAAATAAACTTTCTCAATATGCTTCTTAACATGTTTACCAGTGGGAAATACTGGTCCAGTCATTGGAAGTCTAGTCAAATGATGGATTAGGTCTATGGTGATACAGATAGGGACATCACCGATCCAAAATAAATCATCATGAATTCTTCTCAATAGGATTTTTACCCATTCTCGTTCTTCAAACTCATGCGCATTCGAATACTCAATAATAGGGTTATCTTGTAGGTGCGCAAACTCATCTTTGAATGTGAAGTCCTTATTTAGCATTGATGCCATGTGAGAAGCTATATTATCATCTCCTAGTGATTCCTTCTTATAGTATATGTACGCATGGATATCTTCCATGTGAACAACACCAATCGAGGTTTTAGAGAAAGCTCCTTCCACATCATCCAATATAGACTTGAATGGATGTTTCTTAAATATTAATCTCTTCCTTTCTGCTACATCAAATACAACTGGGGTTTCCATTACTTACTTGGTGATTATTTAAGTAGGGTTTCCACAAAATTCTGAAATGACGCGATGAATTGGGCTTTGTTTCAAACTGATTAACCGTTCGTTCCAACTTTCAAACTGCTATGCCTTCATACATGGATGTCTTAGTGCTTCAATGACTTTCAATTTCTTTCTCTTCAAATGTAAATGTAAGAATGATCAAATACAAATTTCTTTTTATATGATCTACTGCCTTTAATGCTTGCTACTATACATAGATATTTTCAAACTTTGATCCTGATGCAATTTAGATAATGCGTGAATGCATATATCTATAATCTGAGCTTTTAACCATGAATCCAAAGGCGCATACTCAGAAGTGAGTACACCAACTATGCAAGGGTTCTAATCTAGAATAGCTCCCGCTAAGACCGAGAATGACAATTCAAGCAGAAGTAGAGGGTGTGTCCATTGTGGATGCATCAACTACTTTGTCAACATCTTTGTCCTTCTTTACTTCAACCCAAACTTTGCTTGAATCATCATTTTCTTTGACAAAATTGACTTCTCTTTTCTCTTCAAATAGACACTTTTTGGGATATTCTTGTTTCTGAGTTTTGGATGTGCAAAACTTTGTGATGTGTCCAGCCTTTCCACATGTGTGACAAATGATAGGAGGTATGATGTTTTTCTTCATCATGCTGCTGTAACATAAAAAATAGATGTCACCAAAATGTAAAGGAGAAAAATGGGGTTCTTGGTTTAGGATGTGTAAAGATGAAAAAGTTTTGGTTAATTTTTATTTGTGTTGATTTCCTTAAACCCACTTTACACTTACTTGAATTTAATTGATTTTATATTGCAATTGTGATTGTGATTAAGGGAAGATAAGATGTTCCTTTCTTTCACCCTCAAATACACAAATAGGAGATCCAATTTTGATCAAACCCAAAGGGTTAATACACAAATGAATCCACTATTTGGAAAGAGACCAAGAAAGGGGATCTTGAATTCTATAAATTGATTGATTATTATGATTAATGACAGTAATTGAAAAGAATAGGAGAAAGTACCAACCTTCCAAAATGGCAGATCAAAGATTGTTATTTTCTGAGATCTATAGACTATTTCTGGAGATGCTGACAGTTGATATCGAACCAGAACATAGAGAAGGACAAAACCCAGAAATATTTTTCCATTTTGATGTCGTCTTATGAAAAAGATCGACCCTGTACCACTTTTTCCAACTTGATTTTCTCAACTCTGAAAGTGTCCCTGTTCGCACAGTCTGAAAGAAATCTGAAAAGGGTATCCAATTCTAGCCTTGGATTTACAGTCCCGAACCTGTACCTGCAAGAAAAATATTTGTTTGTTGTTGGGGAAGGGTTTTCCTTGGTCAAACCTTGATTTAGGAATTAACCTTGAAATCAATAAAGTATGGAAAGCTAACAAGTAGTAGAATTGAATCTAATAGTGAAGCTATGATATTGAATAGATATGCAATTGTAATTCAAATG
>MU223707.1:3161782-3191620 GCA_018584345.1 Thuja plicata | reverse complement strand
AAAGAGTCTTGAAGAGGCACCAAGGATCTTGAAGGAAGATCACACCACCATGATGGCTAGATCTAGGATTTGAATAACGAATCTTGAATGTTTGCACCTAATCCCTTCAAAGGCTTGAAAGCTTGAAACCTTGGTCTTCAATGGAGAAATTGAATGCTTTAGAAGAAGACTTGAACACCTTGAGAGCTTGAGAACAATGGATGCTTGAGAAAAATCTTGATTACAGCCTTTTGCAGTTGGAAGACTTAGTTTGCTTGATCATGGTTAGAGGAAATGAGAGGAGAAGGCTCCCTTTTATATGAAATTAGGGCACAATCTTCTAAGGAGGCCTACATAGGATAATTAAATCATCATTTAAGCCTTTACCCCTAGGAGAGGACCTACATTAAATATAATATAGGAGTCCACAATTCAGAGCCTGAAACAACCGACCCGGGAGCGGGAAGAATTTTTTTTGCAAAGATCGATAACCGGGAAACTATGGGATTCTGGGTTTGGGACCCTGGGACAGGGTCGAGGTTGGCCCTATCCTAGGAAAAGGTTGAGGTTGACCCTATCCTAGGGTAGGGAAAAGGTTGACCCTATCCTAGGAGGTCAAACTTGTCCCTGCATCCCAGAAACAGAGTCCTACAACCTAGAATGCAAAAATCAGTCTTGAAAGTGGTATAAGGAAAAGCAGTTCAGGGGGGTGATGAAAAAATGGGGGGATGATGTAATGGAGGTAAAATACATCCCATAAGGAGGGATACATGCTCTTAACATGGAATTTCTTCCATTTTAAGATGATACAGCTGCATTGCTTTGATGTGTGTCCATTGTAGTTGCATATCTGACATGTAATGTTCTGCAAATTCTTTTGAGGTTGATTTCTCTAATTTTTTTGATTCATTCTTCTTTGATTTTGATGTGACTAAGTTCTGCAATGTATAGCCCTATAATCAAATTTATTACAAGAGAAACAATAACCATTAAAAGGTCTTACCTCTTTGCAATCTCTTGCCAAATGCCCATGTTTATTGAATGCATGAGAAGTTATGTTAACTTGTTTGATTTCCCTTTTAGGTGGTTCAGATATAAATTCTATAGTATCTTAAATTTTATTAGCTTCTGAAGATGCTTCAAGTGTTTTTTCTTTCTCTTGTGATGATTTGATTTCATCTTGTGCTGTATTGAATCCAAGACCAGTAGTGTTCCCTTTTTTTCTTTGCGCATTGAGCTAGGATTGAATCAAATCAGAATTTGTGTGGAGTTTATCGATCTTATCCTTT
Organism: Thuja plicata; assembly: GCA_018584345.1. Taxonomy (NCBI): domain Eukaryota; kingdom Viridiplantae; phylum Streptophyta; class Pinopsida; order Cupressales; family Cupressaceae; genus Thuja; species Thuja plicata. Next base: position 3,190,352 of record MU223707.1, on the reverse strand, counting down.
GCTTCTGTTAATTCAGTTTCCAACTTATTCTTCATGTTTTCCAATTCCAAGACTTTCATGTTTGCTTGCAAAAGTTCATCTTCCAATTGTTTGCTTTCTTTGATCTTGTCTCCAATGTTGTTCTGGCTATCTATAAGTTGTTCATCTAGATCTTCAAGTTTATCCTTTAGAGATTTATTCTCTTCATTAAGATTTTTGACCATTTTTCCTAGATCACTTGTAGAACAATCTTTCAGATCTTTTCTTAGGCTTTTGATAAGTATTTGAGAGCCATCATTTTTCAATCTTAGTTCTTCATTTTCTTTCTCAGATATGTCAAGATCTTCAAGAGCTGCTTCAAGATTCTTTTTCAAATGTTTTGCTTCAGCTGAGTCCATGATCTCCTCAAGTGGTTAAACTTTATTTTAGAGGACCAGAGCTCTGATACCAATTGTTAGAAACACTGAGAGGGGGGGAGGTGAATTAGTGTTTATCTTATTAATTATATTTCATCCAATTAAACATATATCAAATGTGCATCCAAAGAAACATAACACAAGAACACATAACACATGATATGATTACAGAGAACCTTGATCAGAGGAAAAATCCAGTGGGGATTAGTACCCATAGAATATTGTACTAGGTATAATGAACCTGTTAAAGTTCCTTTGCCCTATTAGAAGCAGTCTTTACAAATTGAGTACAATGACCTGGTTAAGGGTCTGACCCTATTAAGAGTCTTTTATAATAACCCTGTTAGGGGTGGTGGACTCACTATCCAATAAGATGAAGGCTAAAACCCTCTAAATGTTGATATGCACTATATCAAAAATGAACTGTTATAGTGACACTGTTGTCTGATCAGTTCCATGTATGTGTGGATGCTCTTATTTCTTCAAAGAGCTATATCATCTTCTGACTTCATTATACTATCCCTCTGTAACTTCTTCTTACAAAATAATTGACTTCTCTTACATGCTGTAACATAAGAATACATTACATACTTATATCTTTATAAACAAATAGGCATGACCCAAAACATAACACTTAGTCGGCCTCTTAACAAAATATACAACATTTTTGAATAAGTTAGCTCAAGCGTGTTTACAATTTAAACATTAATTACATCAGAAAAACTTATAAATAAAGGTGCATAGCCTTAGCATCACAAAATAATACATGCTGATCAAAACAGTAGTCAACTTCTGTGCTCTGTATACTGGACTGTTTCCTGGACTGTAGTGTACTAATCTGTCTGTAACTTTTTCATACTGATGTTCCATACTCTACACTTTTGGATATAGCATGTATATACATCATAGAGTATATATCTAAGCATGCATATTCTGGTGTGATCTCTAACATGCATGCTGATGTGTTGATCATTGTATCTGTTTGACTGCTCTTTATTCTATACTTAGTCATTTTATATATTAAGTTATCTTTGACAGAAACATAGTATGACTTTGTTGCCATGATTGACAACACAAAATAAGCCATGCTTCCTCAAGAAGTCAAATTGCAAACAAATGATTCTTCATTTTTTGAAAAGGAGGATGTGACATGGGTTCCTTCCCCTCTATTGAATATGTTTTGGACTATTTTACATCTAGTAATAATAATGATCTTGAAAATTTGAATGCTTTTACCTCATGAGGTTTTCCTGATCCAATGATTCTCCAAAATACTCTAAAAATAATGTTGCTATTATTCAATTTGATTCACATGGTGTAATAATTTAAGGGAATTCCCTTGCAAATATATTAATTCAAGAGGAAGTTATGGATAAAATGGGTGTTCAATTAAAAATATAAAAAATTGATCAAGAGCTTCAGATGAACTCTCACCCTAGGATACCCATAAGGTTTCTTCCTAGAAGCATCAAACCTACCTTTCTAAGTCTATTGGTATTAGTAATAGAAAGGAATTTGAAAATAGAAAGGATAATAGTGACCCCTTACTAACACCCAAATCAACCATTTTCTTATTTGGGTCTTCTAGTCTTAAAGGCCAACTTTATTTGTTATGGTTTTCTTCCACCCCTCCCCAGACAAGGTACAAGCTGAAGGAAGAAGATGATGATACTAAATTTGATTAGAATGTGGTTAAAAGGAAAGGTAAAAAAAACCAGATGTGTGTAATGACTCTAAACAAGGTAGGCTAACACAAAAGTAAATTAAGAAAAGAGATATAGTGAAGGATGTGGCAAGTGGAAAACAAATAACTATAGATGGGATCTCTGATGCTAAGAAAAAGAATAAATGAGATGCCCACTCTTTGTTAGGAGTGGTTGACCAAACTACATGTGTATTGTTTAGTTATATAATTTATGATGAATATTTTATTCTAGAAGATGAGGGACTTAAATAGCCATAGTAAAAAACCCATGTTGAAATGTGCTTTATAAGAAAATAAAATTGATATCTTGATCAAATAGGAAACCAAAAGGAATAGAGAAGGCTTTAATGATATTCAACCTTGTGAGGAGTGGGAAACCAATGACTCTATTGGTGCCTCTACAGGGATAACTACATTGTGGAATCTTGGTAAGGTGATGATCTCTCTACTTCATTCCTCTAAGTGTAGTCTGATTGTCTCTTTTAAAAATGTTGAGTCTCGAATCTCCTAGAATATGATTAATATCTATGTTCCAAATGTAAGATCTCTATAGAGATCCTTTTGGGATTTTATTAATTCTATAACTTTGGGAAACAAATTTTTCAAATGGATGATGCTGGAGGATTTCAACTCTCTTCTCTTTCCCTCGGATTAATCTTGGAATACTAAAGAATTTAATGAAAGCATGCCAGATCTGGGTGACTTTCTCTCAACCAGAAGAATGATGGATTTCAATCTCTAGGGTGTGAAGTTGAATTGGTATAATATAAGATAGGGGAATTATCAAATACAAGTTAGATTGGATAGAATTCTCCTTTTCTTGAATTGGTCAAATATTGCAAATTTTTATCTCACTTCTCATCCCAGAATTTGATCGGAACACATTTGCCTCAACTTAGATTTGATGGAGGGGAAGAATAAATTCCCTTAACAATTTAGGTTTGAAATTATGTGGATCACTCATCCTCAGTTGCATAGTTTGGTCTAAATTTGGTGGAGTAATCCTTGTGTTGGCTCCCCAATGTTCCAAGTCTTTAAAAAAGTTACAATCATGAAGGATAAGGTTAGAGGTTAGAATTGATCTTCCTTTGGTAATATATTTTTCTATTAAAAATCAAAGTTCTAGTGAGCTCAATTATATTCAAGGGAGAATGAAGAAGGGAGAGAAAGACATGGATGTATCTTACTAGGGAGAGTAATGTGACAACATTGCGTGAGACTTAATAAGATATAGGAATCAGTATCCCACAGAGGGAGATACAAACACTAAATTATTTCATCGATCCAACTTAAAACATAGAAGTATAAATAAAATCAGGAAGCTGCAGACGCCAAACGGGCTCATTTTGGAGGATGAGGAAGATATTGCTAATGAGGTTGTGAACTATTTTTGAAGTTCCCAAAGTAATTCCAATAATATCTTTTTGGATCCTGATTGTTTTCTTTGTGTTATCCATAGTTTGATTAAAAAGGAAGATAAGAAGAACTTTTTTTAAAAAGTATCTTTTCAATAAGTTAAAAATGTTGTATTTTCTTTTAAAGCATTTAAATTCCCAGGACAAGATGACTTCCCTATAGAAATTTTTCAGAATTTTTGAGACATTATTGGGGAAGACATATTTAATGAGCTATGAGGGATTTTTTCAGAATTGAGAAGGTGATAAAGAAGTCTAACTCAGCCTACATTGTGCTCATCCAAAAGGTAGATAATCCTTTGAATATATTTGACTATAGACCCATTATCCTATGCAATACCTTATATAAATCCATTTCAAATGTTGTGGTGAATAGACTTAAGAAGGTGCTAGATAAACTTATTTCACATAACAAAAAAGGTTTTGTTGTAAGGAGAAATATTCTTCATGCTCTTATAACAAACCATGAGATTTTTTACTCTATGGAAGTCAATAAATAATCTGGTATCATACTAAAACTTGATATATCGAAGGCTTGTGAAAGATTTGATTGGAAATTTATCTATTCTATTCTAAAGAAGTATGAGTTGAGAAGTATAATTTTAATATGATTATGAAATGTGTGTTGGAAATACAATAATGGGAAAGAAAGATGCTGAGAGGTGGGAGGGTGAATCAGATCTTGAACTTTAACCACTTGAAAAAAAATTGATCCAGAAAAATATATATGAAATTGATCTAACATCTTGTAGCATCCATGATAGTTAATAGATAACACAATACACAGAAATTGGTAACTAAGAAACCCAAATAGGTAAAACTGGGGTGGGGATGACACCCATAAATTCTTCAATACTACAACAATAAAGTGTGCATGTTAGGGCTACAAAAGTTTGATTACAATATGCAATCTACCTGGTTAAAGGTTTGCCCTGTCAAGAGCTTTAGATCATTACAATCTACCTTGTAAAAGGATTTCAACTTATAGTAAAGTAAGCACTTTGCTAAGATATTTAGAAAGGTCTTCTAGAACCACTCTATTAAGAGATTTCACCTGATACACTTGTTAGAATGCCTCAAATACTGATCCTTCAATGTGCACTCGAATGCTGATAACAGATCTCCTCTTTACAATGCCTTTTCTAATCTTATAATATGATATGTCTTACTCTGTTGCTCACTTCTCTTCCACTATCCTAGATCTATGATTATTGACAAAACAACCCTTCACACATTTCTCATGTATGTATGCACCTTCTATATGTGCTCTATATCACTCTTAAAATGATGGTAAGAAGCAATCTTATATATCTTTACGAATCTGGCAATGAGATTTAGATCAACCATCAAGATCTAATACTTATGCCTCTAAGGCATTCCAATTTTCTAATTGCCTTCATGCCATGCATAGGATAAAACAATTAAATGCATAATTAGCTCTGTATAGAATATTAAATGCTTACATATGTCAGCCCAAAACTCTCATAGGTCGGAAAAAACATTTTACCTTAAAGTTTGTGTCATTTTTGACATGTAGGTCAAAATTATCTTTCTCAGCACCTAAGTCTCATGTTTATTGACATGGACTTGCCGGGTAGCTTGGCATCTATGATCTACTCTTCTCGACAATGACTTGTCGAGTAGCTTGGCCTATACTATTTTAGCTCGGCCGCAGTGGTAGCCAACCAAAACTGCCTGGATAAATGACTAAGTGTGGACACTAAAAGATCAAATAAAAAAACTTAGAGATTAACAATCTCCCCCTTTGATATTTAGTGGAAAAAAAAACTTATCCTTTCGTTTACATCCAAAAAATTGCTTAAGTACATACAGTACTCCCCCTTTGATTATACTTCATACTATACATGCCTTCAAAAAAAAAATTATTATACCTTCATCTCATTTTTTCCTTCCTTTCTTGTTTCCCCCTTGTTTTTGTCCCTGATAGATGGAGGGGTTAAGTTGTACTTATCCAAAAACTATTTATGAAGTTGCAGAATCAATGCAAATGAAGTATCCCAACTATCTTTAAAAAAATTCATAACTTCCAACTTAACTTCTAGCTCAACAGCTAGACTTACCACACTTTCTACAGTAGAGATATGAGAGTCTCTCTTTAACAATTCTCTTGCAGCTATAAGTTCTTTCTAAATAACCTCTAGATGAGATATCAGATTAGCCTGAATCATAATCAATTTGGCCCTGATTCGGCCATCTTCAGCCATAAGCTCATCTAACATGCTCTGTGTATGAGTTCACTTATTGAAATGAATGGAGCTAGAGCTAGCATCCATGCTCAGTGAACTTGTAGTTGACTTCATATCTACGTATAATTTCTCAAGTACATGTTGATTTTCTTTAGTAAAGAATGATTCATCACATAGTCTCTTGTACAAAGAAAATACATTGTTTGCAACTTCTTCTAAAATTTCAATGAGAGAAGAAAGTTCAACCTATTTTGTAGTTATGTCATTAGATATCTTTTCCAGTACTTTTTTCTCGAACTTTCTCTTAGACCATTTCAATATTTTTTTCATTTGCCTCAATATTATCATCACTCACCTTTTGTACAATGTGAACTAGTTGTTCTAGTATAGGTGCCTAGTCATTTACATCATGCATATCAAAAGCTTTTACAAAAATATCTTTGATATCATGCAGAAATTGCTTCTTCTTTTGTTCTCTCTTCATTTCTTCCTGTCTCTTCTTCCTCTTCAAAAGTTCTTGAAGGGTCTAAATCTGCTCATATGAAAAAAATCTAAGTATCCCATTTATGAATCAAAATTACTTCATCTAATGTGATGTTTAGCCCTAGTTACTTATTCTTATTTAGCTTCCTCCTTTTGGGCTCAGGTGAGCTATCATTTAGCTTAGTTTCAATGATATCCTTTCCTTTGTCAGTAAGCAAATCACTTGCTGACTTCACCTTAATCAAGAATTCCTGCTGGTCAGGTACATTCCCTATTTTGGGTGCAGTGGGGGTAGATGAAGCAGAGTGTGGTAGTTTAATGAACACTTGTATAGCCTCTAGTACTTTAGGGTTGTCTCTAGTTCCTTCCATTTTGTCTCCGCTATCTAACAATGTCTAAGCAACCTCTAAAATAGGTGGATTTTCAGTATTTACCTCTTCATCTTCTGGCTTTTCTTTTTCAACTCCTTTCTCTTCATTTTTCTCTTCATCCTTCTCTTCATCAGCCTCAGTAGCCTTGATAGTCGATGGGATAATTGTGTCTGTCTACTCATCCTGATCCTCGGCATCTACATTTCTATTATCATCCAGTGTAGTGTCAATGGGACTATCCATTGGGTAGTCTATATTTTTCTCTTTGCCTATTTCTTTTGATGGTCCAAACCCTATTTTTGCTTGTTCAGTGGTGGTCTGCTCAAAGGTTCCTTCATCTTTTTTCTTCTCTTTTAGGACCGACAACCCAAAAATCTCTTTCCAAATCTGAGTACTTTGTTGTACTAGTCCTTCAATATCATTCTTTAAAATAGAATAAGCTCTATTTTTAGGTACAAAATTTTTCTTATATTGTTCAACAAATTTTTCTTTTTGTTTCTTTGTCAAGTCTGGGATGACTCTAGCCAAAGTTGCTTCCCTTATTTGACTTTCAATCATCAATGTAAATCCCTTTTACCAGATAAGAAATCATAAAGTTTTGTAGGGACATTATTCCCTATCTCTATAGGAGTCAACTTGGATGTACACATCATGTCTAATAGAGCTTCCTATATCTTCACCTTATTCTCTATACTTTGCTTTTCATATTTGACAAATTTAAATCCAAATAACCCAGTTGAACTTCTAATATTCTTGCATACCTCATCAATGTCTGTAGAATTTTTGAATGATTCTATAGGTATGTTGGTCAGCACATCAGTGTCTGTATCCTCATCTTCTTACTCACTCAAGATCACTCTCCTTTTCCTTGGTCTTTTTGTAGAAATGCTCGGCACAACCTTGGTTTTGACTTGTTTCTTCTTCCTTGACCTTCTCTCAACAGCATTCTTCCTTGTGTATATGGATGTGGTCACCACAGGAGGTGAAATAACTAATGCCCTTGTTCTTGGTCTGTTTGCAGTAGGAAGGGTAGCCTAAGGTTTGACTTTGATTACTTTGGTTTCCTTAGCAACCATTGGTTGTTTCCCTTTCCCCTTAACAACTACATCCTCTTCAAACTTAATTTCTTCTCCTTTTTCACTAGATATGTCCTCTCCTTGTCTAGTAGTTAAGCCTATAGATGCATCCTCTACTTCCTCATCACTAGCAATGCCAACCATCTTCTTTAGATTCTTGACAATTTTTTCCTCTTCCTTTCCATGGTGCCAGCCTTTAGGCTAATAGAAATTTTGGCCTTGTCTTCTTCATATTTACAAAAAAATTTAACATTATTCTCAATTTCCTCTGCTACTAAAGATGTATGGCTGCAGATGTTTCATCTATGTTGACTTCATAAGGTAACATTATTAACCATGATACCCTAGGTACTACAGCCTAAACACAAGTGAAATCTATGTCAACTGGAAAGAACACATCCTCATAATATTTTTCAACTAATGAACTAGGATTTTTTTTTTCTCAATCTCATACTTTTCTTGAACTTCACAAAGTATGTTCCCATTACATTATCAAAATTATCACCTAATTGTTTAATTAGTACATTTATCTGTTGGGTGATAGGTCTATTTGTTTTCCATACTATGCCTCCAAAGGTAGGAAAAGTCTTCTAAATATAGAAAAATATGCAGAAAAGAAAGGATCCAAAATTACATACAAAATTCTTTGCTTTCCTAATTGATGCAAGGTTCTCAGCAAGATGTGCTAGCCGTAGTTCAGCCATGTTGTATGTGTGATCCTTCTTGATGATTTTCCATGCTTGGTTGACTACAATGCAAGGCACACTATCCAGTCAGCTTGACTGATAGAACTTGTGAGCTATAATCCTTAGTGCAAAATCAAGTTCCAAGTCTTCAATGGTGTAAATTGTCATTCCTCTTTTATTCTAGACGACTTTAGTGCTCTTCTCTATGTCTTCTTTACTCTGGCATTTCATGGTCCTTTTATCGTTGATAGTAGGGTAATCAGTTACATGATGTATGATATCCTTGGTAATATTTATTGGTCCATTCTCCAACCAAATTCTCATATCATGTACCCTGCTAAGAATAATTTTGATCCATTCATCCCTGAAAGTCCTTGAAAACTCTAGGAATCGAGTTAACCCTCACTCGGCTAGATGATTGTGTTTGAGTTTTAGGGCTCCATTTATACATAGTTTCTCATAGGACTCCCTACGCTCATGGTCTCCGAATTCACTAATTTTACACATGTAACATGCCCTAATGTCATGAATCATAAGTACCTTTGGAGTGATCAAAGATAGGGCTCCACTCAGATCACCCTTGATAGAGTTCTCAGGAATGGATCAAAAGTTGGGAGGGGCACAGGTGTTGCTCCTCACTAATTGAACTTCTCTCAATTCCTTCTCCATTCCCTTAGATGGTGCAGACAATCTAGTGGCCATGATTTCAAGAGTAAAGGGTTTCAAAGACAAAACAGAGTACCTTGGCAACTGTCAAAGTTCACAATTTTGCTAAATTGTCGACGACAAGCTGTAGAATTCTTCAAAAATCTTTGCATAAATCAAGCTTTCCAATACTTCAACAATTCAAGAAATCTCAAATCAAAAGGTGAAATGAATCATGAACGGTTCATTCCTTTATAGGCTTCAAGGGTCAAAAAGTAGGTTTGCAATAAATGTTGTGTCCATTTGAGTTATTGCAAAACAACTATCCTCGGTCGGGCAATCTCTTAGTCGTAACCCAAACTAGTTCGACACATATGCCGATGAGCTCAGTCTTAGTATAATAATGATGCTCAGCACCTCTATTGTTTAAATGGCTTTTCTCATTACTTTATCTTTAAAATATGTCCTGATGCATCTTATCATATGCAGATATGGACTTTGGCATAGTATATGTTAGGAACTAATGTAAGATATGAAATTTAAATACAATTCATTACAAACCTCATTTGCTTAGATAGTAATGGTGTTATAACCTAATCCATTGTATTGGGTGACCTCAGATTTAGTAGTTTCATTTCTGCTTGGTTCTATTTTCCTTACCCATGTCTGGTTCATCTGTGCTCTAATTTCCTGAACAGTAGGAGCAGGTACTCTTGTCTTGCACTCTCTCTTAGTATGACCAATTTTCAAACAAGTAAAACAAAATAGGCTTCCATTCATCCAAATCTTAGATCTTCCTCTGAAATGTGTCTTTAGAGAGTCTTCAAGTGCATGTCCTTAGTCTTCACAGTAATGACAACTTTTCCTTGTGTTATAATCCCAATTGTAAGTGTTGCCTCTCCTTGGTGCTTTTTCTTGTGTCTTTGATATCCATTGTTTTTTAGCATTATATCTGCAATCTTGTGCCTTATGTCTAAATTTTTGATAGTTGTAACAATATCCATTGATTCTCAATGTGGAAGGTGCATCATTTTTTTTAGCCAAAAATTCATGTACTTTATGTCCAAACTTCTTATAGTTAAAGCAATATCTATTGAACTTGGGTCTAGGATTGGACTTACCATTCTTGCTTTGGAAGATGTTTGTTGTATGTCCTAATTTTCCACAGTGATGGATTATAGGTTTGTTTTTGTTGAAGGCATTATATTTTCCCATTAGTATCCTTAGAGAAAAACATGATCTGCACCATCGGTTTACACAATATCGATAGACAGGGCATTGCACTACCCGAAGATAAGGTTACCCAAAAAACAATGTTAAGTGTTATCTAATGAAAAAAAGGAAAAGGAAACCCAATGAGTAACAATAGTGCAACCTGATAGAACAAACAAAGTGAGCCTAAAAAATTGTTCAACAAAGGAACGCTGATAGACTTCAAGTTCAAACTGATGACCAAAAACTGACAGTCAGTTACATCCCACAAAAAGTGGATCTAACTCTCCATGTCAGAAATCACTGAAGTTGTATTTATAGCTTCTTGATTTAATTTTAAATCCATTATGTGCAGAGGAAGCAATGTATTTACTATTGTTTTAATTATTTTTACTATTTTAAAACATGCAAACTAAGGATCAAGGTCAAGTTGTAAACCTTGGATCTAAGAGTTAACATTGTAATGCGTGAATTCCAAGATAGGTCAAATACTTGTATAAATAGATGCTCAATCTATTGAGAATATTTTTTGTTCAATGAAGATAGTAGCCACAGAGAAAAACTAGAGACTAGACAGAGAATTCATGCAGAAGGACAGAAAAAGAATCAAGTCAGTTTCAAGAATAGAACAAAGGCTACCGAAAAGCAGAGAAAATGTATTCATCAATCACTTAAGGTGATATCATACTACTGAGAGCTTAAATGGATTTTTAATCAGTAATTATAGATTGTATGTAGTCAGGTCAACATTTGTACTCATTCTAACAAGTGTAGTACACTAATGAAATCCTTTCAAGAGAGGTGGTCTTAACCGTCCTATTGTAAAATCTCTTAACTGAGCATTGCACACTTAAATTAGTGTTACTAAAGCTCTTAATAGAGTAGATCTTAATAGGTCTCCACCTTAATACTCCTAATAGGGTAGATCAATAGAAGTGTTCAAATTGTAAGCCTTAACTGGCACCCTTCCATTCTGTAGATAGTGAAGTTTTGTGGGTTCCATCCTCACCGTAGTTTTTACTTCCTAACATTAGTTTTCTGTGATACCATGTGTTGTGTTATGTGTTTATCATTTTTATGAAAGTTTATATGAATATTTCAAACCATTAAAGATTATGAATGAACAATACATACATAAGAAAGAAAAACAATAATGCTTGGTAATGCAATAATGTATGATTACTAATAATTCAAGAAAGGTGTTAGAAGTTTTAGAGGTACTGATTCACCCCTCCCCTCTCAGTACTACTTTCCATTATTTCCAACAATTGGTATCAGAGCTAATTCTCTTCTTGAAAAGCTTAAAGGATTAAAATCAAAGATCATACAATGGAGAAGTACAAACTTGATAAGAATATTGAGAACAAAAATCTTGAGATACAGATGTTCTATGAAAAGTATAAAGAAGCTAGAATCAAGATGAGAGAGTTGTTGGATGAGAGAAAAGGTATGGCTACCCGTAACAATGAAAAAGACTATCAAGAAGAAGAGATTCCAGATTTGTTTAAATTGTTAGCCTCAAATACAAGTAATATATTAGATACATCAGAAGATAACATCACAAATATAAAGGAGATCAATAAAAATCTGATAGAGAAAATAAAGATGATTCAAATTGGTCAAGAGAGCCAGATGGTAAGAATTATTGATCTGATGAGTTCTACTAGACAAGCTAAAACAGAAAGAACACTTTCTATTGATGAAAAAAGGAAGATTATAGAGAAAATACAAGAAAAGGAATTGGAAATTCAAAGACATGCTGAGCATCACCATGATATAAAAAATCAAATTATTTTTATGAGTCAAGAAGCAAATAGAATAATTGTGGAACTCGTTGAGAGAATATAGATTATCGGTGAACTGAGAGAAGAAAATGAAAAGCTAAAACATGAGTTTAGAATTCAGCAATAGCATAATGAGATTATCAGAAAGGATGAAGAAAGTAATAAAAGAATGGCTGAATTTCTTGAAGGACAATGAAGAGTCAACAACAACAACAGTATAGGATTTACTGAAAATGGAGAACCATCAAATCAAGCAATCTCAAAGAATGTCTATAAAAATCCAAGACCAAGAAAGCTAACATGCAAGCACTGGGGAAAGAAAGGGCACACATCAAATGTATGCAGAGGTGAAATGAAAGGTATTCCTAAATCTACATCTACATCTTCATTCATAGGATTTTTTTAAAAATGTAACAAGAAAGGACATAAGGCTTATGAATGCAAGAGAAAGATAGAACAACCAAAGAAGGAAACCTACATGGACAAATACTGTCCGACATGCAAGATGAATGGGCACACATCTGAAGAATGTTGGAAAAAGAACAAGCATGCATGGAAGCCTAAAGGTCAAATGATTCCTTATCAACCAAAAAGAATAGGTAATCAATATACATTGGATTACAATACATGGACAAACTATACAAGATGTGGTAGATATGGTCACATTGTTGTAAACTGCATGAGAGCATGGACCAAAAGGTCTAGAGGTCGGTCAAACCCAAGAATGGCATGCTTACACTATCACAAAGTTGGTCATCTCAAGAAATATTGTAAAGATCGATAAACAAAGTCAAGCACATATCCCAATGGAAACACCATTGAAGACATCCAAAGGGCAAGAGATAAAATTGTTGGAGATTTGATTCTGAATAGTTGATTGATTGTATGTCTATCATTGATGACAACATATAATACACAATAGTACTTCTGTATGTACTTATCCATATGATGACATGAAGAATTGCATGGATAGATACATGTTATTGACATGTTTATTATGCTATGTTCATACACGCAGACCCAGATATGATGTTTCAGTAAAGATATGTAATTCTATTATTGACGGTTACAGTTCTGGAGGAATAACAGTTTAAGGTCGACATATGTAACATGTTTATTGAGTTGCACCTATCTTTAGGATATGCATATGTCTATTCATGATGAGTTATGAGTTTTTTATATTAATCTAAAGGCGCCAAACATATTTCAAGAAGATTGTAAAGTTATGGTTAATTTGGTGAAGCCGACTTAGTGAAGCGACGCATCTATTCAATTTATAATTGCGTGGTTGTAATTATGCTTGTGCACTTAATAGAGCTGAAAAGGATGTTATGAAGAGTTTTCTTACAGGTCCCATGATCTCATACTTGGTTTATGTACTTATAGAAGGTCATTTGTGATAAGAGGAGTTGCGAAAGGCAGAGATAAGAAAAGTAGAGCAGAGTGTTAAAGCAGCAGAGCTATATTTATCATATGTTGATAACATAGATATTGAATTTGAACCTTTCAAAATACAGATAAGATTGTTATAGTGCTTTACAAGAGGTTAAAGCATCAGCACACAAAATGAACTGATCAGACAAGCAGTGTCACAAACAGTAGTTCACCTTGTTGATACAGTGTGTATCAAATAACCAGAAGGTTTTAGCCTTCACCACTTGGACAGTGAGTCCTCCACCCCTAACAGGGTTATTGTAAAAGACTCCTAACAGGGTTAGACCCTTAACCAGGTCACTATACTACTGCATTGTAATGAACAACTCCTAATAGGGTTGGAAGATCTTTTAACAGGGACTACTATAAACAGTATAGTTCTTTGTGGATGCTAATTCCCACCGGGGTTTTTACCATTTGGTTTCCCCGTAACCAAATTGATGTGTTGTGTAATGTGTTGTCTAAATGTACATTTAATTTGTATCAATCTGGATTAATAAGTATAAGATAAAGATAAATTTTTTGATAACTGATTCACCCCCCCCCCCCNAGATAAAGATAAATTTTTTGATAACTGATTCCCCCCCCCCCCCCCCTCTCAGTTATCCCTAAAGTATTCTAACAATTGGTATCAGAGCCAAGTGCCTTGGAGAAGAATCCTAATAGCTTAAGGTAGATCAAGATGTCTTACTTCAGAAAATAAAACCCTAAGTTTGATGGAGAAAATTATTTGGATTGGAAAAACAAAATGATAACACATCTACAGTGCATTGGATTTGAGATCTTTGAAATTGCCACACAAGAGGTTATAATTCTGTCTCTGAAAGACCTTGCAAAGGATGATGCTACTAATAGACAAAAGGAAACATTTACCAATAATGCAATTGCCAAAGAAGCCCTAATCAGCGCCTTATTTTATAGTGAATTTTTTGAAATCAAGAAGATTGACAAAGCATATACCATATGGAAGTATTTAGAAGACATGTTTGAAGGAGATGTTCAAGCAAATAATGCACGCAGAAAGACATGGAAGAAGAAATACTATAGTCTTGAGATGTTACCAGAATAAAACATTAGAGCTTACAATCAAAGGATAAATGAAGCAGTATCTGGAATCAGGAACACTGGTGGTGAAATATCAGAAGAAGATATAATGGATAAGTTGTTAACTACTTTGACATCAGACTATGAAAACAAGATCAGTATTCTAGAGGAAACTATGCAATTATCACAAAACTTCAAGAAAGAGACTTTGATCAGCAAAATCTTTGCATTTGAGATATCAAGATTGAAGAATGAACCTAAGAATGAAACAACCTTCAAAGCTTCAATCCACGGTAAGAAATCCTCACACATCTCTAGTCATAATGAAAATGAAGAAACTGATGAAGAGCTAGAAGAGATAATTGCCATGATTGCTAAGAGAGAAAGGAAAAGAAAAGGAAAGTATGAAGGAAAGTTTCTATTCAAGTGTTTTTCATGTAATAATATTGGTCACTTTGCATCGAAATGTCCCACAAGAGTCAAGAAGTTTAGATCTGATCACAAACCTAAATATAGGAAGGAATGTTACCATGTTGAAGAAGGTGTAACTGATGAAGATTTAGGAGAAGATGAAATTCAATTTTTTGCCCTTAAAGACATGGAAAGGTTGATCTAATATATAGACATTGTAGATAAAGAAGAAGATCATGAATTAGCCTTAATTTCCAAAGTAGATGTCAGAACTGATTGGATCATTGATAGTGGATGCTCACACCACATGACAGGTGATCAAGACAGATTTGATCATCTAGACAAATACAAAGGTGGTATGGTTAGATTTGGAGATAACACTCCTAAACCTATCATAGGCAGAGGATCCATCACCTTGGATGGAAAGAACAAGATAGATGATTTTCTATATGTAGATGGATTACATCATAATCTACTAAGTGTTGGATAGCTACTTGACAAAGGATATCATTTGGAGTTCAAGGAAAACAAGTGCATTATTAGAAACAAGGATGGAGACATGATTGCATCAGGATCTAAAGAAAAAGGTAATGTTTTTCAGCTCAATTAAGATGTAAGTTGTTTTGTTGCAAAACTAGATGACAGTTGGTTATGGCACAATAGACTATGTAAAGACTAGTAATGTCAAGGCAGTTAGAGACCTACCAAGCATTGCAAGACTAGTTGACACAATCTACAGGGAATGTCTTATGGGTAAACATGTAAGGAGTTCTTTCAGAAGCAAGAAAACCTCAGCAAAAAACAAGTTGGACTTAGTGCATACAGATTTATGCGGTCCTACTCAAACAAGATCATACTATGGTTAAAGGTACTTTGTTTTGTTTGTTGATGATTTTTCTAGGATGATGTGGGTTGCGTTCTTAAAGGAGAAGTCAGAAGCCTTTGAGAAGTTCAAAATATTCAAAGCTAAGGTTGAGAATGAATCTGGACTAAAACTAAAATGTTTAAGATCAGATAGAGGAGGAGAATTCACATCTGACTAGTTTTATGACTACTGTGAAGAACATGGAATAAAAAGGCAGTTGAGTGCCCCTAGAACACCTCAGCAAAATGGTGTATCATCTTAAAATGGAAGAAATTCCATGTTAAGAGAATTTATCCCTCCTTAGGGGATGTATTTGACCTTCATTACATCATTCCCCCATTTTTCCATCATCTCCCCCTGATCTACTCCTCCTTATACCACTTTTGGGACTGATTTCTGTTTTTGGGATGCAGGGATAGGGTCAACCTTCTGGGACTAGGTCAACCTCGACCCTACCCTAGGACAGGGTCAACCTTGACCTTGTCCTAGGAAAGGGCTAACCTTGACCTTATCCCATGGTCCCAAACCTAGAATCCTACAACTCCCCAGATGTCGCCCTTTGCAAAAAGTTCACTCCCGCTTCCGGGTTGGCTGTTTTGGGTTCCGAATTGGTTGATTCATAAATTATATTTAATATAGGTCCTCTCCTAGTGGTAAAGGCTTAAATGATGATTTAATT
The DNA here is from genome assembly GCA_018584345.1 of Thuja plicata. Lineage (NCBI taxonomy): Eukaryota > Viridiplantae > Streptophyta > Pinopsida > Cupressales > Cupressaceae > Thuja > Thuja plicata. The sequence goes on along the minus strand of MU223707.1, from coordinate 3,173,940 downwards.
ATCCTATGTAGGCCTCCTTAGAATATTGTGCCCTAATTCCATATAAAAGGGAGCCTTTCTCTCTCATTTTCTCTAAGCATGAAAAGGCATTATCAACTATCAACTAAGTGATAAGAGGTGATCAAGAAAAAATTTCAAGCATCCATTTCTCTACATGTTTTCAAGCTCTCAAGGTGTTCAAGTCTTCTTCTCAAGAATTCAAGTTCTCCATTGAAGATCAAGGATTCAAGCTTCCAAGCCTTTGAAGGGATTTGGTTCAAGCATTCAAGATTTAACATTCAAGCCCTAGATCTAGCCATCATGATGGTGTGATCTTCCTTCAAGATCCTTTTTTCATCCTCAAGACTCCTTCATCATTCCTTTAAGGTGGATTCCAAGCATACAATCATGGAGGTTTATGGTTTCTATTGAGTTTATTCTTTCATACTTAGATACTTGCTTACATTTGAATTACAATTACATATCTATTCAATATCATAGCTTCATTGTTAGATTCAATTCTACTACTTGCTAGCATTCTTCTTTCAATTATTGATTTCAATGTTAATTCCTAAATTGAGGTTTGACTAAGGAAAACCCCTCCCCAACAAAAAACAAACATTTTTCTTCCAGGTACAGGTTCGGGACTGTAGATCTGAGGCTAGATCTGGATACCCTTTTCGGATTTCTTTCAAACTGTGTGAACGGGGACACTTTTGGAGTTGAGTAGATCAAGTTGGTAAAAGTGGTACAGGGTCAACCTCTATTTTTCTTGTAGGTACAAGTTTGGGATTGAAGATTTGAGACTAGATCTAGATACCCTTTTAAGTCTTCTTTCGAATAGCATGAATAGGGACACTTTCAGATCTGTGCAGGATAGGGTTGGTATTTGTGGTACAGGGTCAACCTTTTTCATAAGATGACATTAGAATGGGAAAATATTTCTGGGTTTTGTTGATCTCTGTGTTTCCTTTTTGGATCATACTTTAGATTTTCTAGAAACTGAGTATAGACCCCAAAATCTGTAATCTTTGATCTGCACTATTTCAAGGTTAGTACTTTTCTATCATTCATTTCAATTCAAATACTTAATCATTCTAAATATATTATACAATCACATCCATTTCAACACACATCTTAAGAGGGAAACCTAGGATCTCCTTCTTTATCGTTATTTCCAATAGATTGATTCATTTACGCATTGATCCTTTTTGGGTTGATCAATTTGGATCCTTCCTTTGTGAATTTGAAAATAAGGGGGAATATCTTATCTTTCCCTCCACTCTAAACATTAAATGTAAAGGTGATAAGTGATTTGAGTATCAAAACACTCTTTTTCCATGAACATCATTTTTCTTCTTTACATTTTGGTGAACCCGCGATAGACAACTCTTTCTTTTTAGTGTTAGATGTGCATTTCATATTAGATATTGCATGCATATAGAAGTAGTTTTTCTTTTATGCTCTTGCATTTATATTTCAAAATTCATAAAAATCACAAAATTTCTTTAAAAATATAAAAAATATTTACATTTTTCATACTTGTACTGTTTCCTTGTGTTCAACATGTATATTTTTGTTTTGAATACTTTGATGAGGATTTTGTTGTACAAAATGATAGATCCCTTAATGAGGTGCATGGAAGTGAAGATGCAAATGGTTTGAATGAAATCTCCATGGATCCCATTCCTATTTCATCTTCCTCTACAACTTCTACCTTTTCGTATGAACCCTTGGATAAAGACATTGATCTGTCTCCTCCTTGTGAAGATGCTTTGATACAAGAGGGTGATTTATTAATGGATGACATATGCATACATGATCATGACTCTTTTTCTAAAACACACTCCCCTTATATAGACATTTTAGAGAAATAAGAAAACATTATAGATTCTTTACCTCCATTTGGTATTTCTTCTATTAATGAGACATTAGCGGGGAATGATATGAATTCCCTTAATGCTCTCCCTCTTTGTGATGATCTTGTGGAGAATCTAGCACCTACCTCACCTTCTCCTAGGATGTATTCCTTTATTTTTCCTTCTTGTGAATCCATCAAACATACTGATGATGACTTAGTGACTATTGAAGTTCCATTGACTCCTTTTCATATGGCTTCTTGTTATGGTCATAGTTATCATTTACTAGTTAAACAAGGATTCCATACTCAAGGATGTGCTAAGCATAAACATGGAATTCAAATTCCCTTACACAATGGGGGACATGAGAATTCTTATGGATTGGGATTTAATCCTCAACAACATATTAATAATACCAACATCTTAAATAATATTTCAAAACATGATGACCCTATGAAGGACTTTGACCAAAAGGTTGTTCGGCCTAAGCTCCTTCGTGTTAAGATGATTACTAGACTAAAACAAAAAAAGAAACGTCGTCTATACTTGAAGATTCTTTCTTTTTGTTTCTATCATAGATTTCATGATCACTCTAATGAATATCAAACTTTACATTATAAGATTAGGCAGCTCATGGATAGTGAAATTATTTATATATCATGTGGCAATGAGTTATATTTTAATCTTATTTTTTCTAAATAACATTTATGCTCCTATTATGGAACTCCATATTATGTAAACAATGTTAGCCTAATCTTTGGGGGCTCGTTGTCTTGCATAGTATTTCAAGTGATATAATAGGTCCCTTTTCATCCTTGTCCCTACACTTGGGGGGCAAGGATGCCATCTCCTTCTTTTCTATCTTTCTGGGATCCACTCTCCCTTGGTTAAGAAGTATTTATCTATTATGTGATATCCAATCATACATGAAAATATTGGTTTGTATTAAGGATCTATGTCTTTGATTATAACCTATTTTGTTGTTTTACATTGGGTTTCCATGGTTGATAAATCTCTCACCTCAAAAATTGAATAGTGTGTTATCCCTCACAAGGGTTACTTTTTCATATCTTGCATGATATCTCTTGTCTACAACAACATTTCTTGATATAATTTGATATATCCCTTTCTTTCACCCCTAGGGGGCAAGGTATTCTCCTTCTACCTCTATCTAAGGATCTACTTTCCTTAGATTAGTGGCTTTTGTTTATAATGCAAACATTATTTTCCTTATAAATATTTATGTTTTGACCATTGATACCCTCTTATTGGAGAGGTGATTGTCTTGGGTCATTGCCTCTTCTTTATTTTACCAATTATGGTCTTTATAAACTCTTGCCCTTGCTTGTTGGTTAGATTTTTTATCCTTCATACCAAGATTCCTCATTCTTTTCCTTGCCGGTGGCTTGATGATTGAATCTTGGGTCCCTCTTGTTTTTTGAAGATGACATCTTATCCTAAGCACTGCTCTATGGTAGGGCTCTTGTTGATGAGATCTCTTCCTCTTTGACGATCCTATTTTCCATAAGTGACATATCCATTTCACGATTATCTATGATCTTAGATGTAAGGGTCAACACTCTTTGCTAAGAATATGGTATATATTGTTGTAAAGCTGGATATCTCCTTACCATGTGAAGTAGATATCCTCTTTCTCTTCCTTATCCTACCTAGTGGGTAGCCGTGATAAGGAGGGGGGCATATGTAGGGTCTCCCTTGTACTATAGTTTAAATTTATTTACATTTTGAAGCATGCTAAATCCTTGGAAGGTAACACACATAAGTTGCTAAATCCTGAAGAGACACACATTTTTACTTTTATGTTTGCTAAATCCTCAGAAGGTAACGCACATAAGTTGCTAAATCCTGAAGAGACATGCATTTTACTTTTTTTCCTAAATCCTCGGAAGGTAACGCACATAAGTTGCTAAATCCTTAATAGATATGAACCCCTTTTATGATATGCTAAATCCTTGACAGGTAATGCACATAAGTTGCTAAATCCTAAATGGACATTCATTTTATACTCCATAGTGACATGAGAATGTGGATCTATGGGTATTTTCAAAAAAATTTGTCTGAAGACACACTTACAATTACAAGCATAGTTTATGGGTGAACTTGTTGGGGGCTCTCCCTCCTTGGTGAGTCATAGTAAGGTGGGCATCTTACTAGGAGAGATAATCACTTTTTGTTTTCTCTCTTTTGCTTTCATGATAGTAGGATTAGATCGTCAAGCTATGTTATCAATAGTGTTGTTCTTGTCTTACTTATGTCATCATATATGTTTTCTATGATTGAATGTTCTTTAATTTTCATATATTTATGTATGTATGATGTGATAGAATCCTTAGTCTGGGGGCTTGTGTTCCTGGCTTAGTGATATTCTATCTCGATTGCAATCCACTAGGATCTCTTTCTTCTAACTTTATCGTGAGCACGTTTGATTTCCGTACTCCCGCTAAAGTGGGGGCTTAATGTATCATCTTAAAATGGAAGAAATTCCATGTTAAGAGTGTTTATCCCTCCTTAGGGTATGTATTTGAACTTCATTACATCATTCCCCCATTTCTCCTTCATCTCCCCCTGATCTGCTCCTCCTTATACCACTTTCAGGATTGATTTCTGCACTTTGGGTTGCAGGACTCTGTTTCTGGGATGCAGGGACAGGGTCTACCTTCCGGGACTGGGTTGACCTTGAACCTACCCTAGGATAGGGTCAACCTTGACCCTATCCTAGGATAGGTCCAACCTTGACCCTTTCCCAGGGTCACAAACCTAGAATCCTACAGTTTCCCGGATGTCGGTCTTTGCAAAAAGTTCTCTCCCACTTCTGGGTCGGCTGTTTAGGGTTTCAAATTGATTGATTCCTAAATTATATTTAATATAGGTCCTCTCCTAGGGGTAAAGGCTTAAATTATGATTTAATTATCCTATGTAGGCCTCCTTAGAATATTGTGCCCTATTTCCATATAAAAGGGAGCCTTTCTCTCTCATTTTCTCTAAGCATGAAAAAGCATTATCAACTATCAACTAAGTGATAAGAGGTGATCAAGAAAAAATTTCAAGCATCCATTGCTCTACGTGTCTTCAAGCTCTCCAGGTGTTCAATTATTCTTCTCAAGCATTCAAGTTCTCCATTGAAGATCAAGGATTCAAGCTTCCAAGCCTTTGAAGGGATTTTGTTCAAGCATTCAAGATTTAACATTCAAGCCCTAGATCTAGCCATCATGATGGTGTGATCTTCCTTCAAGATCCTTTGTGCATATTCAAGACTCCTTAATCATTGCTTTAAGGTGGATTTCAAGCATACAATCATGGAGGTTTATGGTTTCTATTGAGTTCATTCTTTCATACTTACATACTTGCTTACATTTGAATTACAATTACATATCTATTCAATATCATAGCTTCATTGTTAGATTCAATTCTACTACTTGGTAGCATTCTTATTTCAATTATTGATTTCAAGGTTAATTCCTAAATTGGGGTTTGACTAAGGCAAACCCCTCCCCAACAACAAACAAACATTTTTCTTGCAGGTATAGGTTCAGGACTGTAGATCTGAGGCCAAATCTGGATACCCTTTTCAGATTTCTTTTGGAATATTCAAACAAGGACACTTTTGGAGTTGATCAGATTGAGTTGGTAAAAGTGGTATAGGGTCAACCTCTTATTTTCTTATAGGTACAGGTTTGGGATTGAAGATCTAAGACCAAATCTGGATACCCTTTTCAGTCTTCTTTCGAACAGTGTGAACAGGGACACTTTCAGATCTGTGTAGGAAAGGGTTGGCATCTGTGGTACATGGTCAACCTTTTTCATAAGATGACATTAAAATGGAAAAATATTTCTAGCTTTTGTTCATCTCTGTATTTTCTTTCTGGATTGTACTTCAGATTTTCCAGAAACTGAGTATAGACCCTAGAAAACAACAATCTTTGATCTGCACTATTTCAAGGTTAGTACTTTTCTATCATTCATTTCAATTCAAATACTTAATCATTCTAAATCTATTATACAATCACATCCATTTCAACACAAATCTTAAGAGGGAAACCTAGGATCTCCTTCTTTATCCATATTTCTAATAGATTGATTCATTTATGCATTGATCCTTTTTGGGTTGATCAATTTGGATCCTTCCTTTGTGCATTTGAGAATAAAGGGGAATATCTTATCTTTTGCTCCACTCTAAACATTAAATGTAAAGGTGATAAGTGATTTGAGTATCAAAACACTCTTATTTAATGAACATCATTTTTCTTCTTTACAAATGGAATTGCAGAAAGGAGAAACATGATTATACTTGATAGAACGCGCACCATGATGATTGAAGGAAAAGTGGCACACACCTATTGGAGAGATGCAGTGAACACTATAGTGTATACTATCAATAGAACCCAATTCAGATCAAGCATGGACAAGACACCCTATGAAATTTGGTTTTGTAATGTACCCACAGTAAAATACTTTAGAATATTTGGCAGCAAGTGCTACATCAAGAGAGATGACAGTGTTGGCAAGTTTGATGCTAGAAGTGATGAAGGTATTTTTCTTGGTTATTCTACAAAAAGAAAAGCTTACAGATGTTTCAATCTGAGATTAAAGAAGATAATTGAAAGCACACATGTTAAGATTGATGATAATTTTATGATTCAAGAGAGGTACTATGATTATGCACCTTTGATAGAAGAAGAACCCAAACCTAACAGTAAAGATACTATGATTGAAGAAATGTTTGATTGTATTGATGTCTCATGTAATGACCCCGATTCAAGCAATGAAGAAAAAAAATTTATAGAGGAAGAAGTCACACCTAAGGTTCCTAAGTTTACATCCAGATACCACTCTAAAAATGATATCATTGGAGTTCAGAGCAGCAGTGTTTTGACCAGATCAAAAGCAAAGAATCTAACAGTAGATGAAGAGGTATGTTTACTTTCACATATTGAACCGTTAAGTGTTGAATATGCTTATAATGATTCTGATTGGAAAAATTCAATGAAAGAAGAACTAGATGAGATAATCAAGAATGACACATGGGAATTGGTTCCTAGACCAAGTGATAAAAATGTGATTGGAACAAAGTGGATTTTTAGAAACAAAATTAATGAAGAAGGCATAGTAATAAGAAACAAAGCAAGATTAGTATGCAAAGGATATGCACAGAGAGAAGGAATAGACTACACTGATACATTTGCCCCTATGAGTAGACTCGAAGCCATAAAAATTTTTTTGGCATATGAAACAGTAAAAGACTTTAAATTTTATCAAATGGATGTCAAATCAGATTTTTTGAATGGTGACTTAAAAGAAGAAGTCTACATAGAACAGCCTGAAGGATTTAACCTTTTAGATAGACTAGACATGGTATGCAAACTGAAGAAAGCACTCTATGGACTTAAGCAGGCCCCAAGAGCGTGGTATGAGAGACTAGATGGTTGTCTCACCAAGATTGGATTCAAGAAAGGAACAGCAAATTGCAACTTGCTCACAAGAGAAACACTTGATGGATTACTATTAATTTCCATATTTTTTGATGACATTATCTTTGGAGGTAATGACAAGATTAGTATTAAATTTGCAAAATAAATGCAAAATGAATTTGAAATGAGCATGATTGGTCCTATAAAATAATTTTTGGGACTGGATGTAAAAGAGACATATAAAGGAATATTCATTAATCAATCAAAATATGTGAAGGAAATATTGAAAACCTTCAAGATGGAGGATTGCAATCCATTATGCACTCCAATGATCATAGGAAGTAAACTTTCAAAAGATGATGACTCCACAACAGTTGATAAAACATTGTACAAATCTATGGTTGGAAAGCTTATTTATCTAACTCAATCAAGACCTGACATATCTAATGTAGTTGGCATTGTTGGAAGATTCGCAGCTGAACCCAAGAATAATCACCTAATGGCAATCAAGAGGATATTTAGATATCTTAAAGGAACTATAGACTATGGTTTATGGTATCCTAAATTAGAGAATACACAACTTCATGTGTATACAGATGCAGATTGGGCAGGTTTATTGATGACAGGAAGAGCACTTTAGGAGGAGGAGTATTTCGTAGAGAAAGGTTTGTATAGTGGACAAGCAAGAAGAAAAACTATATTTCTCAGTCAATGGCAGAGGCAAAATATGTTGCAGCAACACTGAATTGTACAACAATTTTTTGGATCAAGCAGATGGTTAAAGACTTTGGTATTCAAGTTGACTATCCTATTGTTATTCATTGTGATAACACCAGTACTATTAACATGTCTAAGAACCCTATGATGCATGCAAAGACAAAACACATAGAGATCAAGTACCATTTTCTGAGAGAAAAATTCATAGACAAGGAAGTGACATTGGACTATGTAAGCACAAAAGATCAGTTAGCAGATATTTTCATGAAGCCTTTAGCAAAGGATACTTTTGAGTATCTAAGGGAGAAGTTTGGAGTAATTCCCTCTCCTAAGTCTAATTAGAGAAAGCAATAAGTACATCACTCCTGTGTGATTAATGAATGGTTGACTACTCTACTTCTGGAGTAGTACCTGTGCATAATGGTTTATGGTACCCTTTTCCATTGATGTCAATGGGGGAGTATGTACTAAAAACAAGGAACACAAACAAAGAGAAAAAAAAGGAACACATACAAGGAGCTTATACTGTGGGGGAGTATACATATAAAACACAATCTATGTAACTGCAACAGTGTAGATGAACCTTTGATGAGGATATTGAGAAGATTGTAAAAGAAAGAAGACACCATGAACAAAAGTTGTTTTTATCATATGTTGCCATCAATGCCAAAGGGGGAGATTGTTGGAGATTTTATTCTGAACAGTTGATTGATTGTATGTTGGTCATTAATGACAACATATAATACACAGTAGTACCTCTGTATGTACTTATCCATATGATAACATGAATACTTGCATGGATAGATACATGTTTTTGACATGTTTATTATGCTATGTTCATACATGCAGACCCAGATATAATGTTTCAATAAAGATATGTAATTCTGTTATTGACAGTTACAGTTCTGGAGGAATAATGGTTTAAGGCTGACGTATGTAATGTGTTTATTGAGTTGCACCTATCTTCAGGATATGCGTGTGTATATTTATGATGAGTTATGAGTTTTTGATATTAATCTAAAGGCGCCAAACATATTTCAAGAAGATTGCAAAGTTATGGTTAATTTGGTGAAGCTGACTTAGTGAAGCGACGCATCTATTCAGTTTATACTTGCGTAGTTGTAATTATGCTTGCGCGCTTAATAGAGTTGACAAGGATGTTATAAAGAGTTCTCTTACAGGTCCCATGATCTCATACTTGGTGTATGTACTTATAAAAGGTCATTTGTGATAAGAAGAGTTGCGAAAGCCAGAGATAAGAAAAGTAAAGCAGAGTGTTAAAGCAGCAGAGCTATATTTATCATATGTTGATAATATAGATAATATTGCTATAGTTCTTTACAAGAGGTTAAAGCATCAGCACACAAAATGAACTGATCAGACAAGCAGTGTCACAAACAGTAGTTCACCTTGTTGATATAGTGTGTATCAAATAACTAGAAGATTGTAGCCTTCACCACTCAGACAGTGAGTCCTCCACCCCTAATAGGGTTATTGTAAAAGAATCCTAAAAGGGTCAGACCCTTAACTAGGTCACTATACTACTGCATTGTAATGAACAACTCCTAACAGTATTACTATAAATAGTATAGTTCTTTGTGGGTGCTAATTCCCACCAAGGTTTTTACCATTTGGTTTCTCCGTAACCAAATTGATGTGTTACGTAATGTGTTATCTAAATTTACATTTACTTTGTATCAATCTGGATTAATAAGTATAAGATAGAGATAAAGTTGCTGATAACTAATTCACCCCCCCTCTCAGTTATCCCTGAAGTATTCTAACAAAAATATGGAGAAAAGATTCAAGCAATGATGAAGCTGGACCAAGAAATGAAAGTGGTGACACCCCATCCAATGGATCTGGTGACATCACCAACCCCACTTAAGCTAAACAAGTAAGTATGGAACTACAATACACCAATTCATATTTTACATCAATTCCATTATAAAAATAATAGAAAGTCAAAATTTGCATAAATAAAGATGCATATTATGTTACTTGTTACAGTTCTAAGAAATCAAACCCTTCAGTAAACACTAACCAAAAATCATCGGTGAACATAATGATGAGTTGTTTATAGTCACCGGAAATTGTAGGATAACTCATAAAATTACTAAATTGCCAATGTAACCCGACGCCCGTCGGTAAGAAAGAAAAGTTTAAAAGTTGTCATAATAGAATACTGATATCCATCGGTAAAAGAAAAATGGTTAACAACTAACCAAAGCATCATGTCATCACCAATGATGATTTGAAAAGTCTGCCCAATGAAACTTTTCTTCATGTCCCAAGGAGTCAGTGAAAAATTTAATGCAAAGACTTAGGTCAAAATGTCTATAAATAGTCAATGGGACAACTTCACTTTTCACCCATGATTTGAAGAGAAAGCAGAGACGGGACAACTTCACTTTTCACCCATGATTTGAAGAGAAAGTAGAGTGAAAATAAAGTGATTAAACAATAGAAATACAAAGCATCTTGTTGGTACTCCTAAATTTGGAACAAATTTGGAGTGACCATGTTAAAATTTTCAGACAAGCAAAGTAAAATATCCCTGAAATTCTGTGTGAGAAGACTCAGTTGGAGTGATTGAAAAAGATGTCCGGATGATTTTTATAAGATAAAAATTTGGAGGAGGCTTTAATACCTTCCATTTGATGTATGCAGTGGGTCCCAGCTCCTAGACTCCAGTTCTGACATGTGTAGACAGTAGTCATTTTGAGAGGGTCACCCAATTCTGCATCTTTGCTAAATGTCAATTTGTTGTCCGGAGCCTACTTTGTCTCTGAGTATCTTACACCCTGTTGAGTTTCATAATTCACCACTTTGGGAATGTTTTCTATGCATATCAGAGAGCTTATGTTTTAAACCTTAGGTCATTCTGAATCCGTTTGATAAGTTTTCATACTTCCCAAAGTTGGTTGCTCAGAACTATCAGCATTTTTGTCCTGCCTTGAAATCTGAATAAGCCCAGTTTGACGTGTTATAACTTTTGACCAGTTGATCCAATTGAGAAGATTCCTTTTGCACTGTGTTCCAGAGGTCACACACCCCATATGTTCCAGTCTGTAGATCTTTATGAAATCAGATGATAAGTTTTCTTGACCCATTCCAGCAGTGATTAATTCTGATTTCCTGTGTTTTCAAATGCAGAATTCCTAAGTGACCCACTTTGAGCTTTTCAAAATCTATACCCAGGTGAACATTTTGGATAATTGGCTTTTTCCTCGTATTGAAAACATAGAAGTGTACCTACGTGAAGATTTATAGACTCCTACCTATCCATTTATCCACATTGCCAGAGCCTTTCTGTGTCAAATTTATTGAGTTTCACTAAGTGCAGAATCCTGATTTAAATGACATACTTTGTCCTTTCCCCATTTGCACCCAGTGCGAGGTCAGAGATAATTGAATATGGATTTTCATTATAGACCTAGGAATTAACTCCTCTAAAGATTTGCAAGCTTTGACCAATCTAGTTGATCACTTTTCTTTGTCGATTCTGAACCCGATTTCTACATATCTATTAGGTTTTGGTTCAAAAAGTGATAAAGTGCTATCTTTGTAGATCGGTATCTGTTCAGGATTTTCTTTTCAGAGGAAGACAACTGAGGGGTCATGTTCTACATATGACATTCAGTCAAGATCCAGAGGGTGATTTTTCGAAAGATCTTTTTGATGACCCTTTGACTTCATTCTTCAGAGGCAGTTTCTTCAGTTTGCAGTGCGGAAAGGAGTTAAGTTTACTAAATGCCCTACTTTGACAGTGAATAACTTTTGGCCGGTTGACTCTTTTGACGAAATTATTTTTTCATTGTCTTGCAAAGCTGACACACTACCTCCAGTCTAGATTTGAGCCCCCCATTAATCCATTTGTCAGTCTTTTAAAATCAATTACGGTGATTAAAATCATTGATTGCAGTGCGGAAAGGAATCGATCATTTTTGGGAAATGATGTCTTTCCATCTGAAATTTGTTTCCAGGAACCAATCAGGGAAACATCCTCATTATATATGAATGAGTCTAGTTTCCGGATAATGGGGCCAGTTCACTTGTTTCCGTGAATTTTTAAGGCCAGTTGTGGAAGCTAATTGCTTTTTAGAGGTTCGAATTTAAAAAGTGGAATTATATGTTCCTTACCAAAGGATCTCCAATTGCAAGGCTTCTGTTC
>MU223707.1:3061724-3121715 GCA_018584345.1 Thuja plicata | reverse complement strand
TTACATAAAATCCTGGCCTCCATCTTCCTTATCCTCCATTTCATCTTCCTATCAACATCTTTGAGCATAATTTCAGTGGCCTTGGCCCCTCATAACATATCCTTCGAAGGAGCACTATCTAAAGAGCACGAAGCTTAAGTCCTACATAAATTCAAAAAAAAAAAAAATTGAGAAAAAAAAGAAAAAAATGAAAAAGTGCCTTGGTGAAAACCTAGTAAATAGGCGCCTTGGTAGAAAAAGTAAAGAGAAATCAATTCATCCTATGGTGAAAACAACTTGTTGTGGTGCCTTGGATAAGTACCATGATGAAAACCTGGCAAACAGGCATCATGCATAATTCCTCCCACTTGCACTCCTCACTTGGGGGAAAGATCCTTCCATCTCATCTTATCTTTCATATCTTACATCCAGCTAGTCTGTGAGCATCCATTTTCCTTCTACTGATCTTGACAAGGTTGAGCCTATCCATGAGCATCATGTGTATCCTAATATTCATGATTCCTTCCATCAGTTTATTCACTAGCTCTCTTGCATGCTACCCTATCATGATCTTGCTTATCCCAAGCCTATCCTTCCTATCTCTGAGCATTCATGCCATAATCCAAAACATGCACTTATACCTCCATCACCCCTTATCCTAATTGCGCTTTCATAGCTATGTCCTATCCATAGTTGACCCCTTGGTCTTCATCAAAATTGAAAAACTATTTCTCAAAAGTCTCTTGACATGTCCACTCTTTTGGACACATGCTTTCATGACATCAGGTCATTATCCTATATGCTCTCTAACACTACTCCATGAGGCTACATTGCTATATTCTTGTTTCCCTAGCTTGGGTAATCTTGAGCAGACTATCCTTGAGGGTTACATTCACCCTCTTCATCCATCATTGCCTATTTGTCTCATACATCAGCTTTCTAATCCATCTGCAATGCCCTACACCTTTCTAGACATTGGGGGCAAACCATGTGATCTTGCTTGAGATCGGTAATCTCTAAAAATCTAAAAATTGCAAACCTTTAAAAATCTAAAAATTGTAAAATCTAAAAATTTCTAAAAAGTGTAAAATCTAAAAACTTCTAAAATTTGTAAAATCTTTAAAAAGACTAAAAATCTTCTGCTTTCCTGCTTTAGTTCACTTTCCTACTTTAGTGTGCTCATGCTTTCTCTCTTAGTCATCTTTGATATTTTTCTCGACCTCACATGGCATGTTCCTAGTCTAGGGGGCATTGTCTTATATTTCGGAGTTCTTCTCCTCTTGCATTGGTCACCAGTGGATCTCACTACATCAACCTGTCGATGCTTTGTGGCACTTCATCTCTTCTTGAGACTCTTTTTCACATCAGTCACCAGTGGATCTCACTACATTTGCCTACTGATGCTTCGATCTTGATTATAGACCTTTATGCTTGAGAATCTCTTGCGATAGTCACCAGTGGTTCTCACTGAGTCTGCCTACTATCGCTACATTGCTGAGATTTCTCCCATCATTTTGCTAACCATTTGTTTAGCTTTGATCCATTCGTTACTTGGGGACATGGCTCCCCATTTTGATCGTGCTTCAGTTTACACTTGAGTTAGTAATCTTGTCAAAGGACAACTCTCTACTGGCACAAACTGGTGTTTCTCAACACCTTAATCAAATAGTGTTTCTCAACGCTCTCTTTGGACACATCTATGTTTTTCAACACACCTTGGATATCTTGCGACGTAAACATCTCTCGATAGCAATCAAACACATTGCACCCACAAGAACAGTGGTGTTTTTCAACACCCTAAACATAGACACATTCGTAAACCTTGAAACAGGCTGAGATATGATTAACTCTTTCATAGTATGTTGTCTGTTCTTATGGATTTCATTGATATTTTCTTTGATTACTGCTTGTTGGTGTGGTTTCGATGATCCAGCAACGTTAAATAAACATGGTATATGTGCTAAGAGCTTCTACATTAAGTTAGAAATGCCTCACATCCCTCAATCTTGTTTATTTGTACGCTAAGGGGAGGTTGGAACTATCTCCTTGACTGTTATTGTTGTGTTTGTTTACTTATGCATTTTTACTATATCAAACTGGAAACAATGTTCAAGTCACCTTGGCTTTTGTGCCTTGGTTCTTATGTTCATTTCATATATTTTATCTAATGAAAGTCATATTCATATTCTTATGGTCACAACGGCACTAGTAAGGATTGTATTGACTCCGATGATCCAAAGCACCTGATGATGATAAATACGATGAGTCCAACAACCAAATTCCTAGGATTGCATTTAGCTTAGGCTTGCATCCACATTTTAGGCTTGCATTGTAAAAGTTTTGGTGCTCTCTTCATTTGTCTTATCATTCTTCAAGGTCCTCATCTTTGATCATGGCTTCTTCTCATCTGCACAAGTGTTTGATCCTCTCTCTCTATCTTCATCTATATGCTCAATCAATTTTTGTGATCGAAATCAAAATCTGACACTTCTATATATGCTTGTGCAGTCAACTTTCTGATGTTGGTTCCTTGTCAGGATTATCTCTAGTCATTATTTTCTCAGTTTTTGCAATCTTTTCATCAAAGTCAACTCTAGTCAACTATGGTCAAACCTAATCAATAAGACCTCTTGATCGCTCTAAATTGATTATGCTCTCTCTTGATCTATCTTTTTCTGTGATTCCTTACTCTCATCTTTAGGATGTGTCTTCTTTTGATTTCGCTCCCAAGGGGGCAGGATGATTGCATCATTGATCTTTTTGCATTATTCTCAAATCAGTCTTAATCTAAAGTCCTTGTTGCTAGGGGCATCTCATCACTTGGGGCATATTCAATTTTTTGTACCTTATGGTCAAAATTGGATATTCCATGATCTTGAATCTCACATCTCGTTATGTATCTTGCTA
The DNA here is from genome assembly GCA_018584345.1 of Thuja plicata. Taxonomy (NCBI): domain Eukaryota; kingdom Viridiplantae; phylum Streptophyta; class Pinopsida; order Cupressales; family Cupressaceae; genus Thuja; species Thuja plicata. The sequence continues at coordinate 3,118,829 of MU223707.1, read as the reverse complement.
GGTATCTGAGAAATCTAACTCAGATCCTCAAGGATCACGCTTCATTCTGGGAGACTGTCCTAAATTGATTATCTTTTGAGATAGGTATTGGGGCAATCTAACCATGATTCCTGAAGGTTGAGCCTCGTTATGGGGACAGTCTTGTGAAAGATATCAATATAACTAGTGTCTGGGTGATCTAACCTAGACATTGGGGGACTAAGCTTCATTCTCGAGATGATCCTTGAAATCTCATTAGGTATTGGGGAAATCTAACCCTAATTCCTGAAAGTTATGCTTCATTCTGAAGATGACTCTCAAAAACTCTTTACACCATTATCTAGGCAATCTAACCTAGATCTCGGAGGGCTTACCTTCGTATTGGGGCAATCTAACCCTAATTCCTGAAAGTTATGCTTCATTCTGAAGATGACTCTCAAAAACTCTTTACACCATTATCTAGGAAATCTAACCTAGATCTCGGAGGGCTTACCTTTGTATTGGGGCAATCTAACCCTGATTCTTGAGATAGTCCTAAATCTTCACCAGCTCTCAGTGGACATTGGGGCAATCTAACCCTGATTCTGATCTTCACTTTAGACTATTCTTTGAATCAATGCGCTGCTCGCACATCAATTCAAAGAGGGGAAAAATGTAACACACCAAAATTGGCACCTAATAATCAATCAATTTTGGTGCATTTTCTTATCTTCGAAGTCCTATTGTACTAGGCAAATTCTTCTCCTAATTGACTTTAATTGACTGAGTTTCAAATGCAGAAAACCCAAATTTGCATAAATCTAACATTACATTTAATTCATATTTCTCAAATGATTATTAGCTAAAACCCCTATGATTAATTGATTTAATCCTAAAGTCCTAAGTGCTTTTAATTAAATCAATTCCACCCCCTTTGGCTAATATACATAAAAGGAATCGAAAGGTTATTTAATTATTGAATGAATTATCCTCAAAAAGGGAACTCCATAATTCCATGTGAAAAGACACTTATGTGTCAATAATTCATTCTTTTATTTAAATAATCTTTTCTTATTTTTCTCAATTGGAGAATGAAGACACAACTGATTCTTTTCAAGAAACTCTTCATCCTCTTTCCATGGTTTTCTATAAATTGGACCTCTTTTTCTTCATTAAAGGAGGACTTTTTGGAAAGCATCAATACTATAGGCAATTTATCTTTGATTTTCATGCTTTAAGCTTATTTTGTTGCATAATTAGTCTAAATTTTAATTGGAATTGAATATGTTTAGCTTTCATTTATGATCTACATATAGGGCTAACAATTCAATTTTGTACTTTCAAGCTTCCTAGATTCATTGCAAGTTCAAATTGTAGTTTAAAAGCATTTCTTTCATAGATTACAAGCACCCTCATTTCTAGACTATAAGCATTTGATTTCCTTAGATTAATTGCATTTTGCTTCCATGGCTTAGTTGCAATTCATTCTTAGACTAGTTGCAATTCATTTTCATAGCTTAATCATTTCTCAATTCATAGATTAAGAGCATTTTCTCATAGACTAGTTGGATATTTCTCATAGATAATGGCATTTCTCATTTTCTTGCACTCTTAAATCCTCCATGTTAGCAATGGTCAGGTTGTTGGCTCTCATTCTGAGGGTAAAATTCAACATCCACATCTAATTAGGAGGCAACAGGTCGCTTCAATCGCATTTGCAGAGAAAACAATTCATGTTTGTCTTTGCAAATTCAGTGATTGTGTAAGGACTATGTTGTGTTTGTGTTGAATTCAAAGGTCCACATTCAACATACAACAACCATATCTTAAGAGGACAAGTTAAATGGGTGAAAAATACAGACCAGACAATGATGAAGTAATAATGATTTAGTTATTTTCTATTATATATTTGATGTTATCAAATTGGTACATTTTATTGATCAAGTCAGGAACTGTAATTAGTTAAAGTTATGACTAAAAGAGTTACTTTAATGACCTAGAATGAGTCAGTCGGTAGAATTTTATGTGATTCGGTCATAGTTACCGAACACTAAGCACCAAAGATGAGTTAGATACCAAGAAGTGAATAAATTCAGTTACTGAGTTGCAAAGCAAGTTTTACCAAGTAAGATATACAATTAAATGATGATAAGATTGAATTTAACTTATCATCATTTAATGCGAAGTGATGATGAGTTGGATGAGGAAATGAATTAAATTAATTTTTTCACAAGATCTACGAATGAGAAAATTCAATGAGAATATCTAAGGTGAAGATCAAGCGGTTAAAAATAATTATGAGAGTTCCAATAAAAGTAAAAGTTCCTAGGTAAAAGTGAGATGGTTTACCGAGTTGAGAAATATTAAGATGATAGGAAAATTGAGTGCAAATGAAGGAAAATCAAATTAAGGATAATAAGAGAAAAAAGTATTTCTATATAAAGGATGAGAAATACATAGAGAAAAAAAGGATCATGAAATGGACAATGAAGAAGAAGAAGCCAAAGAAAAAAATTTATTGAGAAAAATAGAGAAACAGAGATTGAAGAATCTACAGTCTGAGAAAGAGATAAATGGAGTATGTGATGCCAGTATTCAATTGACCATAAAGGATCTGATACAAGAAAATGTAGTTTCTATATTTATAGATAAAATTCTACTATTTCTTATTAATATTTCTAATAGAGAAATGTCTTAACCGAGTGGATATAAGAGTCCAATTTGTAAAACCTATACTTAGGTGACATTCAAAAAGAGTGTTTAAAGACCTCTTACAAGGCCACTCCTAATAGGGTGAAAATCCTAACAAATCTGAGGTAAATCCCCTATTAGGGTAACATATAGAAATTGTGTTTATAATCTTTAACAAGATAAGTTCTTAATGGAGCATACATCAGAAGCATGCAATTTATTTGTGGGTTAAAATTTCTACAGAGATTTTTATCAAATTGGGTTTCCTCATTAAATTTGGCGTCAATCAAGTTAAATCTTGTGTCAACTGAGTTGATTCTTGTGTCTAAAAAGTTAATCTAATGTTTACATAGTTAATCTAATGTTGCTAAGTTTGAATGATTGATTTACATATATGATATGTATTGTTTCTTATGTTATTGAGTTATTTGGTGAATTGGTTATTTATAGTAGTGAGTATTACTGAGTGAATCAGCGAGTTTAGTTTTAAGTTTTCAAGTTTTGATTTGTCTAGTTCACCCTCCCCGTCAGCCTCACTCAGTGGGACTGACATAATGAAAACCAAATAACTGATTCACCGGTCATAAAATATGTACTCATCTTTATCAATGCATCACTTAGCATCACTACAGTAGTTATGATAACAATCTCCCCTTTGGCGTTGAGGGAAACAATCTTATCTTCACAATAGATAAGTGGTGCCCTTGGACAAAATCTTATCCTCTCATCTCTTGATATATCAATCCTCTTAGAAATAATATTTCCACTTCTATCTTTACCTCTAATGAATCATCTTCACACTCTGTCACACTTATTCCACATATTCATATACTCCACCTATCATATTTTATTTTATTCACCTTTTATCAATGAAATACATATTCTTCTCTTGTAGTAAATACATATTCTCCCTCTTTCACAATAATTCCAAATTTATCACATCATTCAGTCATCTGTGTTTACACTTGATTAATCCTTGCATGTTCTTCCTTTATAACTATATTAAAACAACATACTTAATACTTCTCCCCCATATAGTTTTCCACGAATCCATCAGTTTATACATGTTATATTTTTATAAACACATATGAACTGAAGCAATTAACATCATCCTTTAATTAACTTCAGATAGGGGAATAACCCATAGCCTCCCTCTTAGATACTCAAAGGTATCCTATGGAAATGAATTGGTGAATATATCATAAATTTGTTCTTTAGTAGACACATAGTCAAGCCTTACCTACTTCTCTTGTACCTTCTCTCTTAGAAAATGATATTTTATTGCAATGTGCTTGGTATTCGAGTGCATCACTATATTCTTAGAAATATTTATTGCGCTAGTGTTATTTGTTGTTTGAAAAAATCCTCTACATGATAATGAATTATTTTGATACAATTTTCATTACTCAAAACAAACATCAAGGATAGGAAACAAACATCAAGTATATGTTACTATAAGAAAAGCATAGTTTAACGAAAAGCTCATGATTATCGACAAAGATAAGACTAGATTAAAGGAAGACATCCTACAATCACTTCAGCCTGTGGAAGGATTGAGAAACCCTAATTAGGTCAGTGAGATATAGGACATATAGATTACGTCAAGCATATAATTTCAAATGTTATCAGAGGGAAAATGGTATTATGATGGACAAGATATAGTGAAGAGACAACACAAAGTATTGTTGAAGGTATGTGAAGTGTAAATCAAAGAAGGAATAGAGAATAATGAGATCTAACAAGCTTTAGGAGAAAGCATTCACAAATCAAATTTCTTGCTGATTTATTCCTAATAGTTTAGCAACAAGATTGTGAAATCCCTTAATCGGGGAGTCCCAAACTGGACTAAGAAGTTCTATTCAGGAACTTATTGTAAATCCTTTAAAAGGGTGAACACTATATAAGTGGGATAAAATCCTTTAACCCGGTTACTACTAATAGGGTATAAGACTTTAGCAAGTCTCTAGGTAAATCCTATAGCTCAGTAGAATTTAATAGTTCTTTTGTAAGCTCTTAACTAGGCACCTTATTATTGTAGTGATAAGTTGTGGGTTCCATCCCCACTATAGTTTTTCCTTCTTACAAAGGTTTTTATTTGATACCAAAATATTGTGTTAAGAATGTTTGAATGTTTATGTTTTTATGTCTATTAATTTGTAAGTTGTCTTTTATCAGTTAATATTATGGTAGTTATTTCTTAACAACAAAAAATATATCAATATCAATAAACATAAGAGTAGAAGTTAGAGATTGATAGGGAAAAATTTTGAATTGTTTAAGGTAGATCTGGGATAATAGAAAGTTATAGGTTTCAGAAGTAGTTGGAGGAAGCTCTAAATGATGCTAATGAAACCATTCATGAGTTGAAGAACAAGATAAAGAAATTATTTTCAAAATGAAAGTAACTAAAAATGAAACTAAACATGAGCCTTGATGACCCTAATAGACTATCAGAAGGGAGTATTAATTTTGAGGAAGATGATGCTACTATTATTGGTCTATTGAAAATGAACAATGAATTACTTGAAGAAGTTATTCAGATGAAGAAAGAACATGAAATTAAAGCCTTTAGAATGTCATAAATACTAGAAAGAATGAGAACTGTCGAGAGTGATAAAGAAATTATTTAAAGAGGAAAGAGAGATGATGATGAAATAATTACTAGAAAAGACATACTACTGGAAGGACATAGAGAGAGATTCAAGCACTAAGAGAATTGATAGAAACTACTAGTGATAGGAATTGACAACTACAATCATAAAATCAGAGATTGGAAAGAGAGAATGATGACTTGAAGAAAAACTTGAAAGTAGAAAAAAAAAAAAATGCAAGGCTCACAAAATTTGAGAAAATCATACAAAATATTGATGAACAATTGAAAAATTAGAGAAAACCAAGTGACATTACCGAATTGAGATATATCGACAAAAACACTATGGAAATTAGAGAATTATCAAAATCTAGGGACACAACTGATATGTACAAGGTAATAAAGACTATAATCCTACTTGTTACAATTATATGGTCACACAATCAATGTTTGTTGAAGTAAACAAATGAACTCTACTCAGAACACATCCTTTAACGGTTATTGTTACAACTGCAACAAGTTTGGGCATACAATATATGAATTTAATTCTAAAACCATCACTAGATCATCAGTGAAACATTTCAATGGGTATTTTTATAAATGTAATCACTATGGGCATAAAGATGAAGAATGCAGAACAAAAACACTATCAACAATGAAAATGGTACACTATGATAAAATGAAAGAAAATAACTTGGTTACTATTGGAAAGTGGCTTGATCAATATTTTTGTAGGTTTTTATTTATAGAAAAACTACTCATTGGCATGGTCCCTTGGAGTACAACACTGTTTTGAATATTCAGTTTTGTAAAAATATCTAAGTCCAGAATGTAATTTATAGGGTATAGTCACACAATTTTGGTCACCGAGCACAATATATGATGAAATAAGTAATGCAACCTTATAGGGAGATATTTTGGGATATAGTAGACCTCAATTTATGGTTTATTTTTCTTTGGAGTTTTTCTTTAAGAGGTAAAAAAATGTTGACGATAGGCAAAGATACTACAACAGTGATACACGAAAGTTGAATGGTCGTGATGTTTAATGGAGTAATTTGAGGAATCCAGAAGTGCTACTTCAGATTCGGATTGGTTCCTACTCTAATATTATTATATTTTGATTACAAACTATGGATTTCACATTTTGGTCGGTGTGGGACATGTTTTGTGATTTTTTTTGAGCCAACTAGAAGAACTTTTTTTTAGAATGAGTCTATAAGTAGAGTTTTTTTATCATGAGAAAATAGATATGGAATATGTGCAGAATGTGTAGATGCATTGTAATTTTAGGATCAAATAAAATTTGATTTGATCTATAATTGGGAATACTTAAGCATAGAAGATGCTTGTATTATTCATTTTGATAAATCACTGTAACAGGACAATATTGCTTTGTAAGAGTAGTGTGCTTATTGTATAACCCTAACATGGTTTCTATCCATTAATAGGGACATGTGCTAAATATAATATTCAGATCCTAACAGGGCTAGGTCTCCTAAAAGGGATATTATACTCTTAATGCATTATTTGTGGGTATCATCCCCACTGTGGTTTTCCTTTAGCCAGAGTTTCCACATGAACAAATCATTATGTTATGAGTTGTTTATTTTATGTGCATTTTCTATTTATTTTAGTAATTGCATGCTTGTGTATAATTATTTTAAATAAGTTTATAAATTAGTTTAAAAATTATTCAACTCCCTCTCAGTATTACTTAATCCTAATTATTGGTATAAGACATTGTGGCCCTTGGAGAGAAAGCCTAACAACTTATGGGAGATCCAGATGGATTCAAGTTTGGAAGAGAACTTTGAAGCAACCCTTGAAGACCTTGATAAGGCTAAAGCTAAAAATGGTGATTTTAAATTCAAATTAAGAAGAGCATAAGGTTTCATCAAGAAGCTTAGAAAATAACTAGAAATTTTTAGGAACCAAAGGGAAGAACTTATGGAATATATAAAAGAAGAATCTGAGAGTGATTCGTGTTATCAAATTAAGCACCTTGAATAGGAAAAAGAAGCATTAAAGAAAGAATGTGATACTACTTCTATTGAGATGGCTAAAGAAATTCAACAAGACAAAGATGGTAAAACCAAAATTGAAGAGATCCTAAAGAATGCAAAAGTTAAGATGGGAAAGATGGAGGATGAACTTGATGACTATAGAATCAAGTATCATGAACTAGAGAAATACTAAAAAATCATTATTTAGGATAACTTGTTGAGGATAAGAATCACATTAAAAAACATCAAGCAAGTAGTGAAAATATTGATGAATAGAGGGAAAGAGAAAAGCCTAAAGGTGACATGCTAGGAGTTGGTTTTAATATAGCTAAATGTTTTAAATCTCAAGAAAATAAATAAAAAGAAAAGATAGATGTAGAAAGACCTACTGAAGAAGAGTCTATAGAGAAGATCAGACCTTTTAGAGGTAGATGTTTTAGATGCAAAAAATTTGGTCACATGAAGAGAGATTGCAGAGGTAGGTTCCTTAAAAGTCATTTTCTGGTTATTGTTTCAATTGCTATAAATATGGACACAAGGAGACAGAATGTAGAAAACCTGATCAATCTCACAATAAAAATGACTACATCAGAAAGGAAATAGCAACTAAGATTACATGTTACAAATGCAACAAATTTGAACACATTGCAAGGAACTTTAGGTTACGTGTTAATCAGAGAAGATCATCTCCTACATGTTATAAATCTAACAATCAAGGACATATAACAAAATTTGCAGGTATAATGGAGCTACAAGTAAGAGAAGACCACCACCTATTTTTATAAAGAAAAATGTTGGTGATGTTGGAAAATGTATGGAAGAATACATGGAAGAGTTTGAAAAATAATTTTTGAAAGAGAGTTGTAAATTTTGGAAAGTGAATGAGAAGAGTGAGCCTAAGTTTTAGGGAGATTCAATAGATTCTACTGAAACCTCGCTCGATGTTGCTATATCAACCTAAATGGCTAAGCATGGCCTTAGGGGTGTCTTTGGAGAATTTTAAGATAAATATATCTAGTCCCTATTAATATGGAATAATATTTTATGAGCTTATGGAGAGTATATATGTTTGATTTTAAATACATATATGAGATCACATAGTTATACACATTATATTATATAATCACCAGATTGATGGTCGACTAGATAATTTGACAACATATGAGTTCATTGGGAATTGTGTCAATTATTATATGGTGAAGTATAATTTTATTCACTTGAACATATCTGATCACTATTCAAGTATAGATGAAGAAGACAAGAGGAACAAGCAGTGAAGCTAGGGCATTTTCATGATCATGGATCGTGCATACCCTGATTCATCAAGAAAAAGGTATCTTGATCATTTGCAAGATTTTGATTACTATGGATACTCTATTTATTTTTTATGTTAGTGAATGTCTAAAGTATAAATTTGAAAAACATCCCTACAAGTCTAGTGAAGATGATACCAAAGGCACTTTTTTTCAAACACCCTATGACATACTTCATGTGGAAGACATTAGGGAAGACATTCATTGCAAATATGAATCACTGGGAAACTTTGAGATCTTCAAAGAGATGAAGGAAATGATCAAGGAAGATGATAAATGGAAGGGTGAGTTAGCTCATTTAAAAAACCTAAACATTATGCAAATGGTAGAGCTCTATGAGTTTGCCAAAGAAGAGTGGATAATTTTTTTTTTGTAGATTTTAGAATCAATTTATATGCATTGGTGAGCATCATGTTAAGATCACCAGTGAGATGATACTTGTTGTTACAGGTTTGGACAATTTTTCTATTATCCCTAATGTAGAGAAGAACACGAAGAACCAGGTGGAAACCCTTACACACTCTAAATGGGATAAGAGGGAAATGACCTTTTTTTTTGTCATCTTTCAACAAGATGTAAGATTAGTTTCTATGATTCTTGGATAAAAAATTCACTATAGCGGCCGACCTAATTTAGTATCCATAGGAGTTCTTATGATGGCCTACAAAATAGTGAAAGAAAATGTAAAGTATAATCTATGTGAAGTTCTTGCACTACAATTTATGGAGAATGTGAAGAAGATCAAGAAAGATAAGTCAAAGGCATTCAGCTTTGGGTCTTTATTGATTCATATTTATATTTACATTGTCTATCCATTTCCTATAGTACACCCTAGATCTTCAAAAGAAAATTAAACTAATTGAATTCAGATCAAAAACAATTATAGGAGACAGAATAGCACTAGGTTAGATGAAGAGTTATTTGGTATGTTTAAAATTCTACAGTGAAAAATGAAGGAGAGAATTAGAATTCCTAAAGCTATGATTTAGAAATATAAAGATACAATCTATTTTATTGTTTAAATTTATTGTGTGTTCTTTGAGGAAGTTGAAACAAGAAATAAATGGTATTATCCTATGGTATATGAGATCAATTCATAATTTCTAACTATGCATGTAGAACATATGTTATCTTATGAGATTGATACCTCGGAAGAAAGATGGGTAGCTTGAGGAGAAGTTAGCAAAGATAAGAGAAGAGAAAACTAGGGAAACAAGGAAAAGAAAAGAAGAGAGTGTTATGGATAATATAACAACTAAGAAAGGTATTTCAAAGGTTGAGATGAAAGAATTAAGGAAAAAGAAGGGATGAGGTGTTTATGGATTTTAGAGGACTGCTCCAGTAGCCCTTCCACCTCTAGAAACTAAAAAGGTTATCAATGCACCTTCTACTATGATCAATGTGCCTGATACTACACCTACACCACCAAAGAGGACATTGTAGGTAGAGAAAATAAATAGAGATACCTATGAGAAAAATAAGGTCCTCCCAAAAGGGCTCACCATATAAAAGACAAAGGAATGAAGTAAAAAGGTGAAAGTAGAGGAAAAGAAAGTGGAAGATAAGAAAACAAAGGAAAGACAACTTTGGAAAATAGATCTAAAGATGTTAGAAAGGAGAATCATTGATCAAGGAAAGCTCAATCAGTTGCCTAAATATTATGCAAGGTATGACAAGAAAGACAAGACTCTTATTGAATGTTTTTTAATAGATCATAGGCTTTCATTCAAGAAAAATCTACTTGAGATAGAGGGTAGTATTCCAAAGGAGTTATATGAAAATTTGGAATTTAGGAAACAATTATTACTAACAGAGGATGAGAAGATAAGGAGGAAAGCTATAGATGATATGTTACCTATTGTGTCTTATGATGAACATGAGAGAATATTAAAAGAAATAAAACCCCCGTTGAGGATAAAATAAAGACTAATTAAGATAATGGAAAGGTTTGATGATGAGGTCATAGAGGACACACATAAAGCTATTGATAAATTCATATTAAAAGATGAGCCTAGAAATCCTTCACCTCCTAAGAAAAAAGCTACTAAACCTATAACGATTATAAGAGGAGAGTCATACAAGGTCGCAAAATTAAATCCTGACACATCTAAGGATGTAAAAGTTAACATTCAATTTGTCAGTACAATAAATCAATGAGACTTCTTTGTTATTCGTGTGCCTGTGTCTTTGGACACTTCATGGGATGTAAGTGACCCTTTTGAAGGGGATGATGATACTATAAATGGTATTTATGGAAGCGATGAACTAAATAGGACAAAGAAGGAAGCTCGCACTAAGGAATACTTGAAATAGAGTTAGTTGAGGTAGTAAAGGAATCAAAATTTAAAGTTTAAGTAAAGAAAAAAAAATGCAAGTATCTATTTCTTCAGCTTTATTGCTAGCAAGTGGAGACAAAAATATGGGAACATATGTAGAAGGTTGTCATGCCCAAAATTTGGGCAAAAACACATAATCAAATATTTTGAAAACATACAAAGAAAGGTAATAATACTACCACATGGGTAACATGTGCACGCAAAATGGTGAAAGGGAATAAAAGAAACCAAAAGGGTTCCTTAAGATGGTAGCTTGATCTACATGCAAACTGAGGTAGTTGACCCAAAGTTGACCAGAGTTGACCAAAAGTCAACTATACTCTGAAACATTTGAAAGGTAAGCACTAGGGTTTGCTAAACCCTAAGGAAGAATCAAACATGCAAATCGAGGCAGTTGACTATGAGTCAACTAGGGTTGACCAAAAGTCAGCTATACTTTGAAATACGTAAAGGAGGATCACTAGGGCCTACTAAGTTCTAAAGAGGGCCATGGCACAGAATTTGAGATAGTTGACCAACAAGTCAACTATCACTGAAACGCGTGAAACTGAAACCCTAGGGTCCAAAGGCTGGAAGAATCATCTGGTTCAAATTTTGAGACATACGGACAAGGTTTGACCATGGTTGACTTAAAGTCAACCACGCATAAGAATGGTCAAAGGGGAATGTTAACAATGTCTAACGCTAATTTATTTTAAAAGAATAATTTAATTGAATATCTAATGTGTTAAACCCCCTCATAAAATTATTAAATATATAATTCCTTATTCTATAACAACTTAGTAATTAAAAACATATTTAATTTAATAAAATAATTTAACTTCTCAAATCTCCTCAAGTCCATAATTACAACTGTAAAGTTAAATGATCAAATCAAAAATTCTTTTTTTTTTATTTTATTTTGACCTAGAGATATCCTAAATCAAATTTCATTTTAAATAGATGCAAGCTATCAAAAAAAAAACCCAATAATAAATCATATCTATTCTTATTAATTTAAATCTAATCTATAAAAAAAATAACGTTAACTCTTTTCATCTAAAGTTTACATATTAAATTAAAATGTTTTATATCCCGAATTAAATCTTCTATCTAAATCCTAAAATGCAAAATGATTACATTTATAAATTCCAATTTTTTTAAAAAAATTACAATCTAATCTACATATAATAAAATATCCTAATAACATTTAAAACAACTAACAAAATAAAACCTAAAAGAAAAAGAATCGTTATGGAAGAAGGCGGGCGAAGTTCCCACAGAGGGGTGGCGGAATGCTCACGCACCGCGCGGAAGGAGAAAGGATGACGGGTAGAGTGGTGGAAGATTGGTGATGGTAGAGGTTTTAGACGGCTCGGTAGTGGAAGGAAGATCAGTGGGGAGCCAGTGGCGGCGGCGCTGCCCCACTATGAAAACATGGTGGGCGGCTCGTTAGCTACGCGGCTCGACCCACGCAGGGAGAGGGGGTTAAAACATAAGCGGTAGCTAGGGAGAGGCCGGCCCTCCCCATCCCACTCTAATACAGAGGGGGTCGCAGGGTAGGGTTTTAGCCCTCCTCGCCGGCCAAAGGAAAAATTCCATTACCGCACTCGGCGGTCTAAAAAGGAGATTTCATTTTTCTTTTTTTTAAATCTCCTTTTTTAAATCTCTCTTTTTTTTTGTTTATATAATAGATTGCTGTTGAAACATTTTATAATTATTAATATACTTCATATGTTTGGTTATGCAGATTATTAACAACAGTTAGGAAAGTAAAATAAGAAGGGTAAAAAATTTAATATTCTTACTGGTGAGAAATGACTGTATAATTGAAAATAGTGGGTATAAAAGAGCATTATTTTTCAAATTTAATTACATGGTTAAAACCTATATTTTATTCTAAATAGAATGGTGGGAGAATATTTAAATTTAAGCATAAAAAAAACATTTGAAAGTATTTTCCAGAATTTATCAAATTAGTAAAGAAAAATTTAATTCTTCCCTCAAGAACATCAATTCCCAAATCATATAAATTTTCTATATATTTGAAAATAACTAAACTAGATATTAATATGAAAATGACATTGATCATAGGGAACAATGTTTTAAACTACAACCCATTAAAAGACTAATCTATCACATCTAGAGCTTTTATCTGATACTCCTTCCTTAAACTTTAAACTTGAATAATTTTTAAAAACACAATAACTTGTTTGCCTCATCTTAATATTCATACCTCAAAAAATTTTGTACATTGAACCTAAATATAAGGTTGATACAAACATATAACAAATCTACAAATAATAAGGTATGCATAGTCCCCTGGTAGTATCCTTTGTTTTAAACATGAATTCAAGAATGCCATAAAATTACAGCAGTTATAAATAGTGAAGGATAACCATCTTCTCTCAAGAAATCATTACAATTTATAATAATAACAACTTTCAACTAGAAGGTTACAAAATGATGATTTTCCAGTCTTATCCATCTATCACCAAAGGGTATTATTCCTCTTTGCTATTCCTTCAAGAACCTGATAAATGTTGATGTTGACCATGGAGGCTCACCTCCAAAACTAGGCCTTTACAAGGCCACCCCCGATCTCGGGGATCCAAACTGGAACGGGTTACAAATAGAAATACCCAACAAGCAGGAAATAAGATAGAGAACTCAAGCACAAGGAAGCTTCCCAACATCAGGATGAACAAGAAGAAGTATCTCCAAGAGACCTTCCATAATAGGGGTAGTGGTAGACATCATTGAAGGAGAAAGCCAAGAATAAACATAGAATACACAATCCTCACATGGACTTGAAAAGGACCATCTTTACAAGATGTTGTCCTGGATAACCTCCTTATACCTCCTAAATGCCCTCATGTCCTTCTTGGCTTCGTGGGTATCATGTTACCCTAAGTTTTTCCCTCCTCACATGGGAGACTCTACACTATCATGAATCATTTCCATCTACCCCTCCAAGGCTACTGTGCCCTCCCAAGGGTGAGTGTACCTTGAAGACCCATTCGAAATCAATCACAAAGTAAAGACATTGAGAAACAAACATAAAATTTTCAACATAAAATAAAAGCTTCAAAACACATAAGACTCCATTAATTGAGTCCTTGAGCTCAAGAACACACATAAACAATAACAAAATTACTTAAAAGAAATCCAACCTTAATCCAAAGCTAAGGTGTGAAGAGGAATGGTGTTGAGCTATCCTTCCTAAACTCCTTCTCCAAAAGCTCTTTCAAATTGAATTATGTCTCTAAGGGTAGAGAGTGGGTGAACACTCAACTCATCCTAAATACTTCCCTAAATAGGCAAACCTCCAACATGATCAAGGACTACCCAAGGGTGAGGTAACTCTAACCAATCCTAAACTAAACCACATCCAAACTCTCCAAGGGTGAAGTCAAATGAAACTTAGGTAGAAGAGAGAGTGAGGTTAACCAAAGTCACACTCCTCTTTCAAAGGGAGCAATAAATGAGTTTAGAGGCTCATTAATGACATAAAATGACCCCTAACCCATAGGGTACCAAGTTGGGTGACTAAAACTACCCCCGGTTACCCCCTAGGAGTCCAAAAGACCTTCTAAAACTCACCCTAAAGTTAACCTACGGATTTCTAAATCAAAAGACTTATAGAAAATTCTAACCCTGGGGTAAGCGTGGGTACTACTCCTAAAATACCTTAGTTAACCCTTAACTAACCTTGGTTTCCCCTTTACTAGCCATGTCAATAATTAAATTACAACAATTTCCAAACTTGGCACATTAAATTAAAACAAATGACATGACTTAATCAAATAAACATTTACTAATTTTAATAACACACAAGCAAACCAAATTTATGAAATAAACACATAAAAACAAGGTCCATGTCTCTTTATATAGACAAGACCTTGAAAAGCATGGGTATTTACATAGGTTCCAACTTTTCCTGCACACTCCATGCACACATCAATAGATCCAAAATGACATGATATGAAACATAATACGACATCAATGATATACATACATATAAACCATATTTGCATTAGAACTAAAATAATCTAGCATCAGTTTCCTAAACCAATTTCATCATATTTCATTCATACATTTAAATCCATATAAGACATCAACATAAGCTAAAACTTAATCAGAACATAAAGCACCTCAAAAGTACCCTGATTAAAAAATTAGGTGCTGCATATATAACATAGGATTCCACCTATCCTCAAATGTATAAAAAGTCTCTGATAGTCAAAGTATAAACTACTGAAAGCATGAGAATAAAATAGTAAAACTATAATAGTCTAATGTAGGTCTCACATCCACCCCCTCTAGGCATGAACTTCCTCCTGGAGTTCATCGAAGAGGTGAGGGTACTATGATCTCATATGTGCTGTGTCCTCCCAAGAGGCTATAACCTTGTCATAGCAATCCCACTGGACCCTAACCTAGTCCAGCTCTCTGCCTTGAAGACCCAAAGTCCACCAAGCCAATATACGAATTGGCTCCAATGCCAACTGTCAGTCTAACTTCACCTACAAGGCATCCCAATCTATCACATGAGACTCATCATATATATAATTCCTCAAAACTAAAACATGAAATACATCATGGATTCATGACAGGCTTGGTGGCAACACTAATCGGTAAGCAAAAGGTCCTATCCTCTTGAGGATCTCAAAAGGTCCAAAAAATTGGGGTCCTAGCTTAGAGCCCTTTCCAAAATGGATTGGACTCTTATGCCGTCGCACCCTCAAGAAGACTCTGTCTCCAACTAGATAGGCTTGATCAATCCTCTTTCCATCTGCATACTTCTTCTACCTATCTTGAGCTTCCTCAAGTCACTGCCTAATTAAAGTCACTTGCTACTCCATATCTCTGACTAGCTCAGGACCAATGGAAACTCTATCCTCAATCCTATCCCAACTAAGTGGGGTCCTGCATGGTCTACCATAAAGAGCCTGGTAGGGAGGCATACCCAAGGAAGTTTGGTGCCTGTTGTTATAGGAAAACTCCACTAGGTGTAGGTATTCTTCCCACCGGGTCTGATGGTCCATGACATACGAAGCATGTCCTCTAACACTTGATTGACCATTTCGGTCTGTCCAACTGTCTTAGGATGATAGGTCATACTAAATTTGAGTCTAGTACCCATAGCTACTTGAAGTTATCTCCAAAAGGATGAAGTGAAGAGAGAATCTCTATCTGAGATGATCTTATGAGGTATGCCATGAAGTCTGACTATATCTCGTAAGAACACTTATGCCACTGCTAGTGTAGTGAAGGTAGTATGCATAGGTGAAAAGTGAGCCACCTTAGTCAACTTGTCAACTGTCACCATAATGGCATCACGATGACAAGAAGACATAGGAAGGCCTACTATGAAATCCATAGATATGGTGTCACATTTCCATACTGGTACCTCATGAGGCTGAAGGAGACCACCTGGATGACGGTGTTCTACCTTCACCCTCTGGCACTCTAAGCATCTAGCTACCATCTCTGCAATCTGCGACCTCATGCCTAGCCAATGATATAGTTGCCTCAAGTCGGCATGCATCTTCTTAACCTCAGGATGCACTACATAAGGGGCCCTATGAGCCTCAAGCATCACAAACTCACGCAATCCCCCAGAAGAAGGTATATAGATACATCGTCTGTGATGCAAAAGTCCATCAGACTACAAGGCATACTCTGAAAACTTCCCCTCAAGGGGTATCTGAGATCAAATCAACTCACAGACCTCTATGTACATCTCATCCTCTTGCAAGTGATGAAGGATGTGATCTCTCAAATCCATACCAGTAGACATAGAAGAAAGCTTGTGCCGTCTCCTACTCAAGGCATCTGCGACCATGTTCTCTTTCCCTTTGATGTAATGGACATCAAAATCATATTCACATAAGAACTCCATCCATATTCTCTATCTAGCATTAAGGTTTGGCTTAGTGAAGATGTATTAAAGACTCTGATGGTCTGAATGAAGTTTGAACCTATGTCCTAAGAGAAAATGTCACCATCTAACTAAAGCATGCACCACTGCTGCGAGCTCTAGGTCATGGGTAGGGTAGTTGAGCTCATGAGTCTTTAGTTTCCTAGACTTGTAGGCTATAGCTTTCCCACCTTGCATAAGAACTGCTCCCAAACCATCCAAGGAAGTGTTTGTTCATACCATAAAGTCTGTTGAAGGCTCTCAAACAGCTAAAATGGGTGCATTGGTAAGTGCTCTCTTGAGCTCCTAAAAATCCTTATCACACTTCTCAGTCCACTCAAAATTCTTTCCCTTTCACTAAAGAGAGGTAATGGGGTGTGCTACCTAAGAGAAACCCTTAACAAACTACCTATAGTAACCAGATAAACCCATGAAACTCCTAACTTCAGTCATAGTGGTAGGTGCTGGCCAATCCATGATGGCATCAATCTTGGATGGGTCTACTGAGATCCCATCACCTGAAATAACATGGCCAAGGTACTTGACCTCTACTCTAAAGAAAGCAAACTTCACCAAACTACCATACAAATGATTGTCGCTAAGCCACTGCAAAACTTGCCTCAAGTGTTCCTCATGCTCTTTCTCATCCTTGGAATATATCAAGATGTCATCGAGAAACACAACTACAAACTTGTCAAGGAAGGTTCTAAATACTCTGTTCATAAGACTCATGAACATAGCTAGAGCATTCGTAAGACTAAATGGAACCACAGTAAACTCATAGTGGCCATATCTTGTACAGAATGCGATCTTGTGAATATCACTATCCACGATCCTCAACTGATGGTAACCTGATTTAAGGTCTATCTTAGAAAAGAATCAGGCACCCTGCAACTGATCGAACAAGTCATCGATCCTAGGAAGTGGATATCGATTCTTGATGGTCACCTTGTTCAACTATTGGTAATCCATGCACAACCTAAGAGAGCCATCTTTCTTCTTCATGAAGATAATTGGTGCACCCCAAGGAGAAACACTAGGATGAATGTGTCCTTTCTCTAACAGTTCCTCAAGCAATATCTTGAGCTCATTAATCTCATTAGTGGTCATCCTATAAGGTGCTCTGGAAACTAGCTCATCTCCCGGTATGAGATCAATGTGAAATTCTACTGCCCTATGAGGAGGCATACCAAGTAGCTCTGACAGAAACACATCTGCAAACTCTTGAAGAATGGGGAAGTCATCAAAAGAAGTTTCCTTCTCTGTCTCTTCTTCCCTATCGCTGATGGTGATGGCATACAACTGACATCCCTTCCACATGCATCGCTTAAGCTGCATGGTAGATATCACACGGAGGGATACAGGCCTATGAATCCCAGTAATAACTGTATCTATACCATAATCATCCAAACATTCGATCCTCTTCTTACGAAAATCTAGCTTGGCTCTATGGGCACTTAGCCAATCCATGCCAAGGACTAGACCATAAGATCCAAGGGGAGTAACTCTGAGATTAGCTATGCTGGTCATCCCACCAATCTAGATTGGACAATCACTAACCATCAAGGTTATGAAAAATCTATCTCCTGAAGCTGACTCTACTTCCCATCTAACCTCTTGACTAGCTGCCACTAGCCAATAACGCTCCACAACTGATGGAGAAAAAAAGGAGTCAGTGGCCCCTATATCAAAAAGAATAGTAACATCACTACCTCTGATCTTACCTGAGGCCTCAATAACAGGAGCCTGGTGCTCTGCCTGACGATTGTCCACTGGTGCAAAAACCATGTGGGATTTTCCTCTATCCCCTACTATTGGTTCTGAAATCATTGTACACTGACTAACACCTTGTGGGCACTCTCTAGCTAAGTGCCCCATGGCACCACATGTGTAACATGGCCCCCGTGACTAAACCTGAACACCAGGAGGCCTAGAATACTGTGATCCTACAGTCCTAGATGAACTGCTATAACCTCCCTTAGAGGACTGATGAGTCCGTGCTGGAGGGGTATTTGGTGCCTGAGATATTTGGTCCTTCTTAGGACCCTAAGACTACCACTATTTGGACTTGGAGCCCTGCTGAACCTGAGGTGCCCTCTGACGCTAGTTCTACTATGACTATTGTGCCTAGTGTTGTTGCTACTGCTGCTGCTATGAGGCCCTAAATGTCCCTAAAGAGTTCCTCTGATTCCCTTTCCATGTGTTCTTCTGATATCCAGAGGCCTAAGATGAGGTATTGTGGTTCTACGACCCATTTCTATAATTCTATGGGCCCCAGACAATATTTTCAGCTACTAAGGCCCTGTCCACCGTGAACCTCAAGTTCCCTAAAGGTACCATGTGTACCCTATCCAAAATCATAGGATTTAACCCCTTGATGAACTTGTTCACCTGCAGCTTCTCATCTCCCATGTATTCAACATATGGTAGGAGATCGAGAAACTTGCCCTCATATTGGGCTACTGAAAGACCCCGTTGCCAGAGGTCATGGAACTCGTCTATACGATGCTGTCTAAACTGTTCTAAAATATACCGCTCTCTAAAAAGCTCAAGGAAATCTCCCCAAGTGAGGGTATTAATGTCAATAAGTCCCTTGGTCTCCTCATGCCTCCACCAAGTGGAGACTCCGTCTCTAAGCAAAAGGATTGTGAATCATGCCCTTAGGTTGTTGCCATAGTTCTGCAACCCAAAAAACCTCTCTAGGCTTAAAAGCCAAGCCTGAGCTCCTACCCCATCTGCTTCTTTTATGAAGGGAGGCGGTTTAAGCCTCATCAACTCTGTGATCTGATTCCCGATATCGGGGGTGCCCTATTGAGTCTCTGCGCACCTCCCCTAGGAATACCACCTGGTACTACAATGGATTCATCTTCTTGATCTATCTGATTCCCTCTTGCTCTAGGAGGTGGGCTCCTACTTCTCTATCTTTCTTGATTAACAGGTGGCATGCGGTCTAGTATGAGCCTGGCTAGGTTCTAAAAGGCCAACAAAAGCGCTACATTAGGGTCGGGAGGGGGTTCAAGAGGTGGATTCTGATCCCTCCTACGATCCTCTACTTTGGGTTGTACCTCCAGATGTGCCACGGAGATATGTCACTGACAACGCCCTTGCTGATGGGCTTGACGAGTGACAAGTGGCATCCTACACATGCAAGACAATTTTAGTGATAACGTAGTGGGTTAGGTTCACAATGTTGCTAAACATGGCTTTGATACCAAAATGTCATGCCCAAAATTTGGGCAAAAACACACAATCAAAATTTTTTAAAACGTACAAAGAAAGGTAACAATACTACCACATGGGTAACATGTGCACGCAAAATGGTGAAAGGGAATAAAAGAAACTAGAAGGGTTCCTTAAGCTGCTAGCTTGATCTGCATGCAAACTGAGGCAGTTGACCCTAAGTTGACCAAAAGTCAACTATACTCTGAAATGTGTGAAAGGTAAGCACTAGGGTTTGCTAAACCCTAAGGAAGACTCAAACATACAAATCAAGACAGTTGACTAAAAGTCAACTAGGGTTGACAAAAAGTCAACTATGCTACAAAATACGTGAAGGAGGATCACTAGGGCCTACTAAGTTCTAAAGAGGGCCAAGGCACGCAATTTGAGATAGTTGACTAGAAAGTCAACCTAAGTTGACCAAAAAGTCAACTATCACTGAAAGGCGTGAAACTGAAACCCTAGGGGCCAGAGGCTACAAGAATCATCTAGTTTAAATTTTAAGACATAGAGACAAGGTTTGACCATGGTTGACTTAAAGCCAACCGTGCATTAAGAATGGTCAAAGGGGAACGTTAACAATGTCAACGCTAATTTATTTTAAAAGAATAATTTAATTGAATATCTAATGTGTTAAACCCCCTCATAAAATTATTAAATATAATATTCCTTATTCTATAACAACTCAGTAATTAAAAACATATTTAATTTAATAAAAGAATTTAACTTCTCAAATCTCCTCAAGTCCATAATTACAACTGTAAAGTTAAATAATCAAATTAAATTTTTTTTTTTTTAAATTTTGACCAAGAGATATCTTAAATCAAATTTCATTTTAAATAGATGCAAGCTATCAAAAAAAAAACCAATAATAAATCATATCTATTCTTATTAATTTAAATCTAATCTATACAAAAAACAACATTAACTCTTTACATCTAAAGTTTACATATTAAATTAAAATGTTTTATATCCCAAATTAAATCTTCTATCTAAATCCAAAAATGCAAAATGATTATATTTATAAATTCCATTTTTTTTTAAAAAATTACAATCTAATCTACATATAATAAAATATACTAATAACATTTAATACAACTAACAAAATAAAACCTAAAAGAAAAAGAATCGCTATGGAAGAAGGCAGCCAAAGTTCCCACAAAGGGGCGACAAAATGCTCTCGTGCTACACAGAAGGAGAAAGGATGGCGGCCGAAGCGGTGGAAGACCGGCGGTGGCGGAGGTTTTAGACGGCCCGACGGTGGAAGGAAGATTAGTGTGGAGCTGGTGGCGGCGGCGCCGCCCCACTATGAAAACACGGTGGGCGGCCCGCTAGCCGCGCGGCTAGACCCACACAGGGAGAGGAGGGGTTAAAACATAAGCGGTGGCTGGGGAGAGGCCGGCCCTTCCCACCCCACTCTAATACATAGGGGGTCGTGGGGTAGGGTTTCGGCCCTCCTCACTGGCTAAAAGAAAAATTCCACTACCGCGCTCGGCTGTCTAAAAATGAGATTTCATTTTTATTTTTTTTTAAATCTCTCTTTTTTTTGTTTATATAATAGATTGCTGTGGAAAATTTTTATAATTGTTAATATAGTTCATATGTTTGGTTATGCAGATTATTAATAGCAGTTAGGAAAGTAAAATAAGAAGGGTAAAAAATTTAATATTCTTACTGGTGAGAAATGACTGTATAATTGAAAACAGTGGGTATAAAAGAGCATTATTTTTCAAATTTAATTACATGGTTAAAACTTATATTTTATTCTAAATATAATGGTGGGAGAATATTTAAATTTAAGCATAAAAAAAAAATATGAAAGCATTTTCCAGAATTTACCAAATTAGTAAAGAAAAATTTAATTCTTCCCTCGAGAACATCAATTCCCAAATCATATAAATTTTCTATATATTTGAAAATAACTAAACTAGATATTAATATGAAAATGACATTGATCATAGGGAACAATTTTTTTAACTACAACCCATTAAAAGACTAATCTATCACATCTAGAGCTTTTATCTAATACTCCTTCCTTAAACTTTAAACTTGAGTAATTTTAAAAAAGATGATAACTTGTTTGCCTCATCTTAATATTCATACTTCAAATTTTTTTGTATATTGAACCTAAATATAAGGTTGATACAAACATATAACAAATCTACAAATAATAAGATATGCATAGTCCCCTGGTAGTATCCTTTGTTTTAAAGATGAATTCAAGAATGCCATAAAATTACAGGAGTTATAAATAGTGAAGGATAGCCATCTTCTCTCAAGAACTCATTACAATTTATAATAATAACAACTTTCAACAAGAAGGTTACAAAATGATGATTTTCCAGTCATATCCATCTATCACCAAAGGGTATTATTCCTCTTTTCTATTCCTTCAAGAACTTGATAAATGTTGAGGTTTATGATGGAGGCTCACCTCCCAACCTAGGCCTTTATAAGGCCACCCCCAAGCTTGGGGATCCAAACTGGAATAGGTTACAAATAGAAAGACCCAACAAGTAGGAAATAAGATTGAGAACTCAAGCACAAGGAAGCTTCCTAACATCAGGATGAACAAGAAGAAGTATCTCCAAGACACCTTCCATAACAGCGGTAGTGGTAGACCTCACTGAAGGAGAAAGCCAAGAATAAACATAGCATACACAAGCCTCACATGGAATTGAAAAGGACCATATTTACAAGACGTTGTCCTGGATAACCTCCTTATACCTCCTAGATGCCCTCAGGCCCTTCTTGGCTTCGTGGGTACCATGTTACCCCAAGTTTTTCTCTCCTCGCATGGAAGACTCTACACTATCAGGAATTATTTTCATCTACCCCTCCAAGACTACTTTTCCCTCCCAAGGGTGAGTGTACCTTGAAGACCCATTCGAAATCAATCACAAAGTAAAGACATTGAGAAACAAACATAAAAATTTCCAATAGAAAATAAAAGCTTCAAAACACATAAGACTCTATTAATGGAGTCCTTAAGCTCAAGAACACACATAAACAATAACAAAATTACTTAAAATAAATCCAACCTTAATCCAAAGCTAAGGTGTGAAGAGGAATGGTGTTGAGCTATCCTTCCTAAGCTCCTTCTCTAAAAGCTCCTTCAAACTGAATTCTATCTCTAAGGGTAGAGAGTGGGTGAACACTCAACTCATCCTAAATCCTTCCCTAAATAGGAAAACCTCCAACTTGAGCAAGGCTTACCAAAGGGTGAGGTAACTCTTACCAATCCTAAACTAAACCACATCCTAACTCTCCAAGGGTGAAGTCAAATGAAACTTGGGTAGAAGAGAGAGTGAGGTTAACCAAAGTCACACTCCTCTTCCAAATTCGCTCAAAACTTAAAATGACACTTAAAGGGAGTAATAAATGAGTTTAGATCTCATTACTGATATAAAATGACCCCTAACCCATAGGGTACCAAGTTGGATGACTAAAAATGACCCCGGTTACCCCCTAGGAGTCCAAAAGACCTTCTCGAACTCACCCTGAAGTTAACCTACGGATTTCTAAGTCAAAAGACTTCTAGAAACTTCTAACACTGGGGTAAGCTTGGGAACTACTCCTAGAAGACCTTAGTTAACCCTTAACTAACCTTGGTTTCCCCTTTACTAGCCATGTCAATAATTAAATTACAACAATTTCCAAACTTGGCACATTAAATTAAAACAAGTGACATGACTTAAACACATAAACATTTACTAATTTTAATAACACACAAGCAAACCATGTTTACAAAATAAACACATAAAAATCAGTTCCATGTCTCTTTATATAGACAGGACCTTGGAAAGCATGGGTATTTACATAGGTTCCAGTACTGGGTCCCCGATATAGATCCATGGTCAACTTTTCCTACACACTCCATGCACACATCAATAGATCCAAAATGACATGATATGAAACATAACAGGACATCAATGATATACATACATATAAACCATATTTGTATTAGAACTGAAATAATCTAGCATCGGTTTACTAAACCAATTTCATCATATTACATTCATACATTTAAATCCATATAAGACATCAACATAAGCTAAAACTAAATCAGAACATAAAGCATCTCAAAAGTACCGTGATTACAAAATCAGGTGTTGAATATATAACATAGGATTCCACCGATCCTCAAATGTATAAAATGTCTCTGATAGTCAAAGTATGTCAAAGCATAAAGTACTGAAAGTATGAGAATAAAATAGTAAAACTATAATAGTCTAATGTAGGTCTCACAAAGGTATGGATGAAGATGAATTAATTAAGTTATCTTACATGGTTTTTGTTACAAAAGTAAGTCCAAATATTATGTACAAAGGGACAAATGAAAAAATATGTTGATCTTATGATTTTAAACTTCTTCTTAGAAGAGTATCAATATTAAATTTTTTTTTATTAATTTGCAACAAAAAAATATATGTTGATTTTAGGGATGATCCTATTATTCAAAACCAACCCCCAAAAAGTTATACGGAATACATCTCCGTTATGCATCTTGAAATTTTATGAACCAAAATTAATAGAGAAGGCTTTAATTATATTGTCAATGATATTCAAATTTAATGAGACCATGCTGGATCTGGGTGAATTTCTCTTAATCACATGAATGATGGATGTAAATCTCCAGGGTGTGAAGTTTACTTGGTATAATAGAAGATATGGGAATTATAAAATATAAGTTAGATTGGATAGAATTATCCTTTCCTTGAATTGGTCAAACCCTGCATATTTTTATCTCACTTCTCATCCCAGAATTGGATTTGAACACATTTCCCTCATCTTGGTTTGGATGGAGGGGAATAATAAATTCCATTAACCATTTATGTTTGAAATTATGTGGACCACTCATCCTCAGTTCCACAGTTTGGTCCAAATTTGGTGGAATAATCCTTTTGTTGGCTCCCTAATGTTCCAAGTATTTTGAAAAGTTACAATCACAAAAGATAAGGTTAAAGGCTGGAACTTATCCTCCTTTGGTAATATATTTTCCTATTAAAAATGAAAGTTATAGTGAGCCCAATTATATTCACGGGAGAATGAAGAAGGGAGAGAAATACATGGATATATCTTACCAAGGAGAGTTTTGCGATAACATTAGGTAAGACATAATAAGATGGAGGAATCAGTGGCTCACAGAGGGAGATACAAACACTAAATTATTTCATCAATCCAACTTAAAACATAGAAGTAAAAATAAAATCAAGTTGCTATAGACGCCAAAGGGGATCATTTTGGAGGATGGGGAAGATATTTCTAATGAGGCTGTGAACTATTTTTCAAGTTCCCAAAGTAATTTGAATAATGTATTTTTGGATCCTCCTTGTTTTCTTTGTGTTATCTCCAGTTTTATTAAAAAGGAAGATAAGAAGAACTTTTATAAACAATTATCTTTTCAATAAGTTAAAAATGTTGTATTTTCTTTCGGAGTCTTTAAATCCTGAGGACCAGATGACTTCCCTCTAGAAATTTTTAAGTTCTTCTGAGATATTATTGGGGAAGACATATTTAATGAGCTATAGGGGATTTTTCAGAATTGGAAAGAAGTCTAACTCATCCTACATTGTGCTCATCCCAAAGGTAGCTAATCCTCTGACTATACTTGACTATAAACCCATTATCCTATGCAATACCTTATATAAATTTATTTCAAAGGTTGTGGTGAATAGACTTAAGTAGGTTCTAGATAAACTTATTTCACATAACCAAAAATGTTTTTTTTAAGGAGAAATATTCTTGATGCTCTTATAACAAACCATGAGATTGTTTACTCTATTGAAGTCAATAAAAAATCTGGTATGATACTGAAACTTGACATATCTAAGGCTTGTGAAAGATTTGATTGCAAATTTATTTCTTATATTCTAAAGAAGTATGAGTTCATAATTACAATTTTAATATTATCGTGAAATATGTTACTACCACTATGTATTATTTTCTAGTTAGTGGTTCTCCTAGAGGGTTCTTTTCTACATAGAAAGATCGCACACAATGGTACTCCCTCTCACCTTACCTTTTCATTATGGTGTCTAAAGTCTTGGGTTTTCATATCAAGAAAAGTAGAGACATGAATGCTTTAATATTAGTGAGAGAAGCTTCCCAACTTCAACATTGCTCTCATTAAAAATTTTCTTATGGTACTATATTTTTTGGTGAAGCTTACATGTTTGAGGCTAGAAGGTCAAAGGAAATCCTAGATAGTTATGCTAAGATATTATACCATCAAATAAATTATAATAAGAGTAAACTCCTTTTTTTCAATGTAGAAAATTCTTTTCAAGCTAAGATTATAGGGGTCTTGGGATCTAATGTTACTTCTATCCTAGATTCCTATCTAGGGCTTCCCTAACTGCAAAATTCCCTTCTCCAACATATTGTAATAATCTTATTGAGAGATTCCAGAAGAAACTTGTGGGGTGGAAAGGGAAATTTTTGAGTCAAGCTAGTAAAATTCAATTTCTAAAGTCCTCTTTGAAAAAAATCCCTATTTTATTTCTTTCCATTTTTAAAATCCTAAGAAAGTTTGCTGATAATTTTGGAATAATTTTCATAAATAGTTCCTTTGGACTAGCAGTAAGAAAATAACTTGTATTTATTTCGTCAAATAGGATAAGGTTTGTGCTACTAAGAAAGTGGGAGGGTTGTGAATAAGAAGAATAAGACTATTTAACAAAGCTCTTATTCTAAGGTAGGATGGATACTAAAGGAGAATTTTAAAGAGTGGGATACTATAATGAAATAGAAGTATCTTGGAAATGGGAAAGCTAATTCATTTCTATATGAATCTGTCTCCTGTATCGATTCCCCTCTTTGGAGAAGCATAATCAATGTTAAGAATTTCTTAGGAAATGAAGTAGGATGGTTATTGGAGATGGTAAATATGCAAGATTCAGGAATGATATATGGAATCAAGATAAACCTCTAGAAAAAATAAAATCCTTATCTCAAACTAACGATAAAAGTATGAAGTTGTGTAGCACTTGAGGACCATTTACGTAGTTCTGGCCAAAATTATTTCGGCCAGAACAATTTTGGCCAAAATATTTTCAGCCGTACATATGTGGGAAAAATGTAGCACCATGTGGAGTCGATGTGGCAAATGAGTTTTCGCTGAAACAGGTTTGGCCAAACCAATTTCGGTCGAAAGTTCATGAGTAAATATAAGCCAACTATGTTCTATTGATGAAGAATTGGCACATACTTATATAGGAGGTTTCGGCCAGAAGTGGTTTGGCCGAACCAGTTTTGGCCGAACCATTTCTGGCCGAAACTGCCTATGTGGCATCCTATGTGGCAGCCAATAGGAAAAAAAATCAAAAATGCAGAACTTCTCACTTATACAGCTGATTTCTCCATAAAAACTCAACTTTTTTAAAAATTTAAAAATACCCTTGTTTAGAGCTCGAAGTCTAGATTATGGTCATATAATTTTTATAGTTTTTTATTAGATATAATATATTATAAGTTGAAAAAAATCCGAGTAGGTATTTTAACATTGAAGAACACACTCGTTCAAAAAAAGAAAAAAAAAAAGAAAATCATGTGAAACAAATTTAAAACTTTTATTTAACACTGGATGAGAGAGTCCTCTTCAAGAATATATAATTTTTTTTGTATTTTGTGTATATTTGCTAGGGAAAATTAGGTGGGAGACAAAAATTGTTAATTTCGGGTAACTCCGACTTTGAATAGTTATAACCGATAAAATATATACCGAAAACCAATCTTTCTTTTTTTTTCTGAACTATCTGAACATGTCATCTAAAACATATTTTTAATTCAGAGGAAAACAAGATTATTTACATATATTTTGTTGGTGGGAACTAGACCGTAGATTTTCAGCATTTTTCAACAATTAAAAAATGCACTTCAAAAATTAAAAAACTATGTCAATTAATTTTTAAAAAAAATTAAAAAAATTATAGGCATAAACTACATCCAATTTTACACATTTCATTAGTTTACATCATTTTCAAATTCTAAACACAAATGCCACTTTTATGTCGTTCAAGTTTAATAATTTTGCATGTTGTGGTCCTCTTCCTTTGTAAAAGTGTAACAGAGGTTTGTACTTATACCCCTAAAAGATGTCTCACTAGTCACTATGGAGCCTTAGTATAAAAATATATTAAGTTGATATAAGGTAAATTTGAATGCAAATAATTCATAGGAAACCTATAGCGAAGTAATGGTCTCCCACCCAATATTACCAACCAACTTTTGGATAACCTGAGATCTTTTTCCCTCCTCTTATTTTAATGTTCTCACTTCTCCCAATCTATTTCTTGTAGATGGATATAGAATCACAAATCTTCAATTTCTTTCATTGTATTCTCTACTTACTAGGCTATGGAAAATTCACAAATCTACTTACTATGCTATTGATATAGAGTCACAAATCTAGTTTCACAATATTATTCCCAAAATAAAATTCTTTTGGTTGGTGGTTTCCCAAGGGAATATTCTCACTATGGAAATTCTTAATAGGCAATTTTTTTTATCTAGTTAATAGATATTCTCTATGTAAAATTGATTGTAAAAGTAGTGGCCATCTTTTTATCCATTTCCCTTAAACTATTGATGTATGGAAACTTGTGCTCTCCTCTCTCTATGTGCTTTGGACAATGTCTAATACTATGAGATTTCTCATTGATAAATGGACCTTCTATCTTCTCAATCAAGAAATTCTCAAAAAAATATGGACTCGGATTCTCTCTTTCATAACTTGGAATGTTTGGAAAGAAAGAAATAATAGAATTTTTGGCGACCAAACTAGAACAATCTATATCCTATCTCAAATAATTAAATAAAAAGCTACCAAGTAACTGAATGCTCCCTACTCTTCATGATTTGAGGATAAAAAAAGGACTATTCATGATAATATTCTTAATATTAACTGGACTATCATTTTTAAAATAAATCTAACTAAATGGATTTCTCTGGAGATGGGTTGGGTGAAGTGTAATGTTGATGGATGTGCTTAAGGCAACCCAGGGAACTCTTCTACTAGAGAAGTTATAAGGGATTGGAATGGGACTTTCATTGAAGGATTTAGAAAAAATCTCAAGGTTGGTACTAACAAAAATGCTGAAGCAATGGGTCCTATTATTATAGGTCTAATTACTATGATGGGAGGGGTGAATCAGTAATCTAAAAATTCACCTAATTTAACTTCTTTAAACTTTACGCACCAAAACATTCAATATCAGCAAGAATAAGTAAAAATTTCAATGCATACATCTACAAGTAATAAATTGAATAATTTAAACATCATATTTATCTCATGGAAATCCAAACGGTAAAAAAATAAAGTGGGATCTGGTAGCCAAAACATATGTACTCTTATGGAATACACCCTGTTAGGAGCTTACCCTATTAAAGGTTTATAAAGTACTATTAGGTGTTACCCGATTAAGTGATTTTCCTTTAGATTTGTTAGGATCCTTACCCAATTAGGGGAAGCCTTGTTAGATGACTTAAAACATTCAATTATAATTCCACATTGTTAGAGGATTTACAATAAACATCTATTAGGATCCACCGTGTTAATGGATTTTACTATTACAATGATTAGAAATCAATAGATAAAATGATTTGTGAAAATTGCACTAGCTCTATATAATCAGATCTTGTTAAGCTTCAAAATACACCATCATACTCTATAATCTTTCCTGGCTCGATTGCACTTTATTTATTCACTTGATTTGTCACTGATTCCTTCTAAAATGCAAAATAAGAAAATAACTTCTTCAAATTTCCAATATATAGATTAACTTCCAATGACTTTTAATAAACCCTAGATCTGAGATATGAACTATCCAAATCATCTTAGGTATGATACAATGTATTTATCCACTCATAAATATTTTTCCTCTAACACGGCATCTTACTCATGGATTTTACCTTGGTAGTTGAGTCATGTTCAAAAACTCATTTGATAAAAAGAATCTTCTTGAAGAATCCACCCCAAACACATACCACAATCAATGTGTTGTCAAGTGAGTCCAACAAGTAAAAAAAATAACACAATACTTAATGAAAATCATCATAGATCCTTCTTACACATCAAATTTTGTCACCTATCTACAATTCTTCATAGCCTGTCCAAGAACTCTGTCTTGTTTACATATTCATTATGTGAACACTGATTCCAATCAAATAATCTAGTTGCACTAGTTAACATTACGAGTCACTCTCATAAAAATAGTATCTTTACATAGTTCAAAATCATATCCTATGACTTCTCCAAAAAATACGTCACCAATTTGAGATAATACTCAACTCATTGTTTATCACTCACTATTTTTAGCAGTTACCCAGTTTGAGTCTAATCAAAGATAACCAACTTAATTCTCCATATTTAGAGTCGCAATGGAAAACTAACATCACAAAACATGAAAAAACCCTCCATTACAATAGAAATTTTAGAATTCACTTACAAAATATCAAGTAACATACTAAAAATTCTAAGTCAATGAGTTGACATGAATGTGTTTATTAACTGATGAATATCTGATGGAGATGATGAAGACAGAGTGATACCGAGTATCATGATTGTAGAAATGGTTAGATCAATTAATATTTTTTCATTGATGTCAATAAATTGACTAATCAATTTTTGTTATGTTACCATATCTTAAGAGGACAAGTTAAATGGGTGAGAAATATAGATCAGACAATGATGAAGTAATGATGATATAGTTATTTTCTACTATATATTTGATGTTATCAAATTAGTACATTTGTTTGATAAAGTTCATAACTGCAATGAGTTAAAGTTATGACTGAAAGAGTTACTTTACTAACCGAGCACTGAGCATCGAAGATGAGTTAGACACTGAGAAATGAATGAAGTCAGTTACCGATTTGCAAAGAAATTTTTATCGAGTACAATATACTGATATTAAATGATGATAAGATCAAATTGAACTTATCATCATTTAATGTGAAGTGATGATGAGATGGATGCAGAAATGAATTAAATGAAGTTTGTTACAAGATCTATGAATGAGAAAATTTAATGAGAAGATCTAAAGCAAAGATCAAGTGGTTATAAAGGATTATGAGAGTTCCAAGAAAAGTACAAGTTTTGACACAAAAGTGAGATGGTTTACTGAGTTGAGAAATACTAAGATGATTGAACAACTGAGGGAAAATGAAGGAAAATCAAATTAAGGAATTTAAGAGGCAAAAGTATGTCTATATAAAGAATGAGAATTACACAGAGAAAAAAAATGCTGGTGAATTGCACAGAGAAGAAGAAGAAGAAGCGGAAGAACAACATTTGCCAAGCAGAATAGAGAAACAAAGATTGAAGAATCTATAGTCTGGGAAAGAGATAAATGGATTATGTGATGCCAGTATTCAATTGAGCATAAAGGATCTGATACAAGAAAAGGTAGTTTCTATATTGATAGATCAAAGTTTACTATTTCTTATTAATATTTGTAACATTGAAATATCTTGACCGAGTGGATATAAGAGTACAATTTGTAAAAAATATACTTATGTGACATTCCAAAAGAGTATTTAAATACCTCTAACAAGGCCACTCCTAAGAGTGTGAAGATCATAATAGATATGAGGTAAATCCCCTAACAGGGTCACATTTAGCAAATGTTTTTATAATATTTAATAGGATAAGAACATAATGGAGCATACATCAGAAGAGTACAATGTTATTATCGGTTACGATTCCCACAGAGTATTTTTATCAAATTGGATTTCCTCATTAAATCTAGTGTCAATCGAGTTAAATCATGTCACCTGAGTTAAATCTTGTGTCTACAGAGTTAATCTAATGCTTACATGGTTAATCTGATGTTGCTAAGTTTGAATGATTGATTTACATGTATGATATTTATTGTTTCTTATGTTATTGAGTTATTTGGTGAATTGCTTATTTATAATATTGAGTATTACCTAGTGAATAAGTGAGTTTATTTTTAATTTTTCAAGTTTTGATTTGTCGGATTCATCCCCCCCCCCTCATCCTCACTCATTGGGACAAACATAATGAAAACCAAATAACTAATTCACCTCTCATAAATATGTACTCATCTTTATCAATGCATTACATAGCATCACTGCAGTAGTTATGCTAACAATCTCCCCCTTTGGCATTGATGGAAATAATCTTATATTCAAAATAGACAAGTGGTGCCCTTGGAAATAATCTTGTCTTCTCATCACCTGATATATCAATCTTCTTAGAAAAAATATTTCTACTTCTATCTTTACCTCTAATTATACATCTTCTTACTCTATGACACTAATTCCACATATTCATATAATCCACCTTTCATATTTTGTTGTATTCACCTTTTATCAATGAAATACATGTTCTTCTCCTGTAGGAAATACATATTCTCCCTCCTTGACAATAATTCCAAAGTTGTCACATCATTCAGTCATCTATGTTTACACTTGATTTATTCTTGCATGTTCTTTCCTTATAACTATATTAAAACAACATACTTAATACTTCTCCCCCATATAGTTTTCCATGACTTTATCAGTTTATACATATCATATTTTTTTAAACACATATGAATTGATGCAATTAGCATCATCCTTTAATTAAATTGAGATAGGGGAATAACCCCTAGCCTACCTCTTAGATACTCAAAGGTATCCTATGGTAATGAATTATTGAATATATCATAAACGTGTTCTTTAGTAGACACATAGTCAAGCCTTACCTCCTTCTCTTGTACTTACTGTCTTAGAAATTGATATTTTATTGCAATGTGCTTGGTCTTCGAGTGCATCACTATATTCTTAGAAATATTTATTGCACTAGTGTTATCTATTGTTTGACAAAATCCTCTACATGATAATGAATTATTTTGATAAGATTTTCATTACTCAAAAAAAAATCAAGGATAGGAAACAAACATCAAGTATACACTACTATAAGAAAAGCATAGTTTAATAACAAGAAGGTCATAATTATCAACAAAGATAAGAATAGAATAAAGGAAGACATCCTACTATCACATAATCCTATGCAAGGATTGAGAAACCCTAATTAGGTTAGTGATATATAGGATATATAGATTAGGTCAAGCATATACTTTGAAATGTGATCAGAGAGAAAATGGTATGATGATGGACAAGATATAGTGAAGAGTCAACATAAAGTATCGGTGAAGGTACATGAAGTGTAAATTAGAAAAGGAATAGAGAAGAATGAGATCTAACAAGATTTAGGAGAAAGCATTCACACATCAAATTTCTTGATGATTTATTACTAATAGTTTAGCAACAAGATTGTGAAATACCTTAATCGGGTAGTCCCAAACTGCACTAAGAAGTTCTATTCAAGAACTTATTGTATATCCTTTAAGGGGGTGAATACTATATAAGTGGGATAAAATACTTTAACCCAGTTACTACTAATAGGGTATAAGACTTTAACAGGTCTCTAGGTAAATCCTATAGCTCGGTAGCATTTAAAAGTTCTTTTCTAAGCTCTTAACCAGGCACCTTATTATTGCAGTGATAAGTTGTGGGTTCCATCCCCACAATAGTTTTTTCTTCTTACAAAGTTTTTTCTTTGATACCAAAATATTGTGTTAAGAATGTTTGAATGTTTATGTTTTTATGTCTATTAATTTGTAAGTTACCGGTTATCAGTTACTATTACGGTAGCTATTTCTTAACGACAGAAAATATATCAATATCAATAAACATAAGAGTAGAAGTTAGATATTGATAGGGAAAAAGTGTGAATTGTTTGAGGTAGATCTGGGATAATAGAAAGTTATAGGTTTCAAAAGTAGTTGGAGGAATCTCTAAATGATGCTAATAAAACTATTCATGAGTTGAAGAACAAGATAAAGAAATCATTTTCAAAATGAAAGTAACTAAAAGTGAAACTAAACATGAGCCTTAATGACCTTAATAGACTATCAGAAGGGAGAATCAATTCTAAGGAATATGGTGCTACTATTATTGATCTATTGAAAATGAACAATGAATTACTTGAAGAAGTTAGTCAAATGAAGAAAGAACATGAAATTAAAGCCTTTAGAATGGCATAAATACCAGAAAGAATGAGAACTGTCAAGAGTGATAAAGAAATTATTGAAAGAGGAAAGAGAGATGATGAAGAAACAATTACTGAAAAAGGCATACTACTAGAAATACAACAGAGAGAGATTCAATCATGGAGAGAATTGATAGAAAGTACTAGTGATAGGAATTGACAACTATAAGCATAAAATGGGAGACTGGAAAGAGAGAACAATGACTTGAAGAAAAACTTGAAAGTAGAATAAGAAATAAATGCAAGGCTCACAAAATTTGAGAAAAGCATGCAAAATATTGATGAACAATTGAAAAACTAGAGAAAACCAAGTGACATTACCGAATTGGGATATATCGACAACAACACTATGGAAATCAGAGAATCATCAAAATCTAGAGACACAAGTGATATACAACATAAGAAAGACTATAATCCTACTTGTTACAATTATTGAAAATATGGTCACACAATCAACGTTTGTTGAAGTGAACAAATAAATTCTACTGAGAACACATCCTTTAACGATTATTATTACAATTGCAACAAGTTTGGGAATATAGTATATGAATTTAAATCTTAAAACATCACTAGATCATCAGTGAAACATTTCTATGGGTATTTTTATAAATATAATCACTATGGGCATAAAGATGAATAATGCAGAGCCAAAACACTAACAGTGATGAAAATGGTACACTATGATAAAATGAAAGAAAACAACTTAGTTACTATTGGAGAGTGGCTTGATCAACATTTTTTTAGGTTTTTATTTATAGAAAAACTACTCATTGGCATGGTCCCTTGCAGTAGAGGGTATAGTCACATAGTTTTGGTCACCGAGCACAATATATGATGAAATAAGTCATGCGATCTTATAGGGAGATATTTTGGTATATATTAGACCTTAATTTATGGTCTCTTTTTCTTTGAAGTTTTTCTTTAAGAGGTAAAAAATGTTGAAGATAGGCAAAGATACTAGAACAGTGATACATGAAAGTTGAATGGTCGTGATGTTTAATGGAGTAATTTGAGGAATCGAGAAGTGCTACTTTTGATTTAGATTGGTTACTACTCTAATATTATTATATTGTGATCTCTAACTATGGATTTCATATTTTTGTAAGTGTGGGACATGTTTTGTGATGTTTTTGTGAGCCAACTAGAAGAACTTTTTTTTAGATCGAGTCTATAAGTAGAGTTGTTTTATCATGAGAAAAAAGATATGGAATATGTGTGGAATGTGTAGATGAATTGTAATGTCAGGATCAAATAGAATTTGATTTGATCTATAATTGGGACTACTTAAGAATAGAAGATGCTTGTATTATTCATTTTGATAATTCATTGTAACGGAACAATATTGCTTTGTAAGAGGAGTGTGCTTATTGTACAACCCTATCATGGTTTCTATCGATTAATAGGGACATGTGCTAAATATAATATTCAAATCCTAACAGGGCTAGGTCTCCTAAAAGGGATACTATACTCTTAATGCATTATTTGTGGGTATCATCCCCACCGTGGTTTTACCTTAGCTAGAGTTTTTGCATGAACAAATCATTATGTTATGTGTTATTTATTTCATGTGCATGTTCTATTTATTTTAGTTATCGTATACTTAAGTTTAAATATTTTAAATAATTTTAAAAATTATTCAACCCCCTCTCAGTATTACTTTATCCTAATTATTAGTATAAGACCTTGTGGCCCTTGGAGAGAAAGCCTAACAACTTATGTGAGATCCAGATGGATTCAAGTTTGGAAGAGAACTTTGAAGTAACACTTGAAGACCTTGATAAGGCTAAAGCTAAAAATGGTGATTTTAAATTCAAATTAAGAAGAGCGTAAGGTTTCATCAAGAAGCTTAGAAAACAACTAGAAATTTCTAGGAACCAAAGGGAAGACCTTATGGAAAAAATAAAAGAGGAATTTGAGAGTGATTCATCTGATCGGATTAAGCACCTTGAATAGGAAAAAGAAGCATTGGAGAAAGAATGTGAAACTACTTCTATTGAGATGGATAAAGAAATTCAACAAGGGAAAGATGGTAAAACCAAAATTGAAGAGATCCTAAAGGATGCAAAAGTTAAGATGGGAAAAATGGAGGATGAACTGTATGACTATAGAATCAAGTATCATGAACTAGAGAAATTAAAAAAAGATTATTTAGGATAACTTGTTGAGGATAAGAATCACATTGAAAAAAATCATGAAAGTAGTGAAAAGATTGATGAATAAAGGGAAAGACAAAATCCTAAAGGTTAGATAAATTTTTTAAATCTCAAGGAAATAAATCTAAAGAAAAGATACATGTACAAAGACCTACTAAAGAAGAATCTACAAATAAGATTAGACCTTTCAGAGGTAGATCTATTGGATGCAACAAATTTGGTCACATTAAGAGAGATTGTAGATGTAGGTTCCTTATAAGTCATTTTCTGGTTATTGTTTCAATTGATATAAATATGGACACACAAAGATAGAATGTAGAAAACCTAATCAATCTCCGACTAAAAAAGATTACATCAAAAAGGAAACAACTAAGATTACATGTTACAAATGCAACAAATTTGGACACATTGCAAGGAACTTGAGGTTACAGGTTAATCAGAGAAGATCATCTCTTACATGTTATAAATGTAACAATCAAGGACATATAGCAAATTTTTGCAGGTATAATGGAGCTACAAGTAACAAAAGACCACCACCTATTTTTATAAAGAAAAATGTTGGTGATGTTGGAAAATGTATGGCAGAATACATGGAGTTTGAAAAATAATTTGTGAAAGAGGCTAGTAAAGTTTGTAGAGAAAATGAAAAGAGTTAGCCTAATTTTTAGGGAGATTAAATAGATGATACTTAACCCTCATCTGATGTTGCTATAGCAACCTAAATTAGGCATGGCCTTAGAGGGATCTTTGGGGAATATATCATAAATATATAGAGCCCCTATTAATGTGGAATAAGATTTTGATTTTAAATACCTATCTAAGATCACATAGTTATACACATTATATCCTGTGATCACTAGATTCATGGTCGACTACATAATTTGATGACATATGAGGTCATTGGGAATTGTGTCAATTCTTATATGGTGAATTATAATTTTATTCACTTGAATTTATTTGATTACTATTTGAGTAGAGATGAATAAGACAAGAGGAACAAGCAGTGAAGCTAGGGAATTTTCATGATCGCAGAGTGTGCATACACCGATTCAAGAAGAAAAAGGTATTTTGATCACTTGCAATATTTTTATTACTTGCAATATTTTGCAAACACCCTACAATGTACTTCATGTGGAAGACATTAGGGAATACATTCATTGAAAATATGAATCACTGGGAGACTTTGAGCTCTTCAAAGAGATTAAGGACATGATCAAGGAAAATGAGAAATGGAGGGATGAGTTAGCTCATTTAGAAAACCTAAACATTACGCAAATGGAAAAACTCTATGATTTTGATGAAGAAGAGTGGATAATGGTTTTTTTTGGTAGAGTTCATAATCAATTTCCATGCATTTGTAAGCATCATGTTAAGATACTGAGTTAGATGATACTTGATATTATGGGTTTGGACAATTTTTGCATTATCCCTATTTTAGAGAAGAATAGGAAGAAACATGCAGAAACCCTTACAGACTCTAAATGAGATAAGAGAGAAATGATCATTTTCAACATCTTTCAGCAAGATGTAATATTAGTTTCTATGATTCTTAGATTAAAAATTCACTACAACAACCGACCTAATTTGGTATCTATAGGAGTTACTATGATGGCCTACAAAATGGTGAAAGAGAATGTATAGTATAATCTATGTGAATTTCTTGCACAATAATTTTTGGAGAATGTGAAGTAGATCAAGAAAGATAAGTCAAAGACATTTTGTTTTGGGTCTTTATTGATTCATATTCATATTTACATTATATATCCATTTCCTAGAATACACCCTAGATCTTTGAATACACTACTTGAATTCAGATCACAAACAATTATAGGAGATAGAATAACAATAGGTTAGATGAAGAGTTATTTGGTATGTTTAAAATTTGACAATGAAAAATGAAGGAGAGGAATGGAATTCCTAAAGCTATGATTCAAAAATTAAAAGATACAATATATTTCATGGTTGAAATTGATTGTGTGTTCTTTGGGGCAGTTGAACCAGGAAAGAAATGGTATTATCCTATGGGATATGAGGTTAGTTCATAAATTCTAACTATGCATGTAGAACATATGTTATCTTATGAGATGTATACCTCCAAAGAAAGATGGGGAACTTATGAGGAGAAGGTAGAAAAGATAAGACAAGAGAAAACTAGGGAAACAAGGAAAATAAAAGTCAAGAGTGTTATTGATAATCTAATAGCTAAGGTATTTCAAAGGATGAGATGAAAGAATTAAGGAAAAAGAAGGCATAAGGTGTTTATGGATTTCAAAGCACTTCTCTAGTAGCCCTCCCACCTCTAAAAATTTAAAAGGCTATCAGTACACCTTCTACTATGATCAATGTACCTGATACTACACCTACACTACACAAGAGGACATCGCGGGTAGAGAAAATAAATAGAGATACCTATGAGAAACACAAGGTCCTCCAAAAAGAGTTCACCATCTAAAAGACAAAGGAATGAAATAAAAAAGGAGAAAGTAGAGGAAAATAAAGTGGAGGAGAAGAAAATAGAGAAAATAAAAATTTGGAAACTAGATCTAAAGATGCTAGAAAAGATAATCATTGATCAAGGAAAGCTCAATCAATTGCCTAATTATTATGCGAGGTATGACAAGAAAGATAGGAATCTTATTGTATATTTTGTAATAGATCATATGCTTTCATTAAAGAAAAATCTACTTGAGATAGAAGGTAGTATTCTGAAGGAGTTATATGAGAAATTGGAAATTAGGAAACAATTAGAACTAATTGAGGATGAGAAGATAAAGAGGAAAGGTATAGATGATATTTTACCTATTGTGTCTTATCATGAATATGAGAGAATGTTAAAAGAAATAAAACCCCTGTTGAGAATAAAAGAAAGAATAATAAAGATAATGGCAAGGAAATATGATGAGTTAATAGAGGACTAACATAAAGCTATTGATAAATTCCTATTGGAAGATGAGCCTGAAAATCCTTCACCTCCTAAGCACAAGGTTACTGAACCTATAACTATTCTAAGAGGAGAGTCATCCAAGGTCACAGAAGTAAATCTTGACACATCTAAGGATGTAAAAGTTAATAGTCAATTTGTCAGTACAATAAATCAACCAATCTTCTTTTTTATTGGTGTTCCTCTGTCTTTGGACACTTTGTAGGATGCAAGTGACCCTTTTCCAGGGGATGAGGATACTATTAATGGTATTTATTGAAGGGATGAACTAAATGGTATGAAAAAGTAAGTTGACACTAAGGAAGAATTGAAAAAGAGTTAGTTGAGGTAGTAAAGGAATAAAAAATTAAATTTTAAGTTAAGAAAGAAGTGCGGGTATCTATTTATTCAGTTTTATTTTTTGCAAGTGAAGAAAAACCTACGGGAACATATGTAGAAGGTATGGATGAATATGAATTAATGAAGTTATATTACATGGTTCTTTCTAAGGGTAAGGAGAGATCTTAACATAAATAAGAGATGAAGTCTAAGGTATTAGAAAGAGCAGTTAATAGTATCAACAAAATACTACCCCTACCTATCACTTTGAAAGGAAATGATATAATGGATAGCTTGAATAAATTTCTTGATGAATTTGATGTACACTTTGATTCTCTGGAAAATGTTGTAGCAATTAGAGTTGGACAAGAGTACATGGAAAACAAGCTGGAAGATTTATGTAAGTAAATTATTTATGATTTTGGGTATACTGGACAATACTATCACTGAAGAAAAATCATGTGTATCTCATGGAAGATAATTATATAGCTATTGTATAAATCATGTAAATTATTTGAAGACTATTGAAGACATCATTTATAATGACATAAAGACTCTGGATACATTAGTCAACAATTGTGAGTCTTCCTCACAAAACAATTGCAGATTTGGATAAGGAAGTTTCTAGATTGTTAGACAAAATCAGTGTGCTTGAGATAGAGATAAGTAGAGTGTTCGGAATATTTTATATGTTGAGTAGTCTAATCACTCAAAACTATCAATTCAGGAAAAAAATCATTCATATATGGAGAAAGAAAATAAATCTCTTACTAAAGACATGCCTAGAGCACTGAAGGTCATGCAAATATTTTCTTTTTCTTTGAATGTATTAATTCATGTTTGTCAGATATTAGTAAATATATCAAGTGCAGAGTTGAACATCATGCAAACCTCTTTCCAAGATGCACCTCATATGGTATGATTTTTGGATGAGAATTTGTCCAATTTTTATTTGTATATAGATACTACTTATAATACACCTTTGCCATTGATGTCAAAGGGGGGGGGTAATAAGTATGAAAAATATGCATTTAGTCAGTAGTTTGGTATTGAGAACTTAGTCGTATTGGACACATTTTGTGATGTTCTTGTGAGCCAACTGGAAGAATTTTTTTTAGATCAAGTATGTAAGTAGAGTCTTTTTATGATGCAAAAAATGATATGGAATATGTGTGCAATGCATAGATGCATTTTGATGTTAGGATCAGATAGAAGTTGATGCAATTATAATTGGGACTTGTTAAGAATAGCATATGCTTGTATTGTTTATATTGAGAAATCATTGTAATAGGAAATTATTACTTTGTAAAAGTAGTGTGCTCATTACACACCCCTAACAAGGTTTCTATCCTTTAACATGGATATGTACTATATTTAATATTCAGCTCCTAATAGGGCTAGGTCTCCTAACAGTGACAATATACTCTAAGTGCATTATTTGTGGGTATCATTAGTACCAGGTTCCCTTGGCCAGGGTTTTGTCATGAACAAATCATGGTGTTATGATTTGTTTACTTTATGTGCATGTTCTATTCATTTAATTTATTGCATGGTTAAGTTTGAATTCATTCAATAAGTTTATAAAGTGTTCTAATATTTATTCACCCCTCTCATTATTACCTAATCCTAAGAATCACATGTTTTAAATGTGGAAAACCTGAGTATACAACATCATAATGTAGAAAAGGAAACAATGAACTAAGAACTGAATCTTGGAGACCATTTGCAGTACCATTTTAGACTTGATCAAAGTTTTCGCATACTGCCTACAACTCTAGATATAGAATTTCTACCCACAACTACATTGATATGAGAGATAACAGAAATTTAAATCAAGAACAATTCAAAGACAAAATGAAGAAGATATGGGTAAAGAAAGAGGCTTAGTAAAAATTAATAGAAGCCCCTATTTTGAATGGCATAGGGAATTAAACCATCAACTAAGAAAGTATTTAATATCTTAGGGACCTAAGAATAATATTAGAATTATCATTTATTCCCTTAAATCAATTATGAGCCAGAATATGAAAATAGCATATACAAATACAATAAGTATTTAGGAAAGTTGAAAATATTAGTATGAGATTATTATCGATGAATATAAATTACTATCAGTACAAGGAATAATGTCAGCTTGCACTAAATATTTTAGTAAAAAGTGAATGTTGGACACCTTGCCTATATATAATGACATCTATCTTATGAAAGTTATATTCTTAAAAGTAAATGTGAAAATGAGCTTGAGTGAAAATTTCATCTTACAGAAAGGATTTATTAGCGAGTTGATTTAGAAGTAAACACTAGACAATAAAAATATTTAGAAATTTTACAACGGTTCTTATGGATGAGAAGATTGTATTAATTGATGGATCACAGGAGAAGGAACCTAAATATCAATTGAATTTTAATGAAAGTAACTAAAATGAATGAAGCTAGACCACCATCTTGGTTATCGAGTAGAGCTATATTGAGAGGAGACATCATAACTTGTATTCAATGCAAGCAGAGTGGGATAAGAGATGAAGAGATAAGTATAGCATAAAACAAACTATATAAAGAAAATGAAATACTAAATGAAGAGTACGAACATCTGGAAACAAAAAATTTGACACATATCATGGAGAGACCAAATAAATTTGAAGTTAAATGGATTAAATGTATATTAGTAGAGTATAGAAAGACTTCATATGGTTGGAAGGAGATAGATAGATCAAAATAACTAAGGAAATCATCTTTTCAGTTACCATATTATCGACTACTAGAAGGAAATATGTAAAGAAATTGGATTTTGGAACAAAATTTGAATGTATAATAAGATAGAAGAAAGATCAGAAAACCTTTGTTGAAAGCCACATTATGGATAAATAAATGAAATTTGCATCAGTGGTTATCAGATACAAGAATTATTAGGAAAATAAATTAGACAACATATCTGGAGGAGCATTACATGTTGCATATGAGATTATAACAAAAGGGATCAAATATGACTTAGCATAAATGATGAGAAAACAACTCATGATGAATCTGAGAAAAATCAAGAAACAAGAATTAAAGTTTGGATCATAATTGGTATGTATATTTTTCTCTGTACAAAGTTAGTTCTCGGGCATTGGTAAAGTAAATTGGACAATAGGTGAAAAAGTTATAAATTAGATTAACAAATATATG
Source organism: Thuja plicata (assembly GCA_018584345.1). Classification (NCBI taxonomy): domain Eukaryota; kingdom Viridiplantae; phylum Streptophyta; class Pinopsida; order Cupressales; family Cupressaceae; genus Thuja; species Thuja plicata. The sequence goes on along the minus strand of MU223707.1, from coordinate 3,076,175 downwards.
AAACGATTTAGATAGAGTTACAATATAGTAATGTGGTTTTTTTTAGAGAATTTAAAACTAGAATGTATGGAAGATATTAAATACCACCTCACATTGTTAAGAAATATGAGAAAGCTATATGTTTTTTAGTTAGCACACACTCATGCATAATTAAATTAGTGGAAATACAAACTTCATGGCTTAAACCTACTAGATATGAGACAAATGAGAATGAATTAATAACAAGTATTCAACAATTATGGGATCAACCTAAGGATACAATAGCTAATAAGTTTGGAAATATGAAGAATTTTATAGAAGGATAATATCGGAAGAAAAGAAATCAATGGAAGGAGAAAGAAGAATAGTAAGAAACTAAAAATCTACCACAATACCTGAGACTTATGCTAAGATTAAGAAAGATAAACAAAGGCAACCTAATAGAACAAGATCCAGGACAGAGGAAGCAAGAATAAGAATACAAAAAAAGGAAAATGAGCTTGACATTGAACAAATAAAATCAACCATACTAAGGAAAACTAATGACTTAGTAGACGGAATAAGAGAGCTTGGAACTATTCATCACATACACATAATTAAGTACAAGAAATAGACAGAGGAAGAAAAGAAAATTATAGAAGATGCTATAGTATTTCATTTTAACAAATTCAAAAGATTTCCAAATGAGTTGAAGACAAGATGGAATAAATCCGCATAACAAGAAAGGTTAAGCAGAGAAAGAACTTTAATTATTACAAAGAAAGAAACAAGAGTTGAAGAAATTAAGTTATTCATGACGAAATATGAGAATATATTTCTTAAGAAGAGCATATAAACCAAAATACTAATAGGATAATAGGAAGAAGTAGAAGGGGATACATTATAGAAATAGAATATGATTTTTACTATAGATTGAGTAGACACCCCGACAAGATTTGAAGTAGGATATAAGTATTAACCTATTGAAATAAAGGATAAAACTTATGATGATACAAGTAAATAGGAAGATGAATATCTTTAGGAAAAAATTACACTAGAGAATAAAAATGAATATAGTGGAACTAAACCAGAAACATATAGTTATTGATATATCACTTTCTATCAGTGAGATTATAGAAAGTGAGGAAGAACAAGTTGCAAGAACTTTAAACATTATTACAATGATTACCATAGCACAAGAGAAGAGAAACAAAGATTCAAAAAGTGATGAGATTGATGACCTAGATGAAAGAATCGACTTTGCAATTTTGAGGAAAGATCTAAATAAGTTACATTACAAGGAAAAGTTATTATACGTAGAGAAATATAAAGAAAAAGATACCTATAGAGAAATAATTTAGGTAAAATAGAAGAATAAGATTATGAAGAGAATAGTTGAAACATTTTCAAGCCTACTATCGACAATCACTATTAATGAAAATGAATCAATTACAGAATATTTAAGGATGATTGTGGATACAATCATAAGAAACCATAATATTAAAGACGAACTTAGAGGAAGAATACAACATAGATAATTTAGTAACAGAAGCATAGATAAAGTAAAAAAGGTGACAGAATTAATATCAAAGAAACTAGAGAATATGAAGGAGACAATAACTATAGCGACTTAGATTACAAAGAATAAACTTATAGGTATTAATATATGAATTAAGGAGTCATGTGTGGTAAGTATACTTATGGATATGATGTAGAAATAGATACAAGATACATCTAACCCATTGAGAACACTAGACAAAATTAATAAAGAAGATATTACAGAGAGAATGATAAATATGAAGATTTATATCACAATGATCATTCATCTACAAGAGCAATAGAATACTATTTTGGGAAGAGTATAGAAAAAAGGAATAGAAAACAACTAATACCACAATAGTCACATTTTATTTTTTGACGAATTTGGCATTATTGTCAAAGAATGGGAATAACGACTAAAAAGGAGAGTAAAGAAATAGGGAGATGAGTGAAGAAGGAGAGTGTCATGCCCAAAATTTTTGCACAAAAAAATGCAACTTTTTTTTTAAAAGATTAGGTAATGCCTAAAGGGTCGCGATCTAGGGTTTACTAATCGTAAAAAAATTAGAACTGCACCTATACAGGATTACTGGGTTGAATTGTAATGATATGAGTTGAAGGGTCAAGGGGTATCATGTCATTAAGACAACATCCCTCAATCCCTAAATTGGAATAACTAAATATAGTTCTAGGTTAAAAGAGTCCTCTGGGAGGGGTAGCATAAACCATCGCAAAGTTGTACCATGACGTCTTCCAAAAGATGAATCTACCCAATGATAATAATTCCTATTGACTAGAACAACTAGTGTTTTTGACACAAGTTAATATCTATAACGCTTAAAATTCAACTTTACAAGTGTTTCCACAATAACACTTTTTTTACGGAGGCCATTATACTGGCCACATATAATGGTCCCATAAAAATAGCATTATCGGCTTATTTTATTAAATAAAGACATTATCTTGACTATTTAATTAATGGTTATGTTAAATTGATTTTCATAAAAAAAACTTTTAATTTAAATCCCAAGGCTAGAAAACCTAGTTAAGAGATTAAATAGAATTTAATGTCGAATCTTAAATTTCAATAGTTTAATTAATATTTTAATACACTGGATTCCTAAATAACAACTAATCCTTTTTCAAAGAAAATAATAACATTTAATAGTTTGTTTGTTGAATACGACCATACAAATATAGTATTTATTTATAAATCAAATAGATTATAGTGGGTCCACGGATAGAATTTCTAATAGTTATTAACTTAGAGTAAAATAAAAAATTTAATAATTTAATTTAGTTACCTTAACGATACTACACATGTTATAATACAATCTACCCACTAATCATTCTATTAAATCATCTTATTTGACCAAATAATAAACCCTTCAATAGCATATTTATAATACCCCCTTTTTGTTAAACAATTAGATAAAAGTTTCCCATTAAACGGATACATCAATAACCAAGAGAAAAGAAACAATAAATTAAAAGCTATATTATTATTTTTTTCTCTCTCATTTTGAAACCCCTAACCCTAATTTCAAAATTAAGGTTAGGGTCAAAATATGAGATGACCAAAACACCTTTTCTTTTCCAAGATTTTCTTCTCCCCTGATTTTTTTTTTTTTACTAACCCTAGTTCCTTATATATATATTTTTTGTTTTGGAATGAACAGGCGTGGCAACCACGGAAGGAAGCCAAAAGGATACTACAAGAGTATATGTATATATATTTTAATATATACATACACTTACATTTATGTAAGTGTATATATATATATATATATACATTATCTAAAAAAAATGCATTTAATATGCTGCAGGTTTAATGGCGGCCGACTGGGGTTTCTTAAACAACAACGTATTTGTTTTAAAGGGGGCAGGTTATTTTAAAGGGGAAGTGGAATGGCATGGTAGAGGGGCCCGACCCTAATGCTGGGTGGCCAAACCCCACAACAGACCCAGTTTGCGGCTCCACCACCGCTATGCCAGAATGTGGCGGTCACGGCCACCACAGCCGATGGGGGGCTACGCCTCCTGTGTGACTCTCTTTGGAGAGACTACAAATACTTATATATAGCAGCTCTAAATATCACCAGCATCTAAAAATGAAATAGTTTCTAATCTAATATTTTTTTTTGAAACATAATGCCATTCTCAACTAAACAAAAATGGTAAATATATAAATACATAAGCAACATGTTTACACAGTTACAAAACATAATTAATCTAAAATTTCTTTCTTTATGACCAGGAAAGTAAAAGAACATAATAGCATATTTAAATCTAATATTTTTTGTTTATGTCACTTGGATACACCATTTTATGGGTAACTATATGTATGGGTACAATATGAAGATACAACTTTATAGATTTCAGAATTGTAAAAAAAAAAACAAGCCAACTAGAGCAATCATATATTTCTTGTTTAGTTGCATTTATATTGAAACAAAGGTAGATCTTTTCTTTCTTTGAAACTTTACAACATATTAAATCTAAGGTAATTCTCAATAGTGTTTCCCTTTATTTATTTATTTTAGCTGTACATCTTTACAATATCATCACCACTTAGGAAGGAAAATCTTCTAATCATCTACATAACACTCATTTGTTGACAATGACAAACTTTATTCAAAGCAGCTTACATTTCAAGGCTTCATGATCACTAATATACAAGTTTCCACTTATTCCCTCAAGGCCTTTACACACACATACAAAGATGTGCAAAAAGATCCACAAGAAATCCATTGTCTTCATTAAGTAGCCATAACACCACCTGCAGCTTTACTTCAAATCTACAAGAGGAACAAAACAAGGGAAACTCATGGGACCATGGACTACTCACCACCCAACCTAGGCCTCTTAAGAGGCCACCCCTGAGCTTGAGGAACCAAACAAAGGAGGGATACAAATATGCAAACAAGAGAAAGCAAGAAACTTTCACAAAACTCCCCACCAAGGCTTTTCACGATGGGTTTCTCATAAACCCTTTATGGGGTGAAGTGGACCAAATACCCAAGGGAGAAGGCCATACCCAAAAATTCATAATCCAAGCCCTCCCATGGCTTTCAAAGCACCTTCCTTCCCAAAATCAAACCAAGTTCATCATTATGCCCTTATGACCGCCAAAAGAAGAAACAACAAGGAAGGCTTCATGGAGCCCATACTCCGTGATTTTTCCCTCTCCTCCTTGAGGAGAGACTCTACACCAAGGGCTATCAAAACTCCTTCACCCCCAAGGCTACTCTTCCCTCCCAAGGGTGAGTGAGCCTTGAGACTCCCATTAAAACATTTATAAATAAATAAAAACAAATACTTAGCAACAACAACAACATAACATTTACTACAAGCTCATAGCTCCAAAATTTCACAAGACACATACAACATCCATCTTTTTGCAAGAACAAGATAAAACTACAAAAAAAGAGTTTCAACAAGTCCACCAACCTAGGATCCAAGCTTAAGGCAAGATAGTTGTAGAAGAGCTCCCTTTTAGCCTAATTCCTCCTTCCAAGATCACCAACTCTAGCTATGTCTCTAAGTTAGAGAGTGGGTGTTCAAATTCTCCAACATGGAGAGTCCCCACTAAAAAGCCACTAGAAAATTCATGGGGAGAAGGATATTCCTCTAATTGGTCCCTCTTCCCTAAACTCTTACACTTTTCTATAAATATATCCAAAAAGGGGAACTCCAAAAAGGTGAATAATGTCTTTGCACAAAGATGGAAGGGTGGTCTATCCAAGGTCAAGCCTCACAAGAGTTGATTTTCGTCCAACTTGGGAAACCAACTTTTTAGAATGATCACATGGTCAACCAGAGGCTATCCTAGGGTTAAAATGGCTCTTAACTATTGGTATAACAAGTGGGATACCTAAAAATGACCCCAACACATCCCTAGGCACTCTCTAACCCCTCAAAAAGTCCACTATAAGAGTATTTTCGAAATTCCAATGAGATGACCACACCCCCATCTCCCAAACCACGGTATGCATATGGGGATTCACTATTGTACTTACGTAGGCAGGTGGAAAACCATTCCCAAGTTGACATGTCATGGCCTTAAGCAGAAATCACAAGTGTCAAATGACACACACAACATTTACACATCACTAGGCCATGTCATATCCACTTGGGGAAAATCACAAGGAAATAAGAAATAAATTTAAGGACTTCATTTCCAAAATCAACCATATACATTTACAAATTAAATCACGATACAACAAGGTCTTGTCTCTCATTAGATGCAACCTTGGCTCAAACTAAGTTCACATATTCCTTTGTTTGGTTCCCCAAATAAAATTCCATCGTCTCATACCTGCACACTTAATTCAAATACCAGTAGTCTGAGGAGATAAATATACATCATAAAGAAATAAGCAATATTCGAAACTTAAGGAAAACATCAACATACTAAGTTTATTACTTAAGATCACAAGAATATGATAATTTCATTTTACGCATACAACATAAGTTAAGATTCACGTTGCATGATACCTAAACATAATATCCATTTCTAATAATTATCCTATCATCAAGAACTCATGACATTATCATATTGTATTTCCAAATCAATTATCTCAAAAATAAATGTCCATAATATTTAAACATAATATAGTTCATAAGGTGCATCATAAAGTATCATAAGTCCAAAATCCAAAATGATCAATCCATGACATAAGGCATAAAATCCACGAGGTCCATAGTGCATCAAAATTTATCATAAGCAGAAAAACTGGAAATATACGATGGGGTTTGGGTTGACGCCTCACATCCTCCCCCCTAGGCTTGAAATTCCTCCTAGAGTTCATAAAAAAGATGGGGATACTAAGCTCTTATCTACGTTGTGTCCTCCCAATAAGTTGGAACCTCATCATATCAATCCCACTGAACCCTAACCTGGTCCAGCTCTCAGCTTCGTAGGCCCAGCATGCGGCGTGAAAAAATGCAAATAGGCTCCAATGCTAGCTTCCCATCTGACTCCACCTATAAGGCATCCCAATCTATCATGTGAGACTCATCATAAATATATTTTCTCAAAATAGAAACATGAAACACATCATGGATGCATGACAGGCTAGGTGGCAAGGCTAGACAGTAAGCAACTAGTCCTATCCTCTCCAATATCTCAAATGGTCTCACAATCAAGGTGCTATCTTAGAGCCCTTTCTGAAATGGATTGGACTCTTATGAGGCTACACTCTCAAGAATACCCTATCTCCAACCATGTATACCTGATCTTTCCTCTTTTCATCGGTATACTTCTTCTATCGATATTGTGCCTCTAGGAGATGCTACCTAATTAAGGCTACCTGCTACTCCATCTTTAGGAATAGCTAGGGTCCAATGGTAATCCTATCCTCTATCCTATCCCAACTCAAAGGTGTCCTGCAAGGTCTACTGTATATTTCCTGATATGGTGGTATACCCAAAGATAAATGATGCCCATTATTATAGGCAAACTCTACTAAATGTAAATACTCCTCCTACTTGACCTGATGGTCCATACTATACATATGGAGCATATCCTCAAGAACTTGATTTACTCTCTTTGTCTGACCATCTATCTCTGGGTGATACACTGTGCTAAAATTGAGCTTGGTGCCCAAAGTTGTCTGTAATTCTCTCCAAAAAGATGATGTGAAGAGAGAATCCCTATCTAAAATGATCTTCTGAGCAACGCCACGCAATCTGACAATATCTCTCAAGAAAACCTATGCCACTATTGGGGCTATAAAATTAGTATGGATGAGTGAGAAATGGTCAACTTTGGTTAACTTTTCAACTATCACCAAGATAGCATCATGGCATCGAGATGACATAGCAAGACCTACATTGAAATCCATGGATATAACATCCCACTTCCACATAGGTACCTCATGAGGCTGAAGTAGCCCTCCAGGATGACCATGCTCTTCCTTAACCTTCAGGCATTCAAGACACCAAGCTACTAACTCAGCAATGTGATGTCTCATTCCCGGCCAATGACAGAGCTATCTCAAATTAGCATGCATCTTCTTAACTCTAGGATGTGCTACATAAGGGGTTCTATGAGCCTCTAGCATAATGATATTATGCAAATCCCTTGAAGAAGGTACATAGATGTGTCCTCTATGATGTAGTAGTCCATCAGACTCCAAGGAATACTCTGAAAATCTCCCCACAAGGGGTCTCTGAGATCGGATCAACTGACAAACCTCTACATACAATTCATCCTCCTGCAAGTAATGTAGTATACGATCTCTCAAATCTGTACCAGTGATCATGGATGATAACTCATGTCGCCTGCTACTCAAGGTGTCCGCAACCACATTCTCCTTCCCTTTCATATAATGGACATCAAAGTCATACTCACACAAGAAATCCATCCATCTCCTCTACCTAGCATTAAGGTTTGACTGAGTGAATATATAATATAATCTCTGATGGTCTAAATGAAGCTCAAATCGATGTCCCAAGAGAAAGTGTCACCATCTTACTAATGCATAAACTACTGCTGCAAGCTCAAGCTCATGGGTAAGGTAATTGAGCTCATGAGTATAAATATTCCTAGACTTATATGCTATATCTCTCCCATCCTGCATAAGTACTACCCCCAAACCATCTGAGGATGCATTAGTGTACACCACAAAGTCTGTTGAAGGCTCTGGCACAGCTAAAATAGGTGCATTGGTAAGTGCTTTCTTGAGTTCTTGAAAGGCCCTCTCGCACTTCTCTGTCAAGTCAGTTTTTTTTCCCTTTCATTATAGGGATGTGATAGGATGAGCCAATCTAGAGAATCCCTCAACAAATCACCTGTAGTATCATGCGAGACCCATAAAACTCCTAACCTCAGTCACAATAGTAGGTGCTGGTCAATTCATAATGGCATCAAACTTAGATGGGTCCACTGAGATTCCATCACCTGAAATAACATGGCCTAAATATTGGACCTCTATTCTAAAGAAGGAACATTTTGACAAACTACCATAAAACTAGTTATCCCTCAAGCACTATAATACCTGTCTCAAATACTCCTCGTGTTCCTTCTCATTATGAGAATATATCAATATGTCATCAAGGAACACAACCACAAATCTATCAAGGAAAGTGAAAAATACCCCATTCATGAGGCTCATGAATACAGTGGGGGCATTTGTAAGACAAAAAGGTACAACAATTAACTCATAATGTTTGTATCTAGTCCATAAAGTTGTCTTGTGGATATCACTTTCCATGATTATTAACTGATGGTACCCTAATTTAAGATCTATCTTGGAGAACACATGGGCACCCTGCAACTGATTGAACAAGTCATCAATCCTAGGTAGTGGGTATCAATTCTTAATGGTTAAATTGTTTAACTATCTGTAGTCCATACACAATCTAAGCGATCCATCCTTCTTTTTGACAAAGATAAATAGTGCACCCCAAGGAGAGACACTAGGTCGTATGTGCCCCTTCTCAAGGAGCTCCTCCAGATGAATGTTGAGCACATTAAGCTCATTAGGAGACATTATGTATGGTGCTCTAGATACTGGTGTAGCACCTGGCACAAGGTCTATATGGAAATCAACTACTCTATGGGGAGGCATACCGGGTAATTCTGAAGGAAACACATCTGTGAACTCCTATAACATGGGATGATCATCAAGAGAGGTTTCCTTTTATGCTTCCTCTTCCCTATCACTGGTAGTGATGGAAAATAACTGGCACCCTTTTTGCATGCACCGCTTAAGCTGCATAGCGGATATCATACAAATGGATACCACCCTTTGAACCCCTATAATAACTGTAGCATTATCATCATCATTTAAACATTATACCTTCTTTTGCCAATAATCTAGCTTGGCCCTGTGTGCATAAAGCCAATCCATTCCAAGTACTATCCCATAGGATCCAAGAGGCATGATACATAGATTTTTTATGGTAAGCATGGTACCAATCTGTATCTGGAAATCCTTAACTAAGGAAGTGACGGGTACTCTAAAACATTAGGCTAACTCTACCTCCCAACAAACTTCTTGTCTAGCTGCCACTAACCCGCAATGCTCCATGACCAATGGAGAAACAAAATAATATGTAGCACCTGAATCAAACAGAATAGTAACTTTGTTACCTCCAATCATACCTATAGTCTCAATCACAGTAGCCTGATGTTCTGCCTGGCGGTTGCCAACCGCTGCAAAAACTCTATGGGATCTACCCATATCACCAATAGTGGGCTCTAATGGTACGGTGCACTGACCACCCCCTTGAGGGAAATCTCTAGCCAAGTGCCCCATGGCACCACAAGAGTAGCATGGCCCTCAAGTTTGAAACTGGGTACCCCGCGGTCTAGAGAACTGTGAGCCCCATGTCCTACTAGAACCACTATAACCACCCCTGGAGGACTGTTGAGTCCTAGATGGGTGTGTCAATGATGCCTATGACCTCTGGTCCCTACTAGGAGCCTGTGATTGCTACTGCTTGGGCTTGGAGCCCTGCTGCCCCTAAGGGGCCTTCTGTCTATGTCCCTGATATGATTGTTGCTGAGACACAGGGTGTTTGTAGGACCCCGATGAATGCTTGTTATTGTTATGATTGTTGTTATTTCCTTTCCAATGTATTTTTTGATACCCTAAATTTTGTGGTGTGGTGTTTCAGTTATGAGACCGATCTTGTGCAGCTTGTCCCGTACCCTGAATCTCCTCAGTAATCAAGGCCTTTTCCATAGCCTCTTGAAGGTTCCCTGGTGCCGCCATGCACACCAAACTAGATATAGATGCATTCACTCCTCTAAAAAAATGGTTGACCTTGATTTTCTCATCTCTCATATAATCTACATAAGGTAGAAGTTCAAGGAACTTACACTCATACTGTGTGATGGTGAGTCCTCTCTGCTGAAGATCATGAAACTCATCTATCCAACACTCCCTATAGTGCTTAGATAGGTAATGGTCTCTAGATATCTCTAAAAAGGTGCCCCAAGTGAGGGTATCCATAGCCAGGTAACCATTTAACTCTTCTATCCTCCACCAAATAGCTATTGATCCTCTTAACAAGTGGATAGCAAAGCATGCCCTCGTATTTCCCCCATAAGAGTGCAATCCAAAACATCTCTTGAGTCTCAAAAAGAAGGCCTCAACCTCACTTCCACCTGTGGCTCCTGAAAAAGGTGGTTGGTTGAAGCGTATAAGTTCCTTGATGTGGTCCCCTATGTCATGGGGTACCCTCTCATATGCTGGAACAACTACCTCTAGAGGTGGCATGTGCACTGACTCACCCTCGTGATCAGCTTGGTCCTCCACAATGCTAGGTGGGGGACTCCTACTGCACTCACGTGCTACACCCCTAGGTCCTATGTGCTAATTATCCTATGGTATCCTATCCAAAATGATCCTAACCAGATTCTGAAGGGCATTCAGTGTTATACACTGAATTTGCGCCTCTAATCTCAAGCTCTCTTGGTCTTGATAATCCAGTATAACATGGGAATCATCTCAAGGTTGTGGGACCTTATGCTAATCGAGATGAGACCTCCAGGTTCTAGGCTAGTTCCTCTTGGATAATCACCTTAATTTTCTTCTTAGACAGGAAAGTAAATCTTTTGAGGGAAAGGGATAGAAGGATTGCATGAAAGGGAAATGACTGAAAGAAAACTACCTACTAGGTGATGCATCGAAATTAGGGGCTTGGATCTCAGTATAGAGGAATGAAATCAATGGAAGAACCAGGTCAAATAAGTCACAACTCACTAGATAGGCTTGCATAAGTATTTCATAGGAGGGTCTGAACAATGGACTCAACCTATGACCTGCAAACAAACATCCTTCTCTGCAACCAGGTGTGGGGATGAGACAAGACTGCTAGGGGCTGAAGTATACCCACAAAACATCTAAATTAGATCAAACACAGTAACACACAGACTTGCAGAAAATGAGAGGAACTAGGAACCCCAATGTCCATTAATAACATTCATAAGCTTTGACCTAATAAGAGATAATACAAACCAGGTAGCATAGGGATATGAAGGATTATCACAAAGTACTTCCAACAGCTTGCATCATCAATGAGAAGATTAAAGAATGTAAAAGCCAGAGGGCAGAAAGAATGCCTCAGATAACTCCAAGAGAGAACAAATTCTCTTTACAAAATGTCAAAATCTGTGCACTAAGGCTCTCAAAAACTCTTTATACCACCCTCAACTACACGCAGGCAGGAGTCCAAAAACCTAACTAGGGTTACAGATTTACAATAGAATAATTGACCCTAGGACAAAAATCTAATCTAGCCATAAATGTACACCAAGGTAAATCGATCAGATTAGATTTCTAACTTGCGCCCATCCCCGTACTGGATCATGCCCGTAGACACGCAACCTAAAACCATGAGCAATACTCAGCAACTAAGTCTCCGTCATGAATGCTCACCAGCTGATCACAGTCCCCCAGGATGAGAAGTGACCCCTGACGGCCGCTGCTCAAATTCTCATCGATGAGCCATCGATCACAACCATGTCCTTCTGCCAACTGCACCCGAGAGAAATAACTTCTGATTAGACTCTGCATCTATTTCCACGTCTCTGAATCTTCTGTTTCTCCACCGACGTCGAACAAATCTGAATCTGGGATCAACAGACTCTTTGTGCATGGCCTTTTCCAAATGAAACCTTTTTGATCAGCTCTGGAACACGAGCACGGAGGAACCATGGCTGCCAAGCGATCACAGTGCCAAAACTTCCGCCAAACATCAAATTCAAAGTCCCGCAACCACGTGACTGACCGTTAGTCTCCTTGTCGCGAGCATCAGTTCTTAACCATAGTAAAATATCACAACCTGGTGACAAAGAACTTTTTACCTTTGTTTAACTCAAGCTCAGATCCAGCGACATCCCGACTATGTGAAAACAAAGTTGCAAGGCATTTCACTTAACTCATCATTCTTCTAGCGACCCAGCACCTAACTGTCACCTTTAACGGTCACGGCTCGTCGCCCAGTCGCTAGATGCTATCTTTCTGTTCTGAGACTACGCGACCACACTTAGTCGCCAAGTCGGGGAATCCCCCTTATCAGTCAGCATGTGCCCTTAACCTTTTCAGCGACAACGCGACTACCCCAAGGCACTGAGTCGGGAGTAATTTTCACGTAGGGCACTTTGATCACCCGACCACGCGTCTGTCGTTGGATCATCTGTGCTTTGCATTGGATGGCTGGCATTTGGTCACAATAAATCTAAGGATACCCTTAAATTATCCAGCGATCCTGCGACTGAAGAGAAAGAATACTTAGTCTCGAAGTCGCTTGACCCATCTCCTCCGTCTGGCGATCACCCAACTGAGGACCCACATCCACCTGCTATATGCCACCTGTCACACAGCCACTGGTCCATCTATTGTACACTGAGGAAGCTGAGTCATTGTCTGTTATGGTGACAAGGCGACCAAGGGATGGTAGCCAAGTCGGAAGACATTTTATCAATTGTTGAATTTTTCACGCGATCAAGCGACTGAAGGTGGGCCCCATTCTTTGTATTCATTACTCGGTGAGTAAGCGATGAGCACCACTTTTTGCTCGTTTGAATTGTTGTTTTGACACTGTTGTCTGATCACGCTTGCGAGCTACTTTCTATTTCTCCCTTTCAATCGGCGACTGGGCGACGAGCCACTTTCTTCCTTAGTCGCACACTCGCAATCCCTTTCTCTTTCACTTGACAACTGCAGCGACTGGGCAATGAGCCTCCTTTTCTGCTCATCACGCACTCGCGAGTTATTTTTTTACACTTCAAATCTGATCAGCGACCGAGCGATGACCTCTGTTTTTTACTTCATCGCACAGTCGTGGGCTTCTTTTCTCTCATCCCTTTTGATCGGCGACTGAGTGACAACATTCCTCCCCCAGCTCGTCGCAGACCCGCAGACTGTTTTCCCTTTATGTTCATTGCTCGGTGAGTGAGCGACGAGGCCTTGCTTTCTACTAATCGCTCAGTCGCAAGCTGATCTCTGATATCCTAGAAACATCGGCGATCGAGCGACAAGCAGCTTTCTTTTATTGATCACGCAGTCGCGAGCAACCCTTTCCTTTGTTTTCTTCAGTCGCACACTCGCAGGCTGTTCTTTGACTTATCTTTATTCCCGGCGACTGCACGATGGGTCCCACTTCTACTCATCGCAAGGTCGCGAGCAGCATTCTGTTTGCCTTTATCCATCGACGACTGAGCGATGACTTGTCCTCTTTGCTCATCACATAGTCGCGACTTATATCATCTTCATCTCTTCTACTCGGCGAGTGCGCGATGACATTATCCTTCAGCTCGTCACACAGTTGGGAACGGATGGGACCTGGGCAAGAATAGATCGCGACTGTGCGATGACTACGATTTGTAGCTCATCGTGCACTCGCGCAACTTAATAACTTGAATCAAATTTCACTGCGATCAAGCGACTGAGAGATAAAGCACATGCTCTTAGTGACTTAAAAAGTAACGATGAAATATAAGAGCCATGGCCTAGGGTTTATTACCTCGCTTAAACATGAAGACTTAGGGCTTCTTAGGGCTTTAAGGGTTTTAGTGAGGATCTGAAACCCTGGAAAAACAAGACAGAAGAAACCAGACAGGGTAAACCAGACCAAATGCACAGAATGGGAAATTTGGGCAACATTTTGGCAATTTCTACGGGGTGTCAGCCTGCTAGACATTTGATCAGTGGCCTTGACATATCTATTGGGCATGGAGTCACTCTGAACACAAAACTTGACAGGGCAAAACTGTGCACGTGCACTTCTTGGAAAGCAAGGAGACTACACTAGAAAGCAGGGAAAAAAGATAGGGAATATTTACAAGAGGACAAAGACTTACAGAGAGGGATTGATCTCAAAGCAGGGCTTTAAGTGGAAACCATTTACTGGAATCGGCAGAGCATCTCCATCAAGTGTTGAAAGCTGGAAAGCATTAGATCCTCTACATTCTGTTATAACAAATGGTCCACCCCAGAA